>JAQHUG010000118.1:3307403-3348071 GCA_028555095.1 Dicrostonyx torquatus | reverse complement strand
TTTGAGGGTTCACAGCTTCAGCAGGTTAGACCATGTCCATCCTTGTAGAAGGGTTTGTTTGAGGGTTCACAGCTTCAGCAGGTTAGACCATGTCCATCCTTGTAGAAGAGTTTATTTGAGAGCTCACAGTTTCAGCAGGTTAGACCGTGAGCATCATGGCAGGGAGCAAAGCAGGAGGCAGGCATGGCACTGGAGCAGAAACTGAGCACTCTCATCCGGACCCACAAAGCATAAGGCAAAGAGAGCTTCAAAACCTCAAAGCCTGACCCAGAAGCAAGTGCTCCAACTGAGCCATTTCTCCAGACTCTCCCAGTTCATTCTGATTGTCTTTATTTAAGTTGCACACCGTGATGTTTTGGTATAAGGCCAACACCAAGGAGCTCTCCCCTGCTTTCTTCTAGGAGTTTAGAGATTAATGTCTTACAATTAGGTCTTTAATCCATTTTCGGTTGATTTTTCTCCCCACAGGGTTTACTTTTAAGTTAACTTTTCCCAGCACCACTTATTCCATCTCTGCTTCTGGACTACCCCTGCCTACTGAGACTGCTCTGATGAAATGCCAAGATACCCACATTTTATAGGTAGCTTACAAACAAAACAAAGTTACTTCTCACATTTCTGTAAATTAGGAAGTACAAGACCAAGACGCCAACAGAACTGTGATCCATTGAATTCCGTGTTCTGGTTGTAGATGGAATGTTCTCTGTGCGTCACCCTGATGTGGTAAAAGATCTGTGTTCTGGTTGTAGATGGCGTGTTCTCTCTGCCGCACCCTGATGTGGTAGAAGATCCGTGTTCTGGTTGTAGACGGTGTGTTCTCTCTGCTGCACCTTCATGAGGTGGAAGGGGTGAGTGAGGCCTTGGGGACCTCATAGCAGTTTTCTTTCTCCATGACAAAATAGCAGAGAAAACAACTTAAGAAGAGCAGGGTTCCCTTTGGCTCACAATCGTCAGAGATTTCTGTCTATGGCCACTGACTTGGTGAATTTTTGCTTGAGGAGAGATGTAAGCAAGATGGCAGTGGGAGTGTGCAGCAGAGGCTGCTCACCTTGTGGCAGCCAGGAAATGGAGCAGACAGAGGACAAAGAAAGAAGGAAGGGGAGGCGGAGAGAAGGGAGGGGAGGAGGGAGAATAGACAAGCCCCCATGTGATCTACTCCCTACAGTCCTCACCTCGTTACTTTCTATGATCTACCAATAACGCCATCATACTTAATATAACGAGGGACAAGCCCACAGGTGAGGCTAGGGATCCTATGGTTCCATTTCCCACCACCACCGTGCTTGGATTCAGCAATTGGGAGAACACCTGCACCTACCTGGGGACGACCAATTCCACCTACAAGGGCACTGCCAAGCCAGACTCCTCCAAATGCCCTGCCTCCTCAGGAATTTTTACATATGGATGTGGAGGTGAAAAAACCCTGCAGAGCATCATGAATAGTTATAGGAGAGCTAGACCTTGCTGAGATGAGTTTCTCTCCTTGTGGAACCATCCAGCCTGCAGCCAAAACTACACATACACAGCTTTAAATCTAAATATACCTTAATATTGAATCTTTAAAGCATTTAAAGATTTAAACCTGGTTATCTTTAAATCTAAAATACATAATCACAAAAACTGGAAGGCCCCGATGTGAAGACAAAGCATAGAAGAAGGTGGATTCTGCAGCAAAGCCCAGGCTACAGGAGTTGGGGCCATGGAGACCCTCTGCTGATACTGGCCAGATGCCTAGAGCAGGCGATCTCCCTGGGCAGAGCTCAGACACCGGGTGCAATTTTTGCAAGCATCATTAAAGGACTAATTTGGTTGGGAATTTAGAGCGAATGTGCTCTGGCGATTTGATGGGGCGGAGGGTGACGAAAGAATGAAAGCACCAGTTTTGACTGGGGTGGGTTCGGAATGGCGAAGCTGCCAAGAGCCTCAGCTTAGACACCAGGCCCCTTCTGAGATCAGGGATAGAATAGCAAGACCTGGCAGAAACCATAGCAGTGGCAGCAACCTGAACAAAATCTTCACAGACACGGCTGTGCAGGACTCCTTCCAGCCTGGCTCCAAATCCCTCAGTCCTCCTTGTCAAGCGCTTGCACAGAGCCAATTTTTATATTCGTATTATTGCTCACCTGCTAACTTAATGCAGAGGCAATTAAGATAAAGTTGATTATTGCCATTTAGCACATATTCAAAATATTTGGCCAACACCAAAATAGCCTGGGCAACTGCTCTCCATCTAATTACTGCTGAGCGCAGCCCTGGACTCCATCCCATTCACATTGCCGCTCCAGCCTGCCCAGCCCAGACATCGTTTAAGCACTTTGAAGAAATAGAACCTACAGAATCTGAAATCCACACCAGGCCACTCAGCCAAGTGGACTCCAGACAGGAAGTTCTTCTTCTTCTTCTTCTTCTTCTTCTTCTTCTTCTTCTTCTTCTTCTTCTTCTTCTTCTTCTTCTTCTTCTTCTTCTTTTTCTTTTCCTTTTTCTTTTGTCTCTAAAGTTGTCAAAAGCCTTAGCTAATGGAGGCCCTCAAATTGGTTTTAAAATAAATGATTTTCTTTAAATAAAAGCCTACTTTTTGCATGAATGGAGGTCGAGGTATAAGATGTCATGACACATGCTTGGAAGTCAGGGGACAACATTGAGGGGTTGGTTCTCTCCTACCATGTGGGCTCCAGGGATTGAACTCAGGTTGTTAGGCTTAGTGGCAAAATTCCTCAGCCCACTGAATCATGTTGCCAGCACCCCAAAATCTAAACTGGACCTCTTGAAGGGAAGGTGAAACCATAATAACCTTTGACGCCTGGAGCACCTGAGGTTGTAGGAGCACCAGGCACCGTGGGGATCTACCACAATCTCCACTTCTTCCAGGAGCCTCCCTGCTCCTTCAGAGCCATTATCTCCCCACCTGTCACAATTGGCCTCAGTGGTCTGCCCTTCTGAGAAGGTGCTGCCTATCCTAGGGTAAAGACAGCAATGCTCAGGAAACCACAAAGCACCCTGTAGGCGGCATTCAGAACCGACAGCAATGTATCTGTCACTCCGCTATGTTCTGACCTCTCCGAGAGCAGAGTCTATGACATGGAGGCCTTGCTTGCTCCGACTCATCAAAATGTGACAAGATTATCTTGGTCACGCTGTGGATGGGAAAACCAGAACTGTTGGACTCCTGCGTTGATCAGCACGCAAGACTGATGCTGTAGGGCCAGAGGCAGTTGGGAAGCATCACCCAGAAGCCAAACACACACCTGCCACGGAGGGAGTCCTCAACATGACACTGGGCCAGAGATGGGCATTCTCTCCAGTCACTGGACAGCAGACTCTTCCCCCTAGGTGCTTCACACTTTCCTACGGAAGGAGCAGGTGGCCTGTGTCTGCTACAAAGGAAGTGAGGTTTATAGAGTGAAGGCCAGAAAGCAACAGGCTGGTTGGTCATTTCTAGGGGAAGAGACTCTAGTTCCAGCGACAAAGAAGGGCTGCACAGTGCAAGTCTGGCATGCTGGGATGGAGGAATGAGGTCCATACGGTCATGAGTGATGGCAGGTCCCACTTGCTAAGGACTCTGTGTCCCTTGGTGGTGGTGGGAGTCTCCATCCTTACAGTCCCTTCTGCTCTGGATGTGATACACCTGAGCAGGGTCCCTGGGAGATGCCTATCCTAGTACCTATACTACTACTGTGTTTTAAAGCTGAAGACTCAGTGCCAGCAGGGCTGTACTAGACTTAGACATTTTAGGCAATCAGTTGGTTGACAAGTATTTTTCACTTATTTTGAAACCGTTAATTTTTAGAGAGTACATCTATAATTATGAAATACAATTTAAAATTCCTTCATGTAGAGTCAAGCACAGTCACTAAACAGTTGAATCCATAACTACCTTAGCCACAGTGGGCAGTGAAGGGGAGTGGTCTTGGCCATTTCGGCTTATAGCCACGCCCTGCCATTAGCTAATTATTCCGCCCCCTAATTAGTTGTTAATTAATTAATGGGGCTGGACCACCAGGTCCCAAGAGGTATAAAATGATAGGCCCACGTGGAAAGCTCTCTCTCTGCGCGGATCACCGACCTGCCTGCTTCTTCGGAGGAACTCTTTCTGGTATAGTAATCTGTGTGTATTTTGGCCCCTATTAAACTTGTGTGTCTTAAATAAAACTGTCACAGGGCAGTATAGTAAGGAACGAAGGCTCTGTTCAACGCCCCCTTATACACTTAGAAGACCCCAGGACTTTCCACACAAGCAGACTTTTCTATTGTTTTTATTGAGCTATATATTTTTCTCTATGCTCTCCCATGGTCCCCACGCTCCCAATTTACTCAGGAGATCTTGTCTTTTTCTACTTTCCATGTAGATTAGATCCATGTATGTCTCTCTTAGAGTCCTCATTCTTGTCTATGTTCTCTGGAATTGTGAATTATAGGTTGGTTTCTTTGCTTTATGTTTAAAAATCACTTATGAGTGAGTACATATGATGATTGTCTTTCTGGGTCTGGGTTACCTCACTTCATATGTTGTTTTCTAGATCCATCCGTTTGCCTACAAATTTTAAGATGGCATTTTTTTCTTCTATGTAGTACTCCATTTGTGTAAATGTACCACATTTTACTTATCCATTCTTTGGTCAAGGGGCATTTAGGTTGTTTCCAGGTTCTGGCTATGACAAACAATGCTACTATGAACATAGTTGAGCACATGTCTTTGTAGCACGATTGAGCATCCTTTGGATATATACCCAAAAGTGATGTTGCTGGGTCTTGAGGAAGGTTGTTTCCTAATTTTCTGAGAAATAGCTATATTGATAGCCAAAGGAGCTGTACCAGCTTGCATTCCCACCTGCAATAAAGGAGTGTTCCCTTTACCCCACGTCCTCTCCAGCAGAAGTAGACAGACAGCTTTTCTCCGGGATCTCCACAGAGTGCCCATGGCCTGCTTTCTACCTGTGCCCAGAACACACATTTGTCTAACTTACATATCTGTCTCTTTAGACTCCCCTTTTCCACAGCTCCCAGAGCCTGACAGGCAGTCAGCAGACAGCAAGTCGGCAACACAGCCACCTAGACTGTGAAAAATTCAAAAGTGTTACCTCTGACAGCCATGCGACTACCTGGGTTCCTGCAGAGAGAACAATGTGACAGGCCTGTTCCTAGCAGTCTCACTTCTTATATATTCTCATTGGTGTAGCAACCTCGGATACCTGACCAAGACTGGAGCCCCAACTGGACAGCTCCCTTCATTGACTGATAGAAACTCTCTGGGGTTCAGTAAAAGTCGTGATTAATCCCCAGGACATGCCTAAGAGTCCAAGACTGAGGGCCAACTTGAGTGAACCCATCCATCTATTTCTCCACAGTCCTGGGAGGGAGGGATGAGTCATCAGCCCTCTGCAACACAGAAGGCTGAGGCTCTCACAGCCTTGGGAAGAGATCCCAGGGTCCATATGTGGGACACAAATGACATAAAGTCAGTAGGACCCACAAGACAGTCCCTTGCCAAATCCTCTGGAAGACGTTACCACAGAGGAAAACATGCATGTCTGCAGCACGAGGCTACCACACACAGTTCTTACTAAAGCTGTGCTTTAAGTAAGTGACACTGTGTGTCACTGATGTGAGACACCTGACTCCCTAATGCCTGTTGCATGGCCTGGGATGAGCTGCCCGAGGGGTTGATGTTACATCTGAGGGTGTAACTGTGTGTGTTTCATATTCACAGATGGTTCCCGGGTATTTCTTGGGGAAATATTGCTGAAAATGGTGGTTCTCCATGAAAACACTGTATTCAGCCTAGAAAAACCAGCAGACTCCACAGTGACCCGCTCAGATCACAGCTGCTTCCCGCCACTCACTAGGATAGAAAATGGGGCCACGTGCCATTTAGCTTTCATTTCATCTAATGACATTCTGACTTCCAGTAAACAGTGCTTGCAGATCTGACCGAGGAATCAAAGCATCTGTCTTGATCATTATTTGGCAAATGTGTCCTTTTAGCATCAGTCCAAATGAAATTTGGGGAATTTGGCTAATCACAATTTAGCAGATGTTCTGTCCAGTTCTGTGCGAGCTTAATTTTAACAGACAGGAATCCCTCCCCTCCCTGAAGTCCTAATTGGAGTCTCTCCAGGCCTGTGCCGAGCTGTAAAGGTGAGAAAGTGATAATTTCATCACATCCCGTCTGGATCCTCGTAGCTTTAATTAATTTAAGCAAAATCTCATTTGACCTCAATAGCAGCAATTACTTAACATGCACCTTGACAAAGTACTTCACGGAGCTTGTGTTTTCCTACAGTGTGTCCCCGCAGTCTAACCAGGCAGGCTCTAGAATGCCCCACATTGGGATTGGAGAGCTCTCCACAGATACTCTCATGTAAGAGTCTATTCGCTCACCTGAGTTTACATCAATGTATGGAGAACACAGACACACGTCAACCTCTCCCGACTGAGGTGCTTTTCCAGTCCTACCTGATGACATTAAGGTAACATCTGAGGTGCGGTGGCTGACTTCACAGTAGGAAGTGAACAAGAATGCAAAGCCTTGCCCTTAAGTCACTGATCCTGGGAGGGTCCACTCTCCTACCTTGGAACCTAATCTTACAGAGCCAGATACTAGCCAGGATCCTTAGTGGTCTCTGCCAACTTAAGTGATTGGCTGCTCAGAATAAAAGTACAGCATGTGACTTCAGTAACAGCAAGATCTTTTGCAAAGGGGAAATGTGAAATTAAAGGGGCAGAGATGGTATATGACATCTAGAAAGGAATGGAGAAGACACATCCTGAAAGGGACACAAGGTTATGCCAATGATTGGGGCTAGTTATTGCCTGCTATCTCTGCCTGTGTCGTAAACCAAGTTTTGACTCTTTTCAGACACCTTGAAAGTTTACATTCTGTTTCCTGTTTCCTTGATTTCTCTACCTTTCAGTCATGTAAGACTGGGTTCATAGGCCACCCAAGCAGTGCACCAGGAACTCAGGCCCAGCCTGGTCCCGACATATTGCACCACTCTGCTGTGGCTGGGGATGACACTGGGGTGTCACTGTTCTTAGACCTCTGCACTATCTTTATCTCAAAGATGGGATTGAAAGTGATCTCTATGGTGCTGGGAGAAGTAAGGATGTCTAATAACTATCACTGTGAGTTCTTGGAGGGTCAGCCTGAATGGACCACCAGCTATGCCACATCTGTAAACCCAGCACTTAGGAGGCTGAGGCAGGGGGATTGTGAATTCCGAGCCAGCCTGGGATGCAAAGTAAGACTCCCTCTCAAAGGTAGATAAATAGACATACAGATAGATGATAGATAGTTAGTTAGATAGATAGATAGATAGATACAACATACCAAGTTATATAGTTATGTGTCATTCACGCAAAGCCATATCTATCCCCAACATTTAAGTGGTACAGAAATTCTCCTCAAAATTAGGAATCAAATTAAGATGACAAATGTCTGTGTCTCCCTAAAATTATTGTTGAAGCCCAACATTGTTGATGTTCGCATTTGTTGCGGAGCCCTGGGGAGGTGATGGGTGGAGCCTTTGCACTGGAATAGAGCCTTGACAAAAGAGATGTAGGAGGAACCCCTCTTCCTTCCTCCGTATGAAAAGATGCTACCTATAAGCCAGCCAGAGGGTCTTCAGCAGACGTCAGATCTGTGAGCATCTTGATCTTGAATTTGCTTTTCCAAAACCATTAAAAAAAAAAAAAAAGTTTGCCTCGCTCATAAGACAGCTCGTCTGCGATGTTCTCTTGCAGGTGCTCAAGCTCAGGTAGCTTCTGCCACTGCTGGTGTTGTATATCGACCCATAGATTCTTCTGCCACTGCTGGTGTTCTATATTGACCCATAGATTCTAGCCATGGAGATAAGGAATGAAGCAGGAGCTAGAGAACAAGATGGTAAGAGAAATAAAATTTACATAAGGAAATTATTTCAGTGAGCTTGAGTAGTATTTTTAAATAACATAATTAGACATTAATGAAATCCCACCTTTGTCAAAACTCGACATAATTTAAAGGTAGACTTTCCATATTTAGTTTAAAATTTTATGATCAAGAGTTTATGAGCTGCATTCGGACTGGTAGTTTGCAGTTGTGGCACAGCAGCTGGAAAGGAGGAAGTCCTTTTCAGTGACACTCAAATCACATTATTGCTCACATGCAAATATAAATGTTAACAAGTAGATTTATCATGTAAATATACTTTAATATTTACCCTTTAAGTCAGTACATTAAAATTTTCACAAAACATGGGTTTCACTATGATAATTGTATACATACATAAAAGGTACCTAGATCATAATTACCCTTACTGTGGATGGCATTATATTTTTCTTTAAACAGTGTTACCTAGGTGTCTTTTAAAGGGTGACACAAATACCAAACAATAAAAGTCAAAACCTAGAGGGTGTGATAACGTACTGTTTTTATTCATTGAGCATTTTCTTGCATTTGTGGCGCCTATGTTGCAGTCTCAAAAGTAAAAATGAGCAAAATATTAATCCTAATAACAAGCACATGCATTTGCATCTAGGTGCACACACACACACACACACACACGGGGAAACACACACACACACACACACACACACACGGGGAAACACACATTTATTCTTATGGGGATGATTATGTTTGAAGACATCCCAACAATGGCTCCATGAGTGAATTTTCTCCCACACTGCACATGGCAAATAATCAAATCCTTTATAAAGTAGCACACATTATTCCTTTATCTCTACCCGGCTTATCACACTGTGGGTGTGTACTGAGGATTTCAAACAAATTATTTCATGATTTATACTTTGGGGAAATTGGAGCATGTTCCCTCCAAAATATTCTTCTCTGTTATATTGATAATAGAATAATAAAACATAAAAACCAATTATATGCCCAACTAAAAGAGACAGTTAAACAAATTGAAAAACATAAGATGAAATATTGTATAACTGTTGGAAATCATGCTGATAAAAATAAAAGTAGAAAAAATTCAATGGAAAGCATCAGTGTGCTATAGCAGTTTAAGCAGCCAAGATGGAAGAACTGAGAAAACATTTCTGGAAATAATGGCTACAACTTTTCCAAATTTGATGAATATTCTAAATATACAAACCCAAAAAATATCAGTGAGCCATATTCAGAAGAAACATATGCTCTTGTACACTGTAAATATTTGTCACTCATATTGGTTTAATAAAATGCTGATTGGCCAGTAGCCAGGCAGGAGGTATAGGCAGAAAAACCAGATTAGGAGAATTCTGGGAAAAGAAAAGGCATAGATGCAGTCGTAATCTAGACTCAGAGGAAGTAAGATGAGAATGCATCATTAGAAAAGGTACCAAGCCACGTGGTTAGACATAGACAAGACTAATAGGTTCATTTAAGTTGTAAGAGCTAGTCAGTAATAAGTCAGAGCAATAGACCAAACTGTTTATAGCTAATAAAAGCCTCTGAGTGTTTGTTTGGAACTGAATGGATGTGGGACTGGGCAGACACAAACTTCCGTCTACAAACATAAGCAAGCAAACAAATGAAAACCAAAAAAAAAAACCAAGAGGATCAAGTGACTCAAAACAAGCGATGAAGAGCATACTCTAGGAGCTGAAAGAAAGGGAGATATTAAATAAAGAGAAACAGACTGATGGTTTCAAGTTTCTCTTCAACAGTGTAGGAGAGAAGCTACAAAGCAGCATCTATGGGAGCAGAAACAGGAAAACGAAGCTGCTGACTATGATTTCCAGACTCAAGTAAAATATTGTCAAAAACAAAGGCATGGTAAATACTTGCATCCAGAACACTGAAAGGACTTATACTCACCCCCAGACTAAAGGTGTGCATCCTCACCAGCAGGCCCATTGTGTAAGAAATGCAGAGGGAGTCTTCAAGCAGAAAGAACTGGTGACAGACACACAGACCCATCAAAGGGAGCAAAGAACACTGGGAATAGCAAGTTTCCAGATAAATCTGCAAGATTGTCTATGAAATGTACAACACAGGAGTAAAATGTATGACAGTAAGGAGAATTTTGAAGTTAAAAGTTCAATGAGGACAGAGTTGGGGCAGGGGGTAGAGAAGAGGAATGTGTTATAGCGGAGGTTAACCAAAAGTAAGAGGATTTGAAAAACCCTCACCTAAGCACAAAATTTAAAAACATAATTTTAAAAATAATTTTTAAAATCATTTTACCCAGAGATCCACCTGCCTGAGCAGGAAATGCTGTTCCCAGAAGACATTTGTTGTTAGAGGAAAACATCAGTGTCAGGTGTGGGATACCTTCCTATGGGTTATTGGTCAGGGAGGTCCCAGAAGCCCACAAAACAGTGCAGGCTTTGTCAAGACTCATGACTGCCCACCATCACTTAATGATAAGACCCTATTGCTGAAGACATCACACACATTAGTTGTTGGACATGGAAATCAATCTGGAAGTGGCCTGAAAACTTCCTCCAAGATGGCTAGCTCTCATGGTACCAAAAGGTACCCTGCAGGTCAGTGTGGGAGAAAAAGACAGCAGTAATGAATCACTCATGATGTGCCCACTGGTGCAATAATGGCATGACTGTTGGTGAGGCAACCAACTGCTTTCTGGTTGGATTTGAGATGAGCTCCATGGGAGGAAATTCATGCCAGGTATTGTAACCCTCATCAAAAGCCCATAGCTGGGAAAGTCACAGGCCCTATGGGGGAATCTGTTGATGTTGTTTTGCTAAATGTCAATGTTGTCAAACTGCCTTCTGAATATTTATCCTTCTTCCTATAGATTAGTGATGATATCAACCTTAGTCAGAAAAGCTTCTTTCTGTGGTGATCAGAAGTTAATGAAGAAACTCAGAATTGGTCAAAGGTCCAAGAATAAATGACTGTGAGCTCTCAGTCCTACATGGGCCATTCCCCACACAAGGCTCAGGGGACATCACAGAGAAGGGAACAGAAAGAACGCAAGAACCAGAAGATGGGAAGGGGTGTTACGAATCTGTCTTCTAGATGCAACATGGCTGTGGTACTCACAGCACTCGTGAGCTCATGGCTGATGTGGGATGTTCTGTGCATGAATATATATTGCTATTATTGGTTTATGAACAAAGCTGCTTTGGCCTATGGC
The DNA here is from genome assembly GCA_028555095.1 of Dicrostonyx torquatus. Lineage (NCBI taxonomy): Eukaryota > Metazoa > Chordata > Mammalia > Rodentia > Cricetidae > Dicrostonyx > Dicrostonyx torquatus. Next base: position 3,336,990 of record JAQHUG010000118.1, on the reverse strand, counting down.
AGGGCAGAATATAGCTAGGTGGAAAAGTGAAAGTAAATACAGGGAGAAACAAGATGGGGCCGAGGAAAGATGCCAGGTAGCTCCCAGAGAAGTAGCTGAGGGGGACCAGCAGGCTGGAGAGAAACTGGTCCAGCGGTACTGGGCAGGACAGAAAATAGCATCCAGCTACACATAGCAGCTGGGGTTACATGTACAAGACACATGTGCAAATTCAAGCCAGTCAACATTACAGTATGGTTAGGAAAGGGACTCACAAGGTCCCTCCCTTAGCTCAGGAGCTATTGAAAGCTAGTGGCCATGGGGGAAGACACGCGCGCACGCACATGCACGCACTTACATAACGCAACTACTTTGAAAAACAATTGATCAACTTCTTAAAATACACAAAGCACAGGATACACTCCACTCATAAATATTTTCAACCACAGGAAATGGTTTCTTTTGCTTCTGTGCAAAAAAAATGTATATGCACACAAATATTTTTGTGCAGTTGTCATGTGAATAATACTTACAATAGCTCCAAAGTGAAAACAAGGCAGCTACCCCTCAGCCGTTCAGTGGATATATTGATACCATGGAGTACTACTTGTCAATAGAATGACATGAACTACCAATAATTCAGCAGCATGAAGGAATCTTCAAGTAATGAGGAGCTTTGGGAGTGATGGATACCTTTGTCAACACAATGGTGGTGATGCCTTCACGGGTGTGCACACATGTCAAAGCTTATCAGCCCGTACATCTTAAATATGTGAATTTATCATAAATCAGTTACACCTCAATAAAGCTGTTAAACTGATGCCTTCAAAAATACTAAATGTTTTTAAAATAATGTTTTGAAGCTATTTGATACTGTTATGAACTGCTCTTGATAGGCTGTTATAAGATACAAATGGGAATCCAAATTGTATACAAAATGGGATTGCTTTTATCTAGGAAAAATAAAATGGTTTTGTCTGATCTATAATAGTTCACGGGGAAGGGGACAGGGTCTTCTATGTAGACCAGAATAGTCTCAAATTGACAGAGAACCATCTGCCTCTGCCTCCAAAGTGCTGGGATTAAAGGCCTGTACTACCATACCCATTTTCCCCCAAAGGACTAAAGATGTATATGGTATTTGGTCTAAGTGGAGAGGCTGGAGGGGATAACATCTTTGGGATTTAGGATGCCTGACTGGTATTTGGGTATAGGCAAGCCTCAGAGGAGAGAAGACAGACCTTTGTGTCTTCACCCAATGAGGCAGAGTCCCTCACCTCTGAAACTGAAGTTGGAAAGGCCAACCAGCCAACCAGCCCTCATTCCCACCATCCCTCAACATCACCACCCAGGACCAGTTTCCCCCCTCTTCATGGCTCCAATCTCCCTGTACTGAGTCCATGATGAGGCCCAGACACAAACACAATTGACTTGTCAGCTGCCGGGTGAGAATGTCAGGCTATCACCAGGCTTCAACTCAAATTTACCTTCTCATTTAGCATGGCGAAAGATTGATGCCCTGGAGGAAAATAGAGTTTTGCCCTTCAGAAACACAATCAACTTGAGACGCAATCTCCAACCTCCACAACAAACATGTCTGCTGAGTTTACCTAGTCCTAGGAAGGGCTAGGCACAGTTCAGTTGTAAGGCACAGTAGAGTACAGGAGAAACCAATATGATCCTTCCCAGGAGCTCAGAGCTCTCCCACCTGCATCTCCAGTGCTTGCTGTAGCTATTGAGTGACAGCGAAACACACAGGCTTTCAATCAATTACGGAGGTAAAAGAACCCGTGCGTTAAGAACCTTAGTGAGAGCCACATGTGCCAGGAGCTCCATGCATGCCCACAACCTGCCAGGCCCAAACCCAAGAGACACACAATAGACAGGGAAATGTGGCCAGTATCAGTGGAGACAGGGATCCAGGATTTGAACCGTAGGAGCCACCCTGCCCTTGGACCATCACAAAGATACATACTCGCTTAGAGAGCCGAGCAGACACCATAACAGGCTTCACCACCTTCTATCAGAGAGCAGGCCTCAGTTTCAGTTTTCTGAGACTGAGCAAGCAGTTTCTGAAAGAACCAGGAACAATGGAAAATCAATTCAACACCCCCGACACTGAGATGAGGAAGAGAATGGGTACCATGCCTGAGCCAGCTCCCATAGTACCTCAAGACAATGACCAAATAGGGACAGGTCCTGGGACTTGTCCACACATGCTGATCTGACTGGTGTTTGCTTGGCCAGTTGTTCTTGAGATGACCTAACTGTCCCTGAAACTCTCCCAAGCTGGGTTTAAAAGGAGCCTGCACGGTGTTCTCAGGTACCATTTTTCCTTTGTGTCAGATGTGTGCCCCAGCATGCTGACACTCTCCCTCTCAAGATAATAAATGCTCTTCCTGATGGCATACGTGGATGGTGGTCTTTTGTGGGACTTCTCTAGGACCCTAACAGTCACCAGAGACCATGGAGTACAAAGGCCAGTGCCATCTACTGAAATGCAGCCAGAATGAGCCCCCTCCTATAACCATCCAGACAGGGGTTGCACATACATCGGTCGTAAATCTTAAAGGACAAGGAGATGGTCTAACCATAAAGTCAAAGCTACGCCTAGCACCGCATTCCTCCATCAATCCCACCTCCCTGTCAAATGCTCCCCTTCCCCTGTCAGTTGCTCCTTTGGTCTCCAGCATTCTTACAGATAAGCTTGACCCTGAGAAACTGTACTGTACCTTAAATAGACAAATTGCCTTGTGTTCTTTAAGCTTCTTGAAGAGAACTTTGGGAACGAGGAGGGTTCTCCTGTCCCAGACTCCAGTGTGCTCATTCCAAAGATCTAAAACCCTTTGTGGGAGGAGGGTATGGACTGGTCCCTGACTCCATAATAGCAAAAGGGAAGGATAGCAAAACAGTCCAAGAGTGAAAGCAGTTACTGTGTCCTTGGAAACAACTGGAAGGTGAACTGCTTCCAGCTGAAGTTACTACTATTTATCACAGGGTACAACCAAAGGGCCGCAGTGGGAGTGGAGTGGGGGGAGCAACCTCCACACTTCGATCAGGGTTTCGCCAGTTATTGCTGCCAGATAATTGTGCATCCCCAATGATGTTACCTTTCTGCTGTGATTTGTTCTTTTACTCAGAACCCTCGCTGGAGGAGACACTCTGCAGGGACTGGGACTTCCAGTTGGAAACTCCAGCTGGCTACCTCACCGGGGTTTCCCCCATCAGTTGAGGATGGATGCTTTCCAAGTTCCTGATTTGATGAAGTTAACCTTCTGTTTGACATAAAAAAAAACTCATTTAAAACTGAAAGTATGTCATCATAGAACAAATATCAAAAGGAAAATAAGTTTCAGGCTGGCTTTCACTCACTTCTGAGGAGACAAGACTCCAGGCTTATGTCTGCTATATAAGAGTTGGGAAGTACATTAATATTTTGTCTTTCATCTGAGGAGTCCAAACACTGTGTTCGGAAGTTACCTGGGCTACTTCTCCACCAGCTCCTCTCTCTCCAGCTCATCATGTTATTCACCCCAGCAAATGAGGGACCTTCTCCATTTCATTCTTGTGTTCCGTTCTGGGTTCCATCCCAGCCTTCCTTGATAATATTTTGGTTTCTTTTTCTGAAGTAGAAAAAAATATCATCAACTTTTACAGCCTCAAACTTAAGTGATATTGGCGAGGGAGCTTACATACACACACTCCCTTCCCCCCTCTCAGCACATCCGGGAACCGTAGCTCTGATGCCCCAAGCTTCTCATTTGTCATCCTCCCGTATGTGGGGTTTTTAGTTGGAGATTTTTCCCACAGATGGACAAATGCACATGCATTTTATTTCCCACTTACAATGACAAGAGCATGCTGCATTCTTCTGCATTCTTCCATTTTTCTACTTCATATTGCGTCCTCAGGCTCCTCCTCTTCTGCCCTTGGCCGACCTCCATACTGTTTTCAACTGCCAAGGTCCCATTTCTTGGCGGGCCTGCCACACCGGGTGAAAGGTCCCTGGCACTTTGCAATTCCAAACAGTCCTATAATCACAACTCTGAATATTTACCTCTGAAAGCCTAGCATTGGGGTAAATGATAAAATGACATGGCCAAACCCAAACGGGAATAGAAATGTCACTTGTCTAACTGTTGTGAACTGCCTTCAAGACAGTTGCAGCAATTTGCATTCTCAGCAGTAGCGTGAGAAGAAGCACACTCGGAGGCCTTATGCGAAAATGTCTGTCCATCAGCTAAGTCAGAAACATCACTTTGGTGTAGTTTTAGCTTGCATTAATTTCATGATAAATTAATTTTAAAAAATTTTAAAATTAATTTAAAAAGTCCATTCATTTGCTTGTGTCTGACAATGACTAAGGACCTCCACTCCCAGCTCAATGCTGAGTGGCAGTAGACACAGGGAGCATCTCTGTCCCATCCTTCCGGGACATTTTGGAAGTGTTTCTGGACATTGTCAGATACAGGTCATAGGATCTAGCCTCCATAATTTATAATGTGAATAAAATATATATCAATTACAATTCTACTAGGGCTAGTTGCTAAAAGTTTAATGGATTTTCATGTTTTCCTGTCAGAACTGTGAGCCTGGGCTCCTTAGTGTCTGGGTTGTATAAGTGTTACAGCTCTCGGGGGAAGAAGGTTTCCCTGATGGAATTACATCTCTGAGGAGAAAGGCTTCCCTAATGGAGGTATTGCAGCTCTTAAGGAGGGTTCCCTAGTAGAAGCATTACAGGTCTGACGGGGGAGGTTTCCCCACTGCAGGTGTTACAGCTCTTCCGAGAGAGGTATCCTGGCAGTCTAGAGCCAAGGAATCCCATTAAGTCACACTGCACAACAAACCTCACACAAGAGACTTATTTGAGAGAGACATAGGAGGGTGGCTGCCTCCGCTCAGGTGAGAAACAGCCGGGAACTCAGCAAGATGCCGGCTTATATAGGGCTTCTTAGTGGGGAGGGGTTTTTCAGGGTGGAGATTTCCCGCATGGAGATTGGTGGGATTCCAAGCTCAGCCCAAGAATTGGTGGGATTTCATGCTCAGAGATTGTTGGGTTTGGGGGCTCAGAGATTAGTGAGTTTTGGTAGGTTTTCAAACTCAGAAGTGGGCTTGGACCTTCTACCCTACAGGTTGTGGTCCCTCTCCTCTGTGTTTTAGAGTCAGGGTGAAAGGTGAAATACATGTACTTTGATTGTTCTTTCTTCCCAGGTAGTATCTGAGGCTCCTCTCTTTGAAAGCCTTCTACCCCCATCCCACTCCCTGTCCCTCCCAAACCATCATCATCTCCAGAAGTCAAACTCACACCCAATGAGCATATATGTACGTGTTAAGGATGGGCCTTCACTACCATGCACACATATTATGTAACATTTCTCGCCTAATCATTCCCCTTTCCCAGCTGTAACCTTCGGCCCATTCCAGACTGTCCTAGTTGCTTCTATTACTGCGACAGAGACCACGAACAAAAACAATTTGGGGAGTGGAAGGCTTATTTGGTTTACAGTTCCACATCACAGTCCTTATGGAGGGATGTCAGGGCAGGAACTAAAGCAGGAGCATGGATACAGACACTGAAGCAGAGACTATAGGCAAACTACTTCCTATCTCACTTCCCATGGCTTGCTCAGCCTCTTCTGTTACACAACCCAGAATCACTTGCCCAGAGATGGCACTGCCCTTTGTGGGTTGGGTCTACCTTCATTAATCATTAATCAAGACAGTCTCACAAACCTGCAGGCCAATCTTATGAAAGGATCACCTCGATTAAGGGCCCCTGTACCAAAAGTACTCTAGTCCGTGTCAAATTCCTAAAAACCTAACTAGCACACAGACCCAGCACTATACCCCTCCGTTCTTCTAGTTTCTGTACAGACAGGAGCCCCTGAGCTGGTGCTAAGGGAGCCCCAGCACTTTGCTGATTGCCCCAGTTTCATACATTCATTGGTTAGTCTTGCTTCCATTTCTCTTTTCTTAGGAACTGCCATAAGCTTCATGTATGTAGTCAGCATTACCTCACTAGTCAGTTACGCAGTAACACTCTTCCTCAAAGTCCAACCTGTCACCAGGAAAGAAATCATGTTTTAGCCAGTTCGTGCACATGAACCAGAGCTATAAGGACACGGATTGTCTTGCAGGGCACCTTTAGTATGCTCTGACCACCCTCTTATCCTGTTATTTCCCACGTGAGAGATCCCAGACACACAGTGCTCTCAGTTCTGCAATGCTGCCATTCCCATCTACACTGACGACTCCAGTGCACAGCCAACAGCCCCCCCAGACTCACCAAGCTCCCACCCCCGTTTTTACTGACTACACCAGTGTGCAGCCATTCAGTGCTCCCAGCCCTGCGGTGTCGCCATCCCATGCAGCCTGACTGACACCAGTGTGTCTTCGGGGAACACACTCTCTATGACTTGTTTCCTACCCATTAGCCTTCCTGCCCTCTTCTGACCCCTGCCCTTGCCTTCAGCTATTTCTTGGAAGCTTACAGCATCTACTCCTTGAGCACAGATTTTCATCTTGTACTATGGCCAAAGATGAGTTTTAGAGATTCTGGCCCAGATCTGGCAATAAGAAGGCCATGTTTGTATGTCACAGTTAGGGTGCCATGGGATTTCAGACTCTCTGAGGATACCAGGGAGCTCTTAGAATAGCAAGACCCTTCAACTGAAATAAACACAAGTATGCACCAAAATCACACACCAGGTATGCACACCTAGGCTCAGGCATGACACTCAGTCCTGTGTGAGCATCGGTGCTGAGATCACATGCATTACAGTGGATGAGACGTGGAGCTCACTGCCCCTCCCCAGGCTGAATGGTGGAGGAGAAAGGTTAATTTGGTTGTCTGTAAAAGGAAGAAGAGAAGCAGGGAGATGGCACAGTGTACAAAGTCCTTGCTGTGCAAACACGAGGAAGGCTGGCCATGCAGTTCATGTCTGTAATTCCAGTGCTTGGAGGGGAAGTGCAGGGACAGCCCAAACCCAGAGCCTTGCTAGTCAGTCATTCAGCTGAGCTGCTAGGCTCCGTGTTCTGTAAGAGACCTATCTCCAAATCAGAAGGTGGAGAGGAGTGGAGGAAGACACTAGACATTAACCTTCAGCTTTTACATGTGAACACACATATGGGGGGAGGTTCTTGTCATGATGGCCCTCTGGCATCTGTGACAAGCCCTTTCCCGGAAGACAAATGGCAGTCATACTCTTGCATCATCTTTCTGAGTATCTTCAAAAAGAGAGGCAGGTGAGACTCTAGCAGGTGCAGGCAAAAAGGTGGGCCTAGAATTTGAACCCTGGACCTCCTTGAATTATTTAGCAGAAATAGACTCTTGCCCAGTTCAACAAGATGCAAAACAACAACAACCCAACCTGTGTCTGTCAACCGAGGGTGACAAACCGGCTGCATCTCTGCACCATAGCGGGTTTTCGCAGCGGAGACGGAGCATCTCCCTCTCACGATAGCCATTCTTGCAGACGCCTGGCCTCACCCTGCGGCTTGCACTTCACCCTCTCAGTGGTCTCCCATGCAGGACTTAATTATGGCGGAGTCTGGTCTCTAAATCTTGTCTTGAATGGATAAGACTTGAAGGCTTTTAATTTTGCCTTTCAGGGTTAACTCAATAGCTGGGTTGCCATTTGTTTTGTTTCTGTGGCTAGACAATACCCAAATCAGCATTTCTTTCGTGGATATCACCGTGTCTTAACTCCCCGGCTGATTTCTCTACAGCACCGAGATGACGTCTTCCATGACAGCTTGACAGAGTATGTTGCTGAGAACATCAGCGTGTGATGTGTAGAGTGTATTCTGCGTGTAGAAAAGTTTGAGTTTATACATAAGGTTATAATATGTAATTCTGATGCAAATACTCAGATTATCTTTTGTTTCCTTGGGGCAGGTTTTAAGCTTGTGTATCCAAGATTCTTCATATTTCCACTATATATTCTAATTGATTCTCATCAAATTATTCCAAGCCCTTGACCCTTGGGATCTGGAAAAGTGGTAGATCTGTGTCAAAGGACACCTCTGCCTGTCTGCAGTCCTGATATTTGCTTAATAACACTGAGGGTCTCAATTTTCAAAGACTCTTTTCAGACTCAACTTTGCCTTGGACATTTGTTTCCTATTTTATTAATTGGTATCTTTATCAGAACTACTCCTGATTGTCCACTCCTCGGGCACTGAGATGGTTCCTCAGGGTTTGGGGGGGCTTTTCTAACTCAGCTTTTTCCCCTGACACTCGCAGTGCAGTTGCCTCTTTCTGAGACGCATTCACCCCATTGCTCACCCTCTGGTTTGCATGCCACTGAGTCTCTATGGCTTAGGATCTTCTCTATTTATTAAATTTCAAGCTATTTTCATAGATGCATGTTTACCTCTCTCTTTCCCTTCCCTCCTGTATCCCTGAAGTTCATCATTGTTCTGCCTATGAAATAATTAATGACTTGTTTCTTTGACTATTGACCATGCTAATAGTTTAAAAGATGGAGTCTTGCAATGAACCATAGGGTGACTCAGAATCCTCCTGCCTCAGCCTCCAGAGTGCTGGGGTCGTCCTGGGCAGGCAACACCACACTTGGTCTACTGTTGTTCTTGCAGGACGACACTATGGTACATGAACTTCTAAACCAGTAGTCGTTTCCCTTCAGTTCTTTAAATACCCCTTCTTGTTTGAGTGTCATCACTTTATTGAAAATTAGGTTGTTTTTCTTGTTCTTCTAAAGGTAAGAGGGAGGGTTTGGGGGGGTCACTGGATTTTTGTCCTTTTCCTTTTTAAGAATTCTCTGTTGTCTTCCATCTCAACAGGCTTATGACAATTTGTGTGAGTGTGGTTCTCTTTGTATTTATCCTACCTTTTTTAATTGGTTTTTATTGAGCTCTACATTTTTCTCTGCTCCCCTCCTTGCTTCTCCCCTTCAACCCTCTCCACAAAGTTCCCATGCTCCCAAATTTGAACTTATCCTTTAGAGTTCTTTCCAGCGCTGGGTTTGAAATATTGAAGCTTGACCATGAGACATTTCCGAGTTTCAGTCCTTGTTATGGAGCTTTCTAGTATCTAAACCACTTTTCTGTTTCTCTTTTTCTTGCTGTCAACTCTCTCAGGGATGCATGTGGCGGTGTTCTGGTGAATTCGCCAAACTCACCATCTGAGCAGCTCACTCCATCACGGTTCTCAGATATAGGCTCAACTTTCTAGCTTTTCTTATACTGTCCACTGTTTTGTCATTTTTAAATCTAAAATATTATTCAAGTAATTACACAAAGCATAGTAATTAAAAATTTCATGTCTGATATCTCCTAATTTCATATGTGATGACTCTAATTTCAGATGCAGCATACATCTATTTTATTATTTTGTGTTTTTGTTATACTTGTTTCCCCTCGTGTCTAGGTGATTATTTTTTAATGAAATAAAAAAATGCCTATGCTAAAAAGCAGTAAACAATGAAGATGTTTTGAGGATATGGGTGGTGCCTCTTCCTTACTTATTTTAGGTAGCCAATCTACAGAAATTAGTATCCATCTATCATATCACTCCAAGCCAAACAGGACTTGGGTTGATTTAATAATATATTATCTTGTGTCTCCTGTCCCAGGTCATGGAAGATTTCCAACACACTCAAGAGGGAATATCAGACTCTTTGCCTGTCTCTTCTAGTTGTCCATGGCAGAGGTTGGCCCAAGGTACCTGATCTGGTGTGCCACCATCAAAGGCAGGAACATGGGAGCTATAATTTTGTCTGTAGCTTGATTCACCTCCAACTTTATCAGACACCAGTAGAAACTCAATATGGGTCTTTGGCCTGCATCAGAGCGCCCAAGGGAACGTGTTGACCTCTTACTGCGCTCTCCATGCTGGGATAACTACAGGTATTGATGCTGAGGGTCTGCATGATGAGTGACTTGATTGTCTCTGTATCACCATGCCCTCATTCTCCACATATGGATGGGAAGCACACAGGACAGGTAGAAACAAGACACAAGAAAGGGACATGGTGGCAATGATGCTCTAGAATGTAATACAGATGACATCTTGATGGTGAGCCATCATCTGTGAATTGACCACAAGCTCTTGGAAAACCACCAGCATGGGAGGGAGGGAGGGAGGTAGAAGGAGACTGTGACCTATGGTCAAGAAACGTTGGCTCAGATGCTCGTCAGAGGGAGGGAACCAGAGCACAAAGAAAGAAAGCGATTTATAAAGGATAATCAACATGCACTTAATAGGGCAGATCCTGTCCTGAATACACAAAGCTTCATGCTACAGAAAGACTGCTTAATGGTCTGATAGTTATTATCTTGGGTCAATAAAACCATCTTTAACTGGGTTTAATTGCTGTGATGCCTCCCCAGGAGGACATGCAAAAGTAGTGGCAATACTGCCTGCTCTTGGGATTGGGTTTGACAGATTGTCCTTTAACTTGCCACCCAAAGGGGAAGACAGGAGCCACGGAAGAGGGAGGAGAGGCAGCAGGAGGGATGGGGACAAGCATGGAAGCTGTGCAGTGTCCAGTCAGGCTGCCTGCACCTGCCCACAAAAGGCCTACTCCATCATATGGCAGGTGTTCCTCTGTTCTCTCTTCTGGCCCTGGCCGCTCCAGCAGCAGCTGTCTCACAGGGGTGGGACAGATTTCCATGACACATCATGTTGTCTCCTCCATCCTAAATAGAGACCTCGCTGCCCAGGAGCTACACACAGTGGGCATCCATCTCAGAGCACTGGCGTTGTCCTCCCTTCTTCCAAGCCAGCAAGTAAGCAAGATGACTCTGGTACCAAGAGAAAAGAAGAGAACAGAGATAACGACATTAGCTAAAGCCACTTCCGCAGCCATCCTAATAATTCACATTACAAATCTGCCTGAAGTAATCATCAGCTGAAATGAAGTCCAACGTTACGCCAGCATGAACAGCGGGAACGACATGAACATATAACACAGAGAGCCAGCAGCTTTGGATGCTGCCAGTTCTTCCAGATCCTGTTACCACAGAATGTTCCCAGGGACACCCCTAAAGAATGTAGGGGACTAAGCAGGGAGAGAGCTCCTGCATTCTGGAAATGGGTTAGCCTCCCAAGCTGGATGCTCCTGGAAGCTGGGTCCTAGTGTAAAGCGCCGAGATTATGAAGCCTTGGTGAGGTGGAGCTAGCAGGCTATAGATAGGTCACGGGATGCTGTGGAAAAGGATGGGTGGATTCTGTCTCCAACCCATGTTTCTTCAGTGTTGTAGAACAGCCGGGGGCTCTGGCCAGGACACGAAAACCATCCTGTTTAGACCATCTAGTGTCATAATTCTGAGCCAAATAAATGTATTTATTTTATAAATATCCATCTAGGATGTTTGGTTCTAAATGCCCAGATTTGGGGATTTGTTCTAAGTACAGCCTTGGGGATTTAATGGTAAGTTTCCAGTCTTGGGGATTTTATTAAAGCCACATAAGACAGACTAAGCAACAACCATGTCCTGACCTCTCTCTCCAGCAGAGTCAGCTTGCCATGATATCCAAGGAACCTACCTTCAACAGTCCAAACCTCCAGGGCCAGTCTCAGTGCCCTGTGATGGAGAAAACATGGCACCAGATCTAGAGTAGCATTCGGGGGTGCATCCTTGCCACGAGCTCTTCCATCCATTCAGTTTCTCTTCTGATGTCAATGGTCAAACCTTTTTCTGAGGCCTTGCCTGTGGAAACTGGAGTGAGGCTTGGTTTTGCACAAATACCCTGGTTATTCTAGATATACATACAGCTCAGGGTTGGGCTTTCTGTTTAAATTGCTTGCTAATGCTTCCTCAGTCTCCCTGCTCACTATGGCAAAGGTCACTCCTCCTTCTTTCTACATCACCCAGCTCAGAGCTGGAAGTGTTATACCTACTCAGAGCTGTAAGTACTGACTGAAAACAAAATGGTACCTGATCAGGGCTAAGAGGCTTGATTTATGACAACAGGTGCATGCTCTCCATTCTGAAGGCAAACACTATCAGCCAGATACTCAGACACCTGTTTAAGAGAATGACAACAGAAAAAAAAAAAAACACCTTCACAAAGCAGATAGCGAAGTGGTCACTTTCCACCCTTTAGTCCTATAGTAACTGCCTGTGTGGTAGGTCCTTAGACTATCAACAGAAAGAGTTCTCCAAATGTGGACAGAGAGCCATGTCTGCTCATCATTTTCCAGGCTGGAAGGCTAGCTGAAATGATCACAATGACCTTCACATGAAAATCAAATACAGAAAGCTGGTGGCTTTGGTTGTTGCCAACTGACCCAGCTCCTGTGACCACAGCGTGTTCCCAAGGACTCCCCCAAAGAATGGAGGGATCTGAGCAAAGAAGTTGCAGTTTGGAAGTGGTTAGCCCTAAGCTTGACATCCTGGATGCTAATGGGAAGTCTAACAACTCATACATGGGCAAACAAAAACAAAAAGCCACTGAAGACCCCAGAAGAAATGACAGTCCCTATCCATCCTACATTTCAGTGAGAAGAGCTCTGGCCCCTCTGTGCTGCGGGGTTCAGAGAGCAGGGAGTAGGGAGGAGTGAGGCTACTTGCTGGTTCCTGGCTGCTCAGCCCTGAAATAATCACACAGAAACCATATTATTTAAATTGCTTCTTGGCCCATTAGCTCTAGCTTCTTATTGGCTAACTCTTACATCTTAATTGAACCCATCTCCATTAATCTGTGTATCATCACAAGGTTTTGGCCTCCCAGCAAAGTTTCAGCAAGACTATCTCCAGCAGCGGCTCCATGGCTTCTCTCTGACTCCACCTTCCTTCTCCCAACATTCAGCTTAGTTTTCCCTGCCTACCTAAGTTCTGCCTTGCTATACATCCAAAACAGTTCTTTATTCGTTAATGATAATCACAGCATACAGAGGGAAATCCCACATCACGGGGCTGTGAGGTTTCCTTCCCCTTCCATCTCTGGAGCAGCATCGGGGCAAGTAGGATCAGATGCTCTGGAACGATGCAACGGAGAGTTTATTTATGGACGATACTGTATACAAGTAATTCAGTGTGAGAGTGATGCTGAAGGTAGATCATTCTGCTGCCTGGGTAACACTTAGAGCACCCTCAGAACTACACATCCAGAAAGTACCAACAGAAGTCCCGGGACAGCAGCACAGCACCAGGAACCATCCTAAGCTCCCTTGTCTCTCTCCCCTAAAACCTCTGCTTTCTGTGCTTGGGTAAGAAGTAGAGCCTGGCGGAGGCCTGTGGAAAAGACTCCTGGCTCCTCCCCTAGATGCAGTGAGCCATCTGTCTCCTCTCCTTACAGGGAAGACGGGATTCCACCTGGCTTGTGGCAGCCAACTAATGCACTAGCTGCACAACATCCTTTTAACAGACAAATAGAGAAACAGAAATGAATTAGTGATGTCTGTAGCTTCTAAGACGCTTCTAGTCCAGTCAAAGTTGTCTAGTCAAGAGGGTTAGACGGTGTTTGAGTCTCCTGGAATTCATAGACCCCAGTCCACACTCACAGCCTGGCTGGAGCCTACAGGCTGCAAGAGTCCTCTAGCCTCTAGCTGGCTGAGGTTTCCTCCAGGAGATGTCCATGGCCAGTTGCTTATCCTTCCTGGATACCATTCCTTCTAGCGGGGAAAGACATATGTTTCCAGTGCCTGTCTGTGATCAGCTGCTAGACTATCTTGCGTCTACCTCCCAGCATTACCGAGCCTTGGGGAGGCATTCAGTCAATGAATGGAAGAGCCTGGCCTGGCAATGTTAGCTGGGGAAACTATATCCCCTAGTGGACACTGTCACACAGCCCTGTGAATGTCACCCTGGGGAAGAAGGTGGCCTGCTGAGATGGAGGGTGTCGTGCTCTAGGATGATGAGACCCCACTCTCTAAGGCCTGAGGAGGACCAATGTTCTCTGTGACGTGAGACCATACAACCCTTACAGCCTCCTAACCATGATGGAAAACGCCTAGGCCACCCTCTGCTTCTTTCTGCTGTGTTTGCAAAGGTTCTTAGTACCTACAATCTTCCTATATAAATATTCCCCCCAATAGTTAAATTATTTCTTCGCAAGAGAAGTGTGGCCTTGTGAAAAGAACCCTACAACAGCTCAACCTTAAATGGGAGTTCAGGAATAGAAACATTGTGAAACATGTCTTAGCTTTTTGTGAGCCCTCCTGACTTTAATTGTTTCTATTTTCTTCTGAGAGCCCGAAGAGAAATCTCAGCAAATGCAAATATCAGTCTACCTGAACTCAAGAAATCTTTTCCTCCACGTCCTTCCTCCAGCCTGGCCATCCCTCCAGTCAAGAACTAAATGAGGTCTGAGTGTTGTTGCCTGTCATCGTGGCAGGGAACTGATGGCAAGTCTAATGGCTCCTACATGGAAAAACAAGCTACAAAGCAGCATGGGTCTTGCAGCTGCTAAACTCTCCCCTGGGTAAAGCAGGAGGCATTAAACAGTTGAGTGCCGCCCCTCCCTCGGCCTAACTAGAAATCCCTTGGGTAGAAGTCAAGAGCCAGAACTCCAACAAGCACGTCACTCAGGGTTCATGGGTATTTTTCTCCATGTGCTCTGACCACTTTGGATTTCCTGCCTGACATAACACTCATTTCAAAGGAACAAACTAAACAACCGAGTTCCCTAAACTGCATACATTTTACGGCACCATGCCTTGACTAGGCGCTGGAAAATGTGTTGGTGCCAGAGGGCTGGCTTCATCTGTCAGGCAAAGACATGTAAAAACAAGCCAGAGTAAAGGCTGAAACAGAAAACACAGCTTCCTAATCTGTGGAGGGAGCAGAGGAGGTAGTAGTCTCATTAGTGTAGACACTCTGCTAAGACCCTGGGTGGCTGTCAGGGGACTTGGGCCATGCACAGAGACAAAGAACAAAGAGTGGAAGCTGAAAGCAGAAGCCACATTCAGAGTTCCACTGAGGTTGCAGGACAGGCGAGTTTGGGGCTGGGGTGGGACTTGTAGCTTGCAGAGTCCAATAGATGGGATGGGGGTACTGGAGCAACCTACCTGCAGGAAACTCTCCTGCTGGCTGGCTAGAGAAGCCAAGGTAGGTGAGGGAGAAGCTTGGGGCTTTGCCTAGGTATGGAGGGCCTAGAAAGTAGGGTATCCTGCTGGGTGGCTGGTCACTCATCTCTTGGTCCTCTCTGTGTAGTAGCAGGCTGTGTTTCAGAGTTCCACTGAGGTCGCAGGGGATCCAAAAGCCACATTCATATCTGACAAAGTGGACTATACACCAAGATCAGATGAGAAAAAGCAGGTCACTTCATATTAATAATAATAAAAAATCCATTGAGGAGATATGATGACTGTAGATTGGCATGCACCCACTTTGCTGCACACAATTTCATTAAACACCACTGGGCACTAAGGGACACAAAAGTCTAGATAGGTCTAGATAGGGTAATAGAGGATCACTTCAGTATCCCCATGTTTATCAAGAGATAGCCTCCAGGCCCTCCCCAAACCAACAAGACACTTCAGAGTCAATCTGCAGCACAGATCAAACGGACATTAAAGGAGCACTCTGTCTAGAGCCACAAAAGAAGCATTCCTTTCCACAGCCCACGGAATTCTCTCTAAAAGAGATCACATTTTAGGCCATAAAACAAACACACCCGCTTTCATTTTAAAGAGATGCTCCTTTGTTGAGCAGGCTGGAGTGCAGAGCCTATTCACTCCCACTAAGCACGGGAGGTTTGACTTACTCTGTCTCCAGCCTGGACCAGTTCATCCCTCCTCCCGCAAGCTGTCATCCCCATTCCTAGGAGGTCACCCTGTTGATACTGAGTGTGGACACTCAGTCAACATGGTACGTCATAGCCTAGAACATGTGAACTTAGAGATCCTCTCACCTCAGCCTCCTCAGTAACTGGGCCTTACAGGAATGGTCCACTAACCCTGGCTGTAAAGTAACTCTTCACAGACACAAAACATTAAGACCATTTTCTGTGTCTTATCAGATAATAATAAAGTAAAATTAGAAATCAGTTACAAGAGACACTGTAGAAACTATACATGCACATAATTTGACAATACAGTTTTGAATAAGGGGCTAGTAAGAAATCAGGATAGGAATTTTAAAATTCTTACAATCAAATGAAAATGAAAAGACAACTTACCAGAATCTTTTTGGGTTAACCAAATCTAGCTCTAAGGGGCAAATTTAGAACTATGGGTGCCTACATTTAAAAACTCAAAGAGATTTTAAATCAGTAATTTATGGCCTTAGAAGTAGAAGAGATTCCACAAATATAATCTCAACTTCCTAGATAAATAACAAAATAAACCATAGTTCCTTATGTCCTACCAGAATTAAGTCTAGAGGATACATAACTTAAGCAGTTAAAAATGATCAATGATATTAAGGCCGTAACAGATCCCACCAAAGTAAAGTTAGGGAAAGGATAGGCTCGCTGTTGACCTCTGTGAGACCTTAAGAACCTAATATCAAAGTACAATACAATGTTACTATACACAGTGTCATTATACATTGTTGTTACACAATGTTACTATACACCAGTGATAATGTACAATGTTACTAAACAATTCTATAGCATATAAAGAGAAAGACTGCTGCTACATTATTCTATGAAGCCAGTGTTACCCTGATATCGCAACTAGAGGACACAACAACAAAAGAAAATTGTAATCACTCTGAGAATATAGAAGACTTGGTGAGAAGTTGGCCTCTTCAGCCTGGGAATGGAGCCTCACAGAGCACCAACTCCCTGGCATGTGGTCTCTGGCCTCCAGCCTCTAGAACTCTGAGAAATGATTATCTGTTGCTTAATTAAGCCACCTGGTCTACAGGACAAAGTTACAGCAGCAGAGCAGGCTGGGACTGCGTTGGTCACACCTACTCTTCTACAGAATTCTCATCACCTCATCTGTGAAAGGGAGATGAATTATAGGGCTTGAGGAAGATGTAATCTTTTTCACTTTCCCAAGATTCTGTCTGCCACAGAGGTGCAGGCACAACATTTCCACAATCCCTACCCTATGGTGACCAGGTCCCCTCAAACATTTCTGAGGGCTGTGCCTCCTCCACCATCCATCCAGCTCCAATTTCCTAACATCTTGCTGAGGAAGGGGGATAAGGTGTGGCCTTTCCAGTGAGTCTCCTTCTCACAGGTAGGCAAGAAGGATGGCAGAAATACTGGCCCAAAAATGTAACAAGTAACATACAGAAAGATAGGGTACGTTTAACTCCTGGATTTCCTCACAGTGCAAGATCCTACACAGGCACCCACTGACACACAAAGGAATCATTGAGGATAAGACTAGAAAGTAACCAAACATCGGAAACAAACCCAGCTTCCAGAAGTAGGTGTGGGCATAAGGAGGTACCTTCCATGCCCCCATCCCTTGCTGACCATGATCTGATCCTTCTGAGAGAGGAGGCAGCCTGGGAAATGCCTCAAGTTGGATTCTCAAGGAAGAAACCAGACTTAACCGCACAGTGAGACCATCTCTTGATACTGCCCTTCGCAAAGGCAGAGTTCTCTGGGTCTTGTTATGGTCTTGGCTCCAGTCCTCCTAACAGCACTTGCAATTCCCACCCACCTTATAAAGCCCAACAGCACAGCAAGATTTCTCCAAGTTGATCACACATCTTGATCCTGAGGGTACCATTAATGAAAGCCAATGGTTGATTTGATGAGAAAGAGGGCCTGATGGCTGTGGTGTCATTTCGTACAGTAAAAATCTTCTAGGAGGAAGTGGAGAGTCCCACCACATTCACCTTCCTCCTGTCAGGCAACAAGACATTAGAGTGCCCAGCTAAGCAGTAATTGAATCTGTTCAACCTGGTCTGGAAGTTTCTGAGGATCCACCATGTCTCTTGACCACAGTCATCCCCAACTATGTGTATGAATTTTGACAGTGATGCATTGCTCTGTCTGAACTGAAGATCCCAAGCGCCAGAGCAAAGCTGTCCAGGGTCCGATAGCCATGTTGTAGCAGTTGCCTGTATCTGGGTTCCTAAATTCCGTTAACATCCTGAACGGAAACAGAAACAAGGATAGCAGAATTATTTACAAAGTGTGTTCCCAGAAGCCCTAGCTTTTCTAAGTAACTGTCTCCTCCAGTAGAGTAAATCACAGTGTGATTTAAAGAAAGACAAAGTTCCATGAGCACTCGGGGCACACCGGGGCTCATTGATACATAGCGTGACCTGTCCTCTGAAGAGTTACAGCTTGGCTTTTCATGTCCTTGGGTCCTGGCCTCCAAGCACTCACAGATACTTCAGGATGACCAGATAGTGTCCAGGGTCTCAGACTTAAGCACTCCTCGACACTCCCCAGAGTATGTATGCTTACTAGAGCAATTTCACTGTCCCCTCACCCTGCGCCTTCCACTCCATGGGACTTGTCCCCTTACCACTTCTCCGAGACACTTGGAACTCCCCCAAAAAATCACTTGAAATCAGGACAGCTTCACTGGGTGTGCCTTAGACACTGGACCAGGCGCTGTGTTCTTACTCCCTGTCTCACTGTTACTCTTACAAATCCAGCCCTGAACATCATCGTCCATGCAGCTTGGGTGTCTACACCAAGTATAACAGAGTAGGAACTGGGCATCTCCTCTGAAGGAAGGAAGCAAGCCCTTGCCAGATTCCTACCGTGTGGTCCTTGAACTGTGTGGCTGGTGGAGAAAGTGGCGTAATAATAGGAATGTTCCATCCTCTCTTAGTCCAGACAGAATCCCAGTCTGGCTGTGACCCACAGCATCTAAGGACAAACAGGCCACCAGCCTGGAATGGCCGTCAGATTCTTAACACGCTTTACTCCCAAAAACTACCAGGCATATCTGGCCACATATCATCTTGCCCAAGTGGGAGCCACACCTTTGCAGCAACCCCTGGAAAGAGAACTCAGAGGTGCTGTACACAAAGCATTCGCACTTCAGATGCTGGGTGGATGGGAAAACTGGGGAAGCTTGGAGCCTCTGCCTCCATTGAACATGCCTCCTTTGCTACCTTAAACTCAAGCTCAGATTCCCGCTCAGCTCTGCACACTGCTGGGCTAACCATTTAATGAGTATTCCTCCAAGGCTGCTGGTCCTCCCCACTTCAAGGCTGAAGACACCAGCACAAGTAATTAAGATAGTCCTGGGATTTTCAGGGATGCGATAGTCAATGTATGACCCCTGCCAGCAGCTATGGCATCCTGCTCTGGGCCCCAGAGCTATGACGACAAATCTCCAGTCCTTGACTTAACCCTGAAGGCACTAACTCACATCCTCTTTCTGTCTTATCATTCTCTGAGTCAGGCCCTCCAGCAGCCGACTTGGATTCTGAGTATAATATGTCTGATGGATAAACATCTTGGGAGAAGAGTTAAGGCACCCTGGACAGCAGGGGCTGTCTTATCACCTACCACCCCGAGAGAAAACTTGGGTGGATCAGATCAGTTTCAAGCCTGACTGACATTGCTGAGCTGCCGGCTATCCCCTCATCTCCTGCAATGCAACTCCCTCAGCTATACAGTCCCTCATGCTATGTAATATCCCCAATTAAGCAACCCCTGGCTATATAACATCTCGACTATGTTACCCCTAAGTCATGTCACCCGCCCCTCCAGCTGTGAAACCTCCCTGCAACCCTTCATGTTATGTAAACCCCCAGCTATGCAAACTCTTAGCTATGAAACACACCCGCTGAGCAACGCTTCAGCTCTGCCACATCCAAGCTGTGCAATTCCAAGCTACGCAACCCCTTAGCTATGCTACCCTCCAGCTATACCATACCCAAGCTGTGCAATTCCAAGCTATGCAACTCCTTAGCTATGCTACCCTCCAGCTATACCATACCCAGCTATCCATACCCAAGCTGTGCAATTCCCCAAGCTATGTAACCCATCATGCTATGAAACTCCCAGTAATGCCATCTCTCTGCTGTGCAAAACCCCTATTCAATACCCAGCTATGCAAACCCTCATCTGTGCAACTCCCATCCATGCAACACCCCAAGGAAACCTCCAATCTATGCAAACCCTAGGTGTGTAATTCTGCCCCTGCCTGCCTTCCCCTTTCTGTAGAGCCTTGAGGTTCTCATTAGCTCCTTGAAGACGGATCTTCATCCTTCCATACAGCCATCTGGGCAAATCTGTTCTAGTGCCTTCCTCATGTTCTTTTCTCCTGTGAACTTTTGGAATGATGGTCGAACTAGATCCACTGGGACCCCAAAGTCTGGCCTTACACGAAAACTCCATCACCTGGTTGTTCTGCATGCATCTATTCAAGAAATCCAAATCTAGAATGTCACCCCAGCACCTTCCCCTACTGTGTCCCTGTTGGCTGGATCCCAGCTTACAAGATATAGTCTCTTTTCACCTCCCCACTCACCCCCACAAGCCCAGAATCTGCTTCTGGGACCTCAAAGCTGCTCTGAGAGAGCATCAAGTAAGGTGGAGGTATCCTTGGGTCTGCTAGCAGAAGCAGCTGACCAGATCTGGGCCCTAAGCTCTAGTTCTGTTCTGCTGACCAGACACCATAAGTGATTTTTCTGTCTTCCTCTGTCACACCTCTGTGTAACACACTGTGAAATCTGCAGGTGACCTCAAAACATTCTGCAAAATGGAAAAGAAAATAACTTTCTAGTCTGAGCGAGCCGCCGCCATAAACAAACGGTGACGATTTAATATGTTTATTGAAAGCTAAATTTTCTGCACTTTCGGCATGCTGCTTTGCCGGTGGGGATCTCTCACACAGCTCAAACAGCCAGCCAGCTGTCCCCTCCGGCCACAAAATGCTAATAGACTGACAGCAATGGCTTGAGGAACTGTGGGAGTGATGTAATTTACTTCCACAAAATGCCATCAATAATACACAAAAAGTATTGTACAGCGCAGTGTGATTGCTGTAATTCCTGGACCTGAATCTCAGGGCACTCCAGGGGAGACCTGTGAGGATGGATGCTTGCTTGCATGGAGATGCCGTCATGGCATTTAGACATGCCACAGGGATGGAGAAGTTAGATGAGGCCTAAACAGAAATCCTTCTATTCCATCCCAGGTCCTAAGAAAGCTGTGACTCAAAAGGCCACTTCTTAACTAAACAGGTGAAGGAGCCTTTTCCCTTCTTTTGGTAACAAACAGGCTATGTAACTGGACAGCATCTAGCATCATCCAGAGACTTGACTGGAATCAACCACCTGGGGAGATGCTCACACTTGTCCTTTTCCGGCAAGGCAATGTTCCAGAGGTCCACACACCCAGCTGGTTCACTCAGCACTCTGGGCCCCATTGAAGGCCTGGCATACAACGTACAACAAAACACTGTGCAGGGTTCAGCGATTCCAGAACAGACTGAGGCCCTGCCCTTTGTGATCAATTCTTTGCCAGCTTTGCAGGCGGGACAGAACAAGACTGTGCAGGTGGCAAACCTCCATCCTGCCAACTCAGGCGAGAACGACAATGTCCATCCCAGCTGACAAGTATTCAATAGGGTCTCCCAGCATCAAAACCAGGGGCTGCTTCTTGCTTCTAAACCTGCCCAGCTTGCTTCCGAGACTGTGCCGTGGACTGAGGGGAGAAGCTGAGAGGGTAGTTAGCAGTCATCACACATTGCACTGTGAGACCTTCAGGTTCAGAATGCCAATCCATCACTGGTGGCAGGAGCATGTGCTCTGAGTAGCACACTAAGGCAAGATGGAATGTTGATCTTGGCTTCTGTCTTTCTCGCAAGAGTCTGGTCAGAATGTGGGCAGTGTGAGTGTCACCAGTAGAAGAATCAGGCCAGACCTCCCCCGGGCCTGCTCTTATGAGCCTGGTGGAATGGCCCTGAGCCATGCACCCATATTACTCCTGGGACATTGCAGGTTTTCTTTGGGCTTGTGGGCAGCCAGTTCAGGGTTGCCAGTGTGTGATTTACAGACCCCCATACCCAACGTAGTCAGATGCCCTATAGTTGCCCTGACTCTCCCCTAAGTGTCCATTTCTCCTTGCAGCTGAGAGCAATGACAGATAAGGAACTGGACTCTAAATTAGAACAGAGGGGGATTAGAAGGCTCAGCCTTCATAGCCACTTCCCTGATGCTGTCACTTTCATGGAGGGCAGTGCCAGGGTGCTCCAGTGCCTCTTGAGGTACTAACAGCACAGTGACCTGGTCTGCCTGAGCTGAAGTCACTTGCTTTGTTGCTCCTGGGCTGCCTGGCTTTTCCTTCTCATTGTTCATTGTGGAGGAAGTAGTAGGTTTTCTAGAATGTCCCCAGACAGTACACAGGAAGCAAGGTTTCTAGGTAGTTGGGGAAACACATGTGCTCAGGCTCCATATTCTGGGTGCTCAGGCTCACCCTTTCATAGCAAGGCTATGCTCCAAGTCAATACACCACACGGGTTCACTCCAGACCCAAAGCCCCATCCAGGTCCTAGCACACAGCAATGAGCAAGAAACACTAGCTGTACCATACTCCACTCTTCACTTGGCTCTTCTCCTTGTCTTCACAGGAGACACAGAGCAGAGGGAGTAAAATGGAAAGGCAAGGCTGGCTTTCTTGACCCCTATCCACAGGGCTTCAGTACTCTCAGAGAAGTACCACCCTGCTGTGATATAATGCTATCGTGCATTGTAAAGATTTGTTACTCATAGTGGTTTAATAAAACACTGATTGGCCAGTAACCAGGCGGGAAGTATAGGCAGGGTGACCAGACTAGGAGAATTCTGGGAAGAGAAAAGACAGAGATGCAGTTGCCAGCCAGATGCAAAGAAAGTAAAATGAGAATGCCTTACTGAGAAAAGGTACCAAGTCATGTGGCTAAATACAGACAAGATTTATGGGTTAATTTAAGTTGTAAGAGCTGGTTAGTAATAAGCCTGAGCAACAGGCCAAACAGTTTATAATTAATGTATGCTGTGTGTTTCTTTGGGACTGAACAGCTACAGGACAAGATGGGACAGAAACTTCTGTCTGCACCAG
Organism: Dicrostonyx torquatus; assembly: GCA_028555095.1. Lineage (NCBI taxonomy): Eukaryota > Metazoa > Chordata > Mammalia > Rodentia > Cricetidae > Dicrostonyx > Dicrostonyx torquatus. The sequence continues at coordinate 3,314,123 of JAQHUG010000118.1, read as the reverse complement.
CCACATACAAAATACAAATACATACAATTCCACCAGAATGTACATATGAATACATATGTATATGCCATATACACTACGGGCACATGTACACAAATGTGAGTGCCTACATAAATTTATATGTGGACACTCAAATACACACAAACATATGCATGGGTTATAAATGCACATGAGCATACATGTAGACATGTAAACGTATACAAGCTCGTAAGTGCATATCCATGTGACATATGTATACATACACACATACAAGACTCAGGCTTCTGTGGGTCTGCACTGATACTAGTTCCTGTGATAAGAAAATGTGTTGTCCACAGTCAGATAGTGGAGACCCCTGAGAAAATAGTGGACCCCTATCTTCCTGCAAAGTCCAAAAACCAGGCCCTCTCTTTCTCCACCCCCAAAATGGTAGTGTCCAAAGATTTTTATTCAAACTAGCCAAGCCCTATTTGTTATCCCTAGGCCATATCTTTTATTTCTCTATCTATATGGTAATATTTCTCAACTTTGCTTCTTATAGAAATGTTCAAACATGCATGAAAGTAGAAAACCCACCTGACTGGCCCTGTGCATTCATCACAAAGGAACCAGCCCTGCCCATGTCTGCACTCCAGTTTTCTTCCCTCTGTTACCAGTGAAACATGTGAGAGCCAGAATTCAGAAGTTTGAACACTCCATCCTGATCAGATGGCCCAGAGTTGACCCCGGGAGGTCTAGCACCAACCAGAAGGCTAAGTCAGCCATCGACCAGGCTGAGTTCTGGGTCCTGTCTGCAAATACAGACTGTAACGTTCACTAGCAATGCCATCTTGAAAATTAAATATTAAACTGCACATGATGTCTAATGTACCTGATGCTCTGTATGTACACAACTTGCAGTAATTATGAATTAGTAATTGTCATTAGCTGTATGTTTTGACACTAAACCCTTGAGGGTAAAGGATATGACTTGAAATGGCAGAGCTATCTCCTCCCCAAGTCCCTGTGAACTGGATTAGATTCATCCTGTGGCCTCTAACCCATCTTGGCTTCATCAGAGGCCTAAGAACAGGACCATCAGCATCTGAACTCCAAGAGTAACACAGAGAGAACTTCCAGAGGCATCACTGATTACCAAGCTGGTGCCTGCGGGCCACCTTCTATTAACCCTGTTCTCTATAACTCTAAAAAAGAGAAGATCTGGATCAAGCCATCCTATCCTCCTGCTGTGCCCCATTTCCCTCCTTCCACAGCTTCCTGGAGAAGATGAGCATCTCTCTGCCTTGACCTCATCACTCTCAGTTCTGCATCACGTGTGAATAAGAGGAGGTCACGAATTTTCCAGGGGGAGCCCAAACCCTTGGCTGTCACCTGTCTTTCTGTTTCTCCCATCTTCTACACTAGCAGACATAGCCTTGTGTTTCTCTTCAGGAGCATCCCATCTCCTACAGCTGCCATGCACCACAGACAAGACAGTAACAGGCTGCAGGATGGGCCTACCAGTAAAGTGTGCAGATTTACAAGGAAGAAGTCAGGAGAGACGGAAAGAGGAACTCGACAAGACTCCATCCCATGTGCAATCCAGCAGGGACACAGACCCACATGTTTATTCCCCAGAAGGAAGGAGGGTAACAAGTGGCAGCTTCTGATGTCACAGATTAGAACCTGAGGCAGGAGAACTTACTGCCACCATGAGCAGAAACAAGGTCAGGACCCTATATCCTGTCCCAAGTCCCATGTCCAATAGAGACACAAGATATTAACTCAAGAGACCTTACACCCAATTATATGCCCAGGGTGCCATTACAAAAGACCCACATCTAGACAGAAAACCAAGAGTCTTGTGCCTCAGGTTCCACGAACAGTGTCCATGGTCATTAACTGCACAGTGTATATTCCCAGGGTCCATTACCAGGACCCATACACAGCATGTCACTTATTGTCCACACTCAGTGTCTCCCACCCCTCAAACAGTAGCAAGACCTGTGTCTGAACCCAGCAGGCTGTACCTAAACCCAGGACATGTGTTCCCATTCTCCTCCAAACTCACACACACACATCCATTGCTCTTCTGCTCTGTGAGCAGTGTCCGATGACCAGAGGTCATGGATGAGGAACAGAAGGCACTCTTGCTCCTGAATTGAACTTAACAATGCCAAAGTAGTGGAGTAAGAGCCTCTCTGAGCAGAAGCCAGGAGGCATTTACTGTCCTGGAGTTATTTACTTTAGAGAATGCTTGGACAGCAGGCACAGTTACACCCTGGCTCTCCATCTGTAGCCTCTGTCCTGACCTAGCAGCAACTACTTACAGGGTGCGCACAGATGCCGACCAAATTAATACTCTCTGTGCCCTGGGTCTGAATCGTAATGCCAGCCCCCGTCACATGCTTCACCTGGCCCAGCAATTGTTAGGCAGCTACAATTCATTGTCAGAGTCACCTCTGATGAAATTAACATTCCGCGGGTGGCAGGATCATTTCTCAGGCAGGACTGGGTGCCCTCTCCTTAACGAGGCCCTTTTTTAAAAAATGATGTTTCCAGTTAAAGTAGAGCGGTCATTTCATCCCTAACCCTTCTTTATAGCTTTCAAAGAACGTTTAAAATTCTTTCAGCTCAGCCTCAGGCTAAATAGGAATTGTTCTAAGGGAGTAAACAAAAGTCACTAGGATTCCCATTTGGGAATTAGCTGGAAATGATTAATTCCTGGCTTGAGTCCAAAGAAGCCCTGCCTATAATAACTACGGCAGGTAGAAAAACACGCATTCTAGGCAAAGGAGAAGAAACACAGCTTTCCTGGATAACCACGCTGGAGCACACTCTGAGTTTAATGCAAGGCCACATGCACAAAGGCCCTGGGATGAGCCATGTAGGGAGCAGGCAGGCCTCCTTCACCAGAGTGAGCAGTGATGTGATTCTGAGAAACAAGCTCCCTGGACTAGGCCACTGCTCTCTCATGTCCTGTTGCCTCCCTAACCCTCAACAGTCCAATTTCCAACTCAAAAAGGGACCCACATGGTCTTGTAGCTGACATCATTGATTATAACCTAATACTCTCAGGTAGTCTGATCCAAGCAAGTACATATCTAAATGTACAGCTAAACCCAATAAGTCTTGGGTTCATGGAGCCCATGAGACACCAATGCAGCCACTGGGGTGAGAGGAAGGAAAGGGATAAAGAGAGGAAGGGAAGGAGGCAAGGCAAGCAGGAGCAGACCTTTTACTAGACAGATAGTCCAGACCAAGAACACGTGCCCCAAGGGGCAGAACACTCCCTATGAGATCCTCATACTTTAGAGGAATGTAATGGGGACAGCAATTCAATAGGAACGTTCATCCAAAGGCAAGGCTGTAAAGCAAGAAAATAAGATGAAAATGAAAATCACAGGCTCCAGGAAACAAACACCATCATTAAGACTATGTTACGCTGTGGGTCGAAACACGGGGAAAGGCTTCATGTGGGTAACACTGAGTTAGTAAGTGGAACTGCAGAGGTCACCAAAGGGCAGCCTAGGGGGCTGAGTAGGATTAACTAGGGAGAGATAACAGGACATAGCAATACCAGTAGTTCAGCCTAGAAGCTGGCTTCTCAGAACCACACTGGGTTTCTTGGTGACATCACAGAGAACCAGCCACCAGACAAACCTTGATGAAAGGGCTCATTTTCACATTTAGAGGGTGTGGTGGTTTGAACAAGAATGGCCCCATGGGCTCATATGTTTGAATACTTGGTTATTAGGGAGTGGCACTACTTGAGAAGGATCAGGAGGTATAGCCTTGTTGGAGGAAGAGTGTGGCTGTGTATGGGTTCTGAGATTTCAGAAGCCTAGTGTCTCTCTCTTCCTGATGTTTTGGATTCAGATGTGGAACTCTCAGTTACTTCTCTGCACCATGTCTGCCTCCTTGCCACCATTCTCCCAGCCATAATAATGGACTGAACCTCTGAAACTATAAGCCAGCCCCAGTTAAATGCTTTCCTTGGTAAGAGTTGCCATGGTCACAGTGTCTCCTCATATCAGCAGAACACTGACAAAGATAAAGAGATAATTCTCTGTCTACCTGGTACAATAGAGAAATTCTTCAAGATTTAAAAACAAACATTAGGTGGGGAGCCCTCCTCTATCTCCACCATTGTTGCAGAAGGGAATGGGCTGTACTCACAAGGTTCTGAGGAAAATGAATCTAATTTAGGGATTCAAGTTAAAGACAATAAAAGCAGACATTTCTGTTAGGTCCAAAGTGCGCCCCACAATGCAGCACTGATGACAATGTCCTGACAGAAGACTCTGAGTAAGGAAACAGAAACTTAAACTAAGCATTTCTCAGGAATCTCGTAAGGCGTGTCTCTGTTTATCAGGAAAAGCACTCCTTTCCTTATCCACCCCTAATAATCAACCACCTTGTGGAAGGGTATCTAGTCCCCCATTAATCCAAACAGCCTGCATCAGCTGGAAGATCCCTACCCACCCTGCTGCCGGTCATCTAAACCCCTTTCCAGCTGAGCTGATGCTCTCTGTCCCTGGGAGGCAGTCCAGCAGTTTGTTCCCTGATAAACTACTTTCTACCCATGGCCTGGTCTCACTGCCCTCATGCTTACAGCTCCAAACTTGTTGGAGCTCAGGGAAGCATAGGCAAGAGGAAGACGATGGAGATGTCATCATACAAGATACCTGTTCTCATTTCCTTTCTGCCGCTGTGATTAAAAAAAATATTAAACACAATCAACTTAAGGGAAGAAAGGGTCTCATTCTGCTTACAGGTTATAGTCCATCATTGAGGGAAATCAGGGCAGATACCCAAGCAAGAATCCAAAGCAGAAACCACGGAGAAATGTTGCTTCCTGGCTTCCCTCTCACATGACTCTAGGCTGTGTCAAGTTGCCAATTAAAAGTACCTAGGGCAATGTCCAAAAGTGGCCCTGGGGAAGAAGAAATGGGCCATCTCAGAGACAGGTATGCATTCTCACCTCCTGAAAGCTTAGCTTAGGATCAGGGTAACTGACTTTTCCCAGGAGTTAAATAATAGACAACAAATCCAGACACCAGGAAATGAAAGGACCAAGGAGTGGAGGAGCCTTTATCCTAGGAGCCATGGAGAGGGGCAGGGTCTATAAACAAGAATGGAAGAGAAATGTACAGAAAGCCAAGTTCCAAAGTGAGTGTGGTCTCCATAGTCACTGGTGGATGTTGAAGGATGGGAGAGGAGCAAGAAACTGCAGGACTCCTGGTTTTGTCTTCTCTGGGAGAGAGTCAGTGAGATGTGAAAGGAGAAATACATCATCTAAGTCAACTGGCTTGGACCTCACCATTTCTCATCATTATCTGTCAGAGCCACAAGCCACCATTATGTCACTAAGATCTCTTTTAATTGGAACCATTAATCTGAAGTTCAGCAGTCTCTCAAGCATTGCATGTATTGCTTTTGTTGTCTTCATGCAAAATTAAATTGAATCACATTTTACAGCATAGCGTACATCACATGACCCACTTTCATCACTTTGTAGAGCTTCCTGAGACAGTAGGCAGACTGCCTGCCACCCTCCCACCACATGCAGAAGAGAGAGAGGCCTTGGAGAGTGTTCACCGTGCATCAACCCAGTGTCCCATCTCAGATTGACATTTGTTGTGATGCAACAGCATGTGGCAGTGTGAATGAAAATTATCCCATAGACTCACAGGGACTGACACTACTAGGATGCGTAGCCTTATTTGATTAGATGTGATACTGTTGGAGGAAGTGTGTCACTGGAGGGTGGGCTTTAAGGTCTCAGAAGCTCAAGCCAGGCCTCGTGTGTCTCAGTCCTTTCTTGCTGCCTGCTGATTTGGATGCAGAACTCTCAGGAAACTCTCCAGAACCCTGTCTGCTTGAGTACCACCATGCTTCCTACCATGAGGATGAAAGACAAAACCTTTCTATGTTTTTATATGTTTTCCTTTGTAAAAGTTGTCGTGGACATGGTGTGTCTTCACAGAAAGAAAACCAGCACTAAGACACACCATGACCAATGAAACTTGGGGAGGAAAGGGTTCATTGAGCTTAAATTTCCACAATGCTGTTCATCATTGAAGGAAGGCAGGAAAAGAACCCAAACAGGGGAGGATCCTGGAGACAGGAACTGATGCAGATGGCATGGAGGGGTGCTGCTTACTGGTTTGCTTCCCTTGGCTTGCTCTACTTGCTTTCTTATAGAATCAAGGACCACTAGCCCAGGGATGTCACCACCCATGATGGGTTGAGCTCTCCCCCATTGATCATTAACTAAAAAAATGCCTTACAGCCAAATTTTATGGAGGTATTTTCTTAATTGAAGTTTCCTCTTTTCAGATAATTCTAGTGTGTGTCAAGTTGACATAAGACTAGCAGTATAAACTCCCAGGTACCTCGCAAGCCAGTGCATGCTTTAGATTTGATCTGAAATATCCTCCACAGGTTCATGTTCTGGAAGCTCAGTCCCAAGTTCACACCACTGTTTCGAGAGGATGTGGAGCCTTTAGGAAGTGAAGTCTGGCTGGTGGAAGTAGATCACAAGTGTGGACCTTAGCAGTATAGCCCAGTCCTAGTTCTTTCTGTCTTTCACTGTTCCCTGCTCTGCCCACATGGACAAGCCTCTGTTGCATATCTTGCTGTGATGGAGCAAACTGCTCTTCTTTGCCCCTCCCTCCAATGATGGACTGTGATCCCAGAAACTGTGAGCCAAAATAAATCTTCCTGTCCTTAAAAGTTACTTGCACAGGGCCCGGCAGAGTG
>JAQHUG010000118.1:3277321-3299368 GCA_028555095.1 Dicrostonyx torquatus | reverse complement strand
GAAGAAGAAGAAGAAGCATCCCATCAAGTTTCGTCCACACAAAGGAAGCAGAGAGAGAACAAGAAATGGGGTCAGGTTATAAACCCTCAAAGCCCACTCCCTTCCAAACAGAGTATTTCCTCTAGCAGGCTCTACCTCCTAAGGTTTCATAACCTTCCCAGACAGTGCCTCCAACTGGGGACCAGTTGTTCAGAGACACGAAGTTATGAGGAACATTCTCATTCAAACTGCCATACCTGACTTGCTCCCCCTTAGCCCATCTGGTTTACATGTTGAAGAGTGCAGAGTACCTAACCCTACACCACTGCACCCACATATGACTAGCCCCTTACCCACAAAGGGACTATCTCTTGCTCCCTTTAAACAAACCTCCCACCTCAGAAGCTATTTGGTGACCTTTTGTTAACATGGCTAAGTGGGCTGAAATAAAGCTGAGTGAAAAGGACCTGCTAAGTGTTGTGCAATGATGCCAAAGAAAATCAAATATGTGCTAAGAGCATGGGTTTCCTTGCAGGGTCTAGAGCAGCTGTCCAAATAGCCCTGCCTTTCCAGCCCATTACTCCACCACCGGGAGCCCATCATTAAGGCTCAGCTCACTGGGCTGCTAAGCTTTCTGGCTCCGAAGTCTTTGGAAGTTGCTAGGCAAAGTGTGTTATGCTGGAAGTTTCTGTGTGGCCGTCCTAGGATGCTTGTGCTGCTGATATGGCTGGTTTCTGTCCCCAAACCCATACATCCACTTGGCACTGTAAGAAAACAGCATCCATAGTTTCTGGACCCAGAAAAGACGGAGAAAAAGAGGTATGAGGGATGGCCTGCACAGTCTCCTGGAGCACTATCAAACTAACAGGGACAGAAGCGACACACCCGTCCTCTGAGGGAGCTAATAGCTATGGTCAAGCCTGTACCACAAACTCACTCCACACACAAGGTTATCCCATCCAAACCCCATCACAGCTACCCCAGTCGACCACCACATCTTCCTGTTATTCATATCCCAACATGGGAATGAGAAAACCATTGCTGTCTCTTTCCTCTAGAGTCTTGCAGCTTAGCCTACATATCCAGCTTAGCCATAGCAAGCTGCATAGATATTCAAGTCTTCTCGTCTGCATGGGAAAGGGGTAGAACTGAGTAGATGCTATGTTGACAAATTTCAATGTGAAGAATTGCAGAATCCAGCAAATGCAACCTAGTTGGGTGTTTACTAGAAAAAAAGATGAATGCACTTCCTGAAGGTTTTTCTTTAGGAAAGAAACAGCCACTGTCAGGCCTTGCACTCCAGAAGCTGCTTCTTGTACAGCCTGGGCTCTGGAGAATGTGTATCCCGGCCTGGGGTTATGAGCAATCGGACCACAAGGGCAGCTGCCAGAGTCAGGGAGCTTTGTGTGGCTTCCCACAGAACCGCCTCCTCTGCCTTGCCCAGCCGGGCTCCGGAATGATCCACAGGTGCATTATGAACCAATGGATCCACTGACAAAGCACATCAGCTATGGCTCATGACTGATGATAAAATAAAGCTTTACCACAGGCAAGGGAGTAAAGTCAAGCACAAAGGAGCGTGAACCTGGTTTCCTAGAACCAACATCAGAAATTCAGGCTGCAGCTCTCTCCCTCTGTCGCTGAGACAATGTCCAGATTTCATGGCCTCAGGCTCTTCGCCCCTCCCTTTCCATCCTGGATTCTCAAAACTTATGACCTTTTCAAAATGACCCAAAGTCCTCAGTTACCTTTCATCCCTTCAGACAGCATCCGTGCCAGTGATGCACTAAGCTGTGACACCAACACTATGTGCCCCATGGTCCCAGCCCCCCAAAGCTTAGATACATATACTCAGTCACAGTCTTGAGTTTGCTGTGAACTTAAAGGTGGGAGGTGTAATAACAAACTTTTGTTCAAATGCATTTGTGTTTGTATTTATTAGCCTCTGGTAGCTAATAAATGTCCATGTGTTTACCGTGCCCCATGCTCCATGTCAAGTGTCTGGATCCACTGATTGGACCTGAGTGTTTATGGCCTAAGGTTGGCCAGGTCAGACATGTTATGGGAATCTGGATTAGGGAAGCAGCCCTTATCCCACAGGGTTCAGTGTCCTAGGACTTTCCTGTCCCCAGCAACCAAAAGTACCTGACAGCCAACCCTCCTGCAAGTTTGTCCAGGGACTGTGACATCTGATGCCTGACCATGTGGTTCACACACTGTAATTCAGTGCTACAACCCATCCAGAAGCAGAAAATAACTGTGACCAGCCTGAGCCACATATCCCCACCACCATGAGACTCAAACTGGCAGTGTGTTTGCCAAGCATGAACGAGGCACTGCATCCAATCCCCAGCATCACATAAACCAGGCCTGATGGTACACACCTGCAATCCCAGGACTTGGGATGTAGAGGCAGGAGGATCAGAAGACCAAGACCATCCTTGGCTACATAGTAGCTCAAGATTATCCTGAAATACATAATTCAATGTTTCAAAACAACAACAAATGCCCCCAAACGAGTCAGATACTAAGTCCGAATAATGTATAGTGAGCTGTCAGGCTCATCTGGAGCTGAAGTTGCCTCGATAGTGGACACTGCCTGTGTCCCCACATGGGCTGCACCTCCAATTGAAGCTCAGTCTCTGGTTCATGGGTTCTCAGTGCAACATTGGTGGTTCCTGTGCAGGCAGAGATGATCGGCAGAGACAAGCCTGTGTAAGACGCAAGCAACCTAAGGAAAGAAAATGGCTTCTAACAGCTGAGGTCCCTGCAGTTGCCTAGTCCCATATCTGGCAGCCAGCAGAAAGCAGTTTTCATTTTTCTCTGAGACACTGTGAGTCTTTTCAAAGCCCTCCCCCTCTTGTCGGTTGGCTGAGTCCTCCAATTGTGCCACCATTGGCAGCCCTAAGGGCAGAACCACCAGCTGATTCAGCAGTTCCGGGGAGCCGTGGGATCCTGATATGTTCTCTGCAGTGTTTTTTTATAGTTACAGGAGCTTCAGCAAACCCACGAGGGGAGAAAAACTGAGCCTAAAGGCAGAAATATCTGGCAGGCCTATAAGGTCAACAGCAATTCTACAGTAGGGGAGGCCTTGGCTGCCAGCCTAGCACTGGCAGGCTGGAGAATGTAGATAATCCCCACCCATCCCCAGTACCCCAGGAAGTAAATATGACACCTTGGTGCCACAGAGGTTCTGAGTTAACAGTGTGCTCTGGACAGGCACAGTATCTGCTCCTCTTTCTCCCAAATGTTCCAATCTGGTCAGCTCTAGTCATCATTTCTATTAATTGCAGTTAATGCTCTCGAAAGAGCAGGATTCTACCTGTGATGAACCAGGGGCCCCACTGTTCTGCACCTTGGAGTCAAGCCTTCAAGAGACACTGGAGATCAAGCCAGCAAAGATCAGTGACACTGCACTCTTGAGAGGCAAGAACACAATTTGTTCAGACACGAAGGCTCAGAAAACATTTTCTTACCTCTAGCTAGACAGTCAGGCAAGAAACAGATGAACAGAGAACCATAGGACTTTTAGCTCATGGCCAGAGGTTCACCTGAGACTTAGCTCCCAATTCCACAAGTGTATAGGAGGTGTGAAGCCTGGGAGATGGTATCCATACTCTTCAAAACCCAATGAGATGTAAGGTAATCCTTGCGTCCTCCTCAGTCCTGTAGTAAATGTTAGGGAACTGAATGTGTGAAGAGGAACTGACCACCCACTGACACGCACAGTTGGGTGATGTGTGCAAGCTCTCCCGCCTTCCACTCAGACAGTCCATTCCCCACACACATAGAGCAGGCAAGAGCTGTAACTCTTGATCCAAGATGGTTGAGGAGCAGGGCTTGGCCTGAGGGCCCTTCACCTAGACCAACCACCTGCACCCTCTGTTGAGCTTCTTGCAGAGGAAGCACTGTGAGTTTCCATGACTCACTAAGGGTCACACAGCTTAGAAGTCCCACAATAAGAACTGAGGTCCAGGTCACTGCAAGGGCAAACCCTGTCTCTGTTCCATCAACCTCAACCTATACCGACTTAGTTTAATGGTCATGCCTGGGGTGAAACTCAGAGGAGGCACAGTGGGGACAGTGTACAAATGCCAGCCATGAGCACTGGGAGACTCGACGGTCCAAAGCTCTACTTAGGCTCAATCGGTGTCTGTCCAGGAATAACTGAATGAGTGATGCTGTCCCTTTGTCATTAGATTTTGCCTAAGCCGGGTCAGTTAGGATGCCCAGTCCATCCAGCTCCTCTCCCAGTGCCTTCATTCTCTCACAAGCTTCCAGAAGCGGACAATGCTTCCCTCCTAGGGATCCCGTCAGGGCGCTCTCTACAAACCAGACACCGAAAATAACATGCTTCAATCCTCTTAAAAGACTGCTATAAATGCAAAGAATTGCCATAATTAGAGCTTTAAAATTAACCAGAAATAAATTAAATAGTTCCCATCACTCATATTATTTTTGTGGGCTGATCTAAAGATGTTTACTAGCTGGCAGTCATAATGAAAACTAATCTTTTACGTTCTTAATGGATTCACTGATACAATTTAGCCCACAATTATCTTCAAGCAGCTAACAGCTAAATGCTGCTCTTACTAAAGTTGACTTTGAAATGTCTGAATGGTACTGAGAAGGACCTTGTATTTTGGAACCATGAAGGGATGTCACTCAGTGATGAGATGCTATCTATCACCTGGAAGGGCCTTCCAGATGCTGAGTCATCAACCTGAGACACAAGATGGCGATTTCTTTCCCATCCTCCTATTCATCCTGCCCCATCCTTAGATGAGTCCTTTATAAGCACCTAATATCAGCGGCGCTTTGAGGTATGACATGTGGTCTGTAGATAGGGCTTCTCTTGCCGTGAACAGACACATGACCCCGGCAGCTCTTATAAAGGAAAACATTTCATTTTGGTGGCTTACAGTTCAGAGGTTCAGTCCATTATCATCATAGCAGGAAGCATGGCAGCTGGAAGGCAGACATACAAGGTGCTGGAGCTGAGAGTCCTTACATCTTGATCCAAAGGCAACAGGAAGTAAACTGCCTCATTGGGCATGGCTTGAGCGTGTATGAAACCTCAAAGCCCACCTCCACAGTGACACACTTCCTCCAAGAAGACCACACCTACTCCAACAAAGCCACGCCTCCTAATAGTGCTATTCCCTTTGGGGGCCATTTTCTTTCAAATTACCACATGGCCCTTGAAGGTACTATCCCTTTCTTTCACGGGTTCATCTATAATCACCCTTACAAAAAACAAAAACCTCCCATAACTTCCCAATATTAAAATGAGATTGAGTTCAAGGGAAAACTCAAGTCACTACATGAAAGAGCCTCTGCTCTGAACTGGACTTGCAACTTGATATCATCTACTACAAATATGTCAGTGCACAAAAAGCCCCCTGCCCCCAGTTAGACAGCTACATAATGAGGCTGCATTGAACAAAGCCCTGATCCACATGAAGCACATGAAGGGTGCATCGTCCCTTTCGGCCCTGCCTCAGTCAGCCCGGCAGGTTCTCCTTGGAGTCTGCAAGCTTCTCTCGAAGCTATCTCCCAGGAATGGCTGAGTCGCCAAAGCTGGCTTGAGCTCACATTCAACACCACACTGCCCTAAACTACCGCTTTGCTCTCCAGGGACTCAAGCACTGTCCCTGCCCCGCTGTGCCTGAGGACTACAGCTATCATCATTGATATGGGAGAGGGTGAACAGTGATTGACAGATGCACCGCAGGAGGATAATGTGACTACAGCAGGGGCCATAGGAGGAAAATAAATATGCATTTTAAATTTGTGATTGTCCTTAAAATATGCAACCAGCCACTAACTCCAAATATTCTAACAACCCTGGGTATACTGAATCAATTGTGTCATGCGCTTTTATTGTTTTTCTCGCGATTAAACATGCTGACAGTGGCCAGTTTTATACATGAAAGCAGGAAAGGTCCTGCAAGGTGACGGGCAGGCCCATGTGCTGTCACGTGGCTCAGCACCTGCACCTCTGTCAATGTGGAGATCATCACCGCTGTTGATTAAGGGATTTAAGGATTATGCTCAGCTTTGGGTGACATGTAGTTTCAGCAGTGTGCTTGGATCAAACCTCAGGCTGATCTGTAACTCTGACACCGGGACTCCACAATGTTTCATTGACTATTCAGCGTGGTCAGCTTGTCACCCACTGGCATGCACCAGGCAGAGGAACCTATGGGACTAGCCCCAGGGAAAACCTCAGCATGAACTCAATGTAGCTGCTCACATGTGTAATCCCAGCCCTTGCAAAGCTGAGGCAGAATTGCTCATACTTAGAGGCTAGTCTGGGCTACATGAGGTCCAAGCTAGCCTGGGTTACAGAGTGAAACTCTTCCTAAAATAAGGGAAAGGCCCATCTCTGAGGCATGTGCATTGCAGGAGGAAGAACAAGCTCATGAAACCCCTTCTCATGGTGGGAAAAGGATAAGGAAGCTCATATGTGCAGTCTCCCACCTGTTTCTTTGTCCCTGGAGATCTGGCTGTGTGTCCGTCCCTTCCACTATAATAAACATCAGCCTTGGGCACAGTCACATGTGTTAGGTGCCATTGGAGTTCCCTTAGTCCCTACCCCTGCCATGAGCCTGACAGCAAGCAAGTAAGCATCTAGTGGAGCTGGTATTCTGAATTCTTGGTCTTTGGTCAAGGTTCATGAGGAGCCCCGCCCATTGGCCTTAAATCCCCACGCACTGGGGATGCTCTGTGCAAACAGATAGCTCCTTCAAAATGAAAGGTTTGCTCAGTTTTCTTGACAAAGCCAACCTTCCAAAGTCTGTCATTCCAAAAAAAACAAAACAAAACAAACAAATAACAACAACAAAAAACCCCTGTCTCTCTCAGAGCTGAAGGGCCCTGATTTCACACTCAGAAGAGAGACTGATCCCTCTTGGTGACCAAGGACCTCCTCTAAGCAGACACAGACAGTGCCACTCTCACTGTTTCTTCCTTTGAGAAAGTGGGAGAGATAAGGCAGAGCAATGGAGCCACAGAGCCACAGGGAGCGCTGCAGGAAAGGGCACTGAGGACTGCATGTTTGTGACCCAAAGTTCTTACACAGTGTCCTCCAGGCCCAAGGTGACACTATCAGGAGGAGTCCTTTGGGAGGAAAGTCTTCACAGATGGAATCAGTGCCCTGAGTAAAGGAATTCCAGACACCCCATCCCCAATCCTTTCCCTCAGAAGGCAACACAAGGAGAAGGCAGCTGCATGCAACTGGGAAAGGCTCACACCAACACCACACAGGTGACATCCTTATCTCAGACCTCCAGTCTCCAGAACTAAGAAATAAATCCTGTCACTTAGAAGCTGCCCAGTCTGGTGCTTCATTATAACAGCTAAAGAAACTGAGACAAGGGACCTGGTACTTTAGGGGCAGAGCAAGGCCAAATGAGCTAGACAGAACAAGAAGATACAGAAACACCCAGGAGGATTCTGGCGGTGACAGCAAAGCAGAAATGAGGGCCATTTGTACTGGCTGGGTGTTGTAGGAAGCCGCTTGTTCATTTCCCAGCCGCCCAGACTCCAAAAATAATCACACAGAAACCATATTATTTGGAATACTGTTTGACCTATTAGCTCTCACTTCTTATTGGCTAGCTCTCAAATATAAATATAACCCATTTCTATTAATCTTTGTATCGCCACATGACTGTTGCTTACCAGGTTGGCAGCTGGCGTGGCAACTCTTGACTCCACCTTCTTCCTCCCAGCATTCAGTTTAGATTTCCCCACCTACCTCTGTCCTGCCCTGCTATAGGCTCAAGTCATCTTTCTTTATTTATTAATGGTAATCACAGCATACAGAGGAGAATCCCACATCAGCTGGGGACATGATAGCAGGAAAGATAACTCACTGATAACATCTATAATTGATTCTTGTCATCAAACACATTTGCTTAGAATTTGATTGTATTATTGTCAATCAATTCCTGACTCCCCTTGAGACTCAGAACCCTGAGGCTAACTCTGAACAAAATCAGCATAGTCAGCTATAAGGAAAGCAAGAGGACTATGATAGTGAAACATACTGGCCCCTCAGTGCTGAACAGTAGGCACCCCCCCCCCGTGGTCAGGGTCAAGACACTTAGCTAAATGTCATCTCAAAACAGTAGTTACAGGCAGAAACTGGATCCTGGTCAGGACTCCCAGGTCCTCATGGAATATCAGCAGCCAATTTTTCATTTCACGGGTTCCCCATTTTTGGAAGCATATAATTCTATGAGTAGCCAGACCCTGCTATGGAAGCATGCTACAGAAAATAAGTCAATGGAAGGTACTGATGAAAGTGTGAACAAATTTCTGAAGCTTTGGAAACATCTCAGTTATTACAAAAATAATTCTAAAATCTCTTTTTTGGAGAAACCTAATATTCCCACTGAATCAACAGTGAGGGTCCCCATTGAGTGAAGAGGACATTCCATTGCAAAAGATAAAGGGACCAAGTTCCAATTGAACTTGACATTGAATTTTTCTTTATAAATGAACTCTAAAAGGTGCTAGAGGTTGGAAGAGAACTTGAAGGAATGGGGTAGTCAAGATGGGGGAAGTACAGAGATGAGAGGAAAGAGATATTTTGATTGAGGGAGCCATTATGGAGTTATCAAGAAACCTGGCACTAGAGAAATTCCCAGGAATCCGTAAGGTGACCCCAGCTAAGACCCTAAGCAAAAGAGGAGAGGGTGCCCGAACTGACCTTGCCCTATAGTCAGATTGATGACTATCTTAAATGTCACCATAGAACCTTCATCCAGCAACTGATGAAGATAGGGCAGAGACCTGCAGTGGCACTGGACTGAGCTCCCAAAGTCCAGTTGAAGAGTGGGAGGAGTGAGAATATGAGCAAAGAGGTCAAGACCATGATGGGGACACCCACTGAAACAGTTTACCTGAGCTAATGGGAGCTCAGCAACTCTAGCCAGACAGGGAAGGAACCAGCATAGGCCCAAGCTAGACCCTCTAAATGTGGGTGACAGTTGTATGGCTGGGGCAGACTGTGGGGCCACTGACAGTGGCAGCAGAATTTGTCCCTGCTGCTTATACTGACTTTTTGGAACCCATTCTCTTTGGAGGAATACCTTGCTCAGCCTGGATATAATGGGGAGGGCCTCAGAGCAATATGCCTTGCCCTCTCTGAGGAGTGGATGGGGGTGGGATGGGGAGGGAGGTGGAGGAAATGGGAGGAAGGGAGGGAGTGAGAACTGGGATTGGTCTGTAAAATGTAAAAAGATAATTTGTTTTCTTTTTTAAAAAATTAAAACTATATATAAAAAGAAAAGATGTTAGAGACAAGCAAACCTGGGAAGGAATGCCTCCAACATTAGCTTCACCAAGGGGTTCAAATCAAACCAAAGCAATGGCTTCCTGCCAAGCTTGTCTGTGTTCTCGTGTGTGTGAGAAGAGAAGAAGGGAGGGGAGGAGAGGGAAGGACTGTGGAACAATACCCTTCAGTAGGGGCAAGGCCAAGCCTCTGGGTGTGGAGGGCACAGTGGTTGGTGGTTTCTCGGCGGTCTGAGGAGAGGAGGTGTGTTTTGTGGGAGCTAATTTTTAAGAATTTGGAAGCGTTTCTGCTCCGTGGGTGAGAGGAGCCTGAAGAGAGACAGGTGGCCTTCTCAGAGGCTGTGAGGCCTTATGTGGAGGCCCTGTCTGGAACAGTGAGCTAAGCCCCTGCTCACTGGCAGCAGTCATCAGGCAGGGCATTTGTGGGCTGGATTCCTCGTGCTCCACATTTCTTCCCTGCCCTTCCTTGCTCATTAGTGCTTGTTAGCGGGGATTGAAAGAAGGAGCCGGAGAAAAGACATGGGATCCAAAACTGACGAAGCAGATCACCGGTCATCCCTTCCAGGAAAACAGGATGGAGGAATTTATAACACACGGCTGTAGGGAGGCTGAGGCAGGCAGCAACCCCTTTCTCCCCACAGAACCAAGGTTTTAATCCTATTTTCCTAAACTGTAAATGTCTAGAACAATATTGACGGAGAAATAATGACCGTTCCCCTGCTGAGTGTGCATGTTAGTATTGCGTGATAATTAGTCTACGATTATATATATTATATTTCAGGATCCAAATACCAGTGATTCATGAGTCCAGAGGCAGTGGCTGGGTGTAATGAATGAGAACGTCATGTTTGCTGGTGCCAAGTGCCAGTGTGCCTTAAAACAGATGCACAGCCTCCATAACTGAGGAAAGAGGGGCCAGGCAAGCCTCAACTGACTGGGGCTGCTGGATCATTTCAGAAGAAATTACATTTGAGCCTGAAAAAAATGAATGCATATTAAATAGCCCCCAAATCATCAAGGTATTATTCCTACCATGCTGTACACTACATGTACAAAGATTCCACACAGAGAGTATGAGAAAATGATGGGCTTGCAATTACAGATTCGGGTGCAATCCAGATCCGGCCCTTCCTGCATCGGGCTGAGTTTGGCCCAGCTGATCTGAACCCCTTCCTCCACCCGGGGACAATACCCCCTGCAGAAGGTTTGGTGGGCCTTCTGAGATGGAGTGTTCAAGAACAGAGTGACCAAGTCATTCACAATAAATGGAGACGTTATCTCGTCTTTAAACAGAGCCTTTGTCCGGGTGCTCCAGGCCTTGTACCAGAACCCAGATTTCTCCTGAGGGTGAGGCTGCCCTTCCCTCTCCTTCTGCACCAGCCACTCACAGCCTGTCCCTCTCTCAAGAAAGCCTCGCTTACCTAAAAGACATCTCTTCTCTGCTGAAAAAGTGGCTGGTCAGAACCACCCTGTGCAGCACGCATCTCTAGCCTCAGCCCCCTTTCACACACATAAGCACCCAAAGTCCTGACTCTGTCTATCTTAAGCAACATGACTCTGGGACCAGAGATGCTGAGATGCACCTGCGTGCCTATCAGTTATCCCTTGGTAGGTGTTTGTTGACTGTTCAGGAAGTTGAGTAACCAGTAGGGGTGATGGTTTCACTCCCAGCAGCCAGGGCTTCCAGTCAGGCTTCCTGGGTAGGCAGAGATAAATGCACACTCTGTGTATCAGTTACCTGTGATAGGGTCCATTATCTACTGTTGTGCTAACCGTGTGTGCACACATGCTTGTGAATATTAGGTATAACACAGAGTGGGGTGAGAAATGCCTATTTAGGGGACTAAAGCAGCCCAAGGTAACTGCATTTAGGCTCTGGACCCATATCGTCCCATCCTCTCCACAGTCATCAAAGCTTTGAGCAGCAATAGCAGTCACAGCTTCTTTCCAGGAATTCTCATTCAGGGCACTCACTTCTGTCTGCTCTGGATGACCTGAGGCCTCAGCGTGTCTCAAAGGCATCCCACTTTCTTTTTTTTTTCTTTTTTTTATTTTTATTTTTATTGTTAAAAGAAAAATTTACATTTACTCCCCTTGTTCCCGGCCCTCCCGCTCCCCCACTACCCCACCACCCTCCCCCTGCTTCCTTAAGAGGCGGCAGGATACCCTGCCCTGTGGGAAGCCCAAAGCCCCTCCCCCCTCCATCTCGGTCTAGGAAGATGTGCATCCATATAGAATAAGTTCCTAAAAAGTCAATACATGCAGAAGAGCTAGGTCCCGGTGCCATTATTATTGGCTTCTCAGTCAGTCCCCACTGGGAGTCACATTCATAGGGTCCAGTTAGGTCATAAGGCATCCCACTTTCTCCAAGCCTGTGGTTCCTCTCCCTTTCCTTCAGGCTTCCTCTCCTCCCTGTACAAAAGCAAGCATACCTGCACACTTCCAAGACAGGAGCGGAGCTGAATGAGGAACCTGGACACCCTCATAACTACACAAGAGTATCCTATTAATCACCCTGTTTGCAGCCTCTGTAAACAACCCTTGCTAATGCTTTTCTTTCAAAGGTCATGCTGAGCTCAGGCCACTTTGCGGACTCAGCTGGCTTCGCTATAGCCTAAACACTATTTTGACATTGCAGCCAGCAGCTCCCCTACTGGCTGAGGCTTTACTCCCTCCAGTCACTGCCTGCCCTTCACGAAAGAATTTTCTCTTTCTAGCCATCAGACTTTGTCCCCAGTCACCCTGATCTTTCCCATGCTGCAAGACTGGAAATAAAGTCAGATGTCTCCGGTGAATCCGGCTGTAGCTATCAAAATGCAACATCAGAAGCCAGAAGGTTAGGCAGGACTTGTGGGGGCATGGGGCTGAGCAATAGGCCTCAGGTGCCATTCCAACCTGGCACTGAAGCAAATCTGTCATTTGAAGGCTTCTAGATCATCTGGGTTTTACCAAAGTTTACATATCATGGGTCCTTTATTTGTCATGGCAGGAGATGCCACCAATGACCAAGAATCTTGCCACACTGACTATATGAAGGAAATAAACAGGTGACATCTTGGGGAAGGAGACTTGCTGGGTAGATGTAGGTTGTCTCACAGGTGCAGGCTTGGGTAAGCATTCAAGCCATTCACTTCTCGCCCAATCAGGAAACACATGCCAAGGCCCACACATCCCCAGACTAGGCAGCCAGTTTATTCAGGCCAGTATTCCACAGAGACTAGGACCTGGCAGAAAAGGATGGATGCCTCCAGGCTCTGTTTCTCCAACACCTCTCAAGCTGTTTCCCTCCTCATCCCTGCTTACACTTCTGCTTTTATGAAGGAGACATTTAATGAGTCATTTAATGCAGCCTAATTCTTTCCATTTAGGTCGCTGTCTCCTTGGGGAGGCTGCTTCATGCTTGGAAACAGCTGGAGGGGCTCAGTGCTCTCTCCAGAGAACCAGTTCTTCTCAGCAGTCACTCAGCCGCCGTTATCCCCAGTTCCCTAAGAGATGGAGAGCTGGGAGGCGGACTCACTGGGCTCAGCAGCATGTGAAAAGCTGGCTCGTGGTTCACATCTAGAGATGCCACTGCCTTTGCCAGGAACCCCAGCAGCCGCTGCCCTCCTGTAAATTCTGACTATTAACTTCTTCCAAGAGAAATGCCAGCCCATGCTTCCCTTTGGCGTTTCACAGTCTGTGGTGCATCGGCCCTAATGAGAAGCCACCTGTGAGGCTGCCAAAGACGCTCTTCCTCCTCTCTGTAAACCAGGGCTTCCTGTGGATTGCACCAATCAAAATGTGGAAGTCCTTGGCACAGGGGCAAATCGCACCAGATTTAGAGTCAGTGAAGACAGTTTCATGTCCCTGAGACTTCCCAAATGTCCAGTGAAGATCAGACTTGAGACCAATAGTTCTAGGCCCTAGGCTTAAGGATCCTCCCAGGCCACAAATGTATACACATTTGCATATACACCTTGACATGTTACCTGCCTGTGGACTTGACCACACGTTCCCTCCAAGAGCTGGGCCGAGCACCCGCTGCAGAACATGACGTAGGTGAGAGTCTCTTCTGCTACGCTCTTCACCTAAAAGCATTTAGCCATTTTACAACTATTATTAGATTATTAATATTTTCCATTGACACGTGAATCTAAATATTCAAACAGACCAAAGTTTCCATGCCCACACTCAATCTCTGAAACAAGCCCCAGGAGAGGCTTCACCTCAAAGCACTTCCCCAGTAAACAGGCATCTCTACTGTGTCCCAGAAGCCCATGTCTCAAAACAGGACTTCATCCAAAAAAAAAAAAAATCAGTTTTCAATTCCAATCTCACGCATTTTCAATTCCAATCTTACATTTTGTAACAAGCTAGTCATGTTTCCCGGTGATAGATAAACAGTCTATTCCCTTCAAGCCTCTGTTTGTCCCAAGAGACAGCTCCCCCAGGGATGCAGATGACAGAAACCTGACAAATGGCCCAAATCAAGAAATCAAGAGCACTTTGGGAAGTGGGAAGAGATGGCCTGAGCGCAGGTCAGCTCAGCAGCAGGGCTCAGTGGCCTGCGGTCAGAATGCTCCGCTGTCGTTAATGCGACGTGACAGTGCAATTTTCTTTCAGGACATGGAAGAATCTGGACTCCCCAGCCTTCACCGTGCACTGGAAAACTAGGGGTAAACAATCCAGAGCAAACCACGCTGGTGCAGAGACGCATTTGCAGAGGGAAGAAAACCTTTGCAGTGAAATAACTTAGAGACAGCACCATGAGGTGCGGCCAGCCCTGCTGAGGCCCATGATGACCGCTCCCATCATTTCTTAGTCTACAGTCTCCGTTCAAGTTGGGAGTCGAGTGTGAGTCTGCACAGGGCATCTGCCGAGGGGGTCTGAGTGGTCACAGATTTCTCTCCAGAGCTGCCTCAGTTTCTACTTTGGACTTCACTCTATTGTTTGAAAGATGGGCAGTAGCCAGGGAAGAAATGGAAGTGCAAGCTGGCCCTTCTGTCACTTGCAGTAAGGACTAGCTATGAAGGCCAAGAATGAAGACAGTGCTCGTGTGAACATCTGCCAAGCAGCTACTTAAGCCAGGTGCTGGGGAGACCAGGATGGAGAGATGGGGACCCTTGCCATACAGTGTTTCTGTCCTAAGACAGGGTATCATGGAACTGGGGTGTAAGTGCTGAAAGATGGTCCTCCAACACCAGGGGAGAGAGAAAGAGCAGGATAGGGAGCAGCCTGACCCCTCATCTGTTATGAGAATGTCCCCACAGCTCATGTATTTGAACCCTTGGGCCTATTAGTGGCACTGTTTGGGAAGACTGGAACCTTCAGGAGGTGGGACTGGAAAAACTATATTACCAGGGGAAGGGTTTTAATGATTGACAGCTTCACCCCACTTCCACCTTGCGTTTCATCATGGCAACAGAAAAGTAATACATCATCCAAAGCGAGTTAGAGGGAGGATCAGGAGGAAGCTACAAGTCCACAGGAGGGGACAGTGTTCCAAGGCAGGGGACTTGCCTGGATGAAGGAAAGGAGTTGCATTGGGTAGAAATGCCAGGCATGGGCCTCTGCTCTACTCTTAGGGAGTCAAGGTCCCGGACAGGGGAGAAAACAACAGGAGAAAAAAAATCAGATGAAAGAACAGGACTCAGCACTGTGTGGTGAGAAGAGGGGTTAGTGAGGCTCTGAAGATGTCAAAGATGGGTCTTATAAGAAGAATGGTTTCTTCACTCAAGACAGGAAGTCAAAAAGAACATCTGTGTGAGAGGCATGAAGGTCAAGATCATGTCCAGAATGTCCTGAGGCTACAGCTGGTACAGATACACCTCACTGAGGTCAGTGGGGAAGCGGGAGTTAGGTGGAAGTTGGCTGTGGAAGAGCCCTTCTGCAGACCATCAATGTCCATGAAGGGCCAGGTAGGCTTGAAAGCACACAGACATTTCACAAGAACACATGAGCACATCACACCAGAGCCTGGGATGGCCAATTTTCACTACCAACTTGACTGGATTTAGAATTGCCCAGGACACATAACTCTGGTATGTCTATGGGTACATTTCCGGAGAGGCTCACCTGAAGAGGGAAGACCCACCCTAAATGTAGGCAGCAGGACCCCATGGGCTGTGTCCTTAACTAAATAAAAAGGAGAAAACTGTAGGGAGTGGAGGGAGGCCTGAGTGAGTGAAGACCTGAGTGAATGTGTGTTGTTATCACAGGCACGGCCATGCCAAGGACTCTCCTCAGACCCATGAAGAAATGGCAAAGCCTTATTCCTGGCCGAGGCTCACAGGGAGATGGCACAGTCTTCCTTGGAATCAGAGTTGGATATTGATAGTGTGTGCAGAAAATGTTCACCGCATCTTTCTCACCCTGGAATTGGAAGACTGTTCCCCTGCAGAGATGCTTCCTACAGAGACTAGCCAAACTGGCCTCCTTGATCCAGCTGCAGACCAGAGCCTGTCTCCTTGTTTATCTATGTGTAATAACTGAGCCTCCTCATTCAGCTGCATGCATTAACCCAGCCTCTCTGTTCGAATCTGTATAATAAGCGCGCTGCAGTTCCAGGATGCTGCAGTCTCTCAATCTAAGAGCCAAGACTACCAACCCTAGCTTTCTCGGGTTTGTGTGTCTGTCTGTCCATCTTTTCTGTAATCCCTTTCTGCCCTGGTCAGGTCCATCCCTGGGACAGTACTAGACATTACCCGCTGAGCACCAGCATTTATCTCTCTGCTTCCTGACTCTCCTGCCCCCTCACACTCCTGCCCCCCAAACTAGAGATTCTCAGGTCTTCCCTGTAATTGATGGTAGCCAGCATGCTCAAATTTTAGGGTACAATCAAATAAACTATCTCTTCCTGAATCTGCTTTGGTAAGGTATTTTGTCACTTTAATGAGAAAACTAATCCAGGTACTTTGGGGCTAGTGCGAGCAGAAAGCAGCTATACCCGGAGCCCATGTGTAAATCACATGATTGCCCCGCCCCCTTCACTTGGTGTCTGCCCTGAGTGAGGGATTCGAGACAAGGTCACTCACACTCCTTGGGAAGGAAACTTCTGTAGATCTCCCTTCTGCTAGTGACCCAGAAGACACTACAGCAAAGCCTCCAGGCTGGAGGAACTGCAGTCCAGTGGGGGACAGAGGCCACACACAGTCATGTCAACAAAGTGTGGGGAATCCATAGTCTAGAGTATACTGAGAAATTGGTAGGAAAGACAGCAAGAGGTTTTGTGAAGAAATGGAGGAGGAGTCTTCAAGGAAACAGTGTGCTGCAATTAAATCCAACTACCTGATAGAAAAAAAATATTTGAAATTTTGCATGATAACTAATTTTACCACATACAAATGGCCTTTTTAAAAGATTATTTTATATTTTTAATTACAGGTATGAGTATGTATCTGTGCATATGTATGTGCATGCGAGTGTAGGTGTGTTGTAGAATATTATTTTAAGATGTGTGGCTACCCGGAGGCAGAACTAGGATTGGGAAGGAGAGCAACCCCAGGGGTGCGGGTGGACAGAGGGCCAGCTTGCCCAGGAGACAACAGTCCTGACTGTTTACACATATAGCAACGAGCTTCAAATACACAAAGCAAAGAAAAGGACCAAAAAGAAAAACAACCCCAAATAACATGTTGGGAATGTCAGCAGTGCTCTGAGTAAAGGAAGACACAGAGTATCACCTGATACAGTGTCTCACACCTGTGCTCCCAATACCTGGGAAGCAGAGGTAGCAGGACTACCTGGATTCTGAGGCCAACTTGAGCTATATAGACCTCCCAGGGCAGCCTGAGCTACAGAGTAGGACCTTGTCTCAAACAAGCAAAAACACAAGCAGACCTCACATCAGTGAGGATACAGACCCTCTGAACCCCACCATCAGCCAGCTGGATCTTATTGGCCTTGAAAAGACATTCCCCCTACAGGCAGTAGAGTACAGCTCTTTCAAGATTAAAAATAAATACTCATGAAGACAGGCCACATTGAGACTGAAAACAAATGTTCATACATATAAGGAAATTAAAACCATGCAGTGTATTCTATGACCCAAATAGAATTAAAGTATAAATCAGTAACAGAAACATATCTGAAAAATGTCCAAATGCCAAATTAAACAACACATTTCCAGTAACCCACGAGTCGAAGGGGAATTCACAAGAAAAATCACAAACTATTTTTAATCAAATAATAAAAACAAAAACACAACATATTGATGTGTGGAATGCCGCTAAGGCAATGTTCACAGGAAGATTTTTAATAGTGAGTTCTTAGAGTGAAACAGAAGGAAATCTCAAACCAATGATCTCGCCTTCCCTTTAGTGAATGGGAAAAAACTGCAAACAAGACGTGCATAGCCATTTCCTCCCAAAGCAAACATTCCCGCTTGGAGAAAAACTGGATGGTGGGAACCCATGAAACTCAAGAAATTACAAGGCTCACAAGCCCCTTGTGGACGTTATGTAAGCAGTAAAAGTCACTGGGGAGAGGAGACTTCAGCGGAGGTGCCTGCAAATTGAGCAGCGAGCCCTAGGGATGCAGCTTTTGTAAGTCATCACTCATGGGGGCGGGGTTCCGGTGGTGAAGTTGCATGAGTTACCCAGGCTTATTATCATGCATGTAAGTAACCCCAATAAATGCACTAATTCACCAAGTTATACTTGGTGGGATCCTGTCTTGGGTCAGTCAGAGACTTGTCTGAGGTGAATTCATATTTGTCCATATCTTCCTAGAAAAAGTTATACGACAGAAAGGAAGGAAGTCAGGAAGGCAAGAAAGAGGGAGGAAGGCAGGAAGGCAGAAGGGAGGAAAGAAGGAAGGAGGAAGGGAGGGAGAGAGGAACAGAGGGAGGAAGGAGAAGGAAGTCAGGAAGGCAAGAAAGAGGGAGGAAGGCAGGAAGGCAGAAGGGAGGAAAGAAGGAAGGAGGAAGGGAGGGAGAGAGGAACAGAGGGAGGAAGAAAGGCAAAATGATTAAAGCAATGGAGACAGCCTGCTTCTGCTGTCAGGCCTCTCTTACTCAGGACCTCTGAACACAAGCCCTGCTGCAGCATGTGACCTGTCTGAGCCCGCAGGTCCTGCTGGCCCCTTAAGCCTCCTGTCTAGTCTGCAACACACCTGCACATGCTGCCCTGCCCTCCCCAGCTAGCCCAAATCCTGAATGTGTTGTTCTTACCCCCATAACCCCCAACTCAAACATCAGTGAATCCAAGCCAGGGTACCTCTGACAGCTCCCCGATCTGCCCACCTCTGGATCATGTGAGTCCTGCTTCTGCACTAAGTCAACACCAGCAATTCCAATACTCTTTACAGCCCCTAACTGACACCTGTCCAGATGCCCGTTCACCCTGCAACCCACGGACTGAAAATCTGATCAAGAATGTAAGTGTTTGGGACAAGATCAGGGTGGAGAGGCTGAATGGCAGAGCAGTACACAGCAAGGCCTACCCTGAGCTTCCAAATGCTGGTTCCTGTACTTAGGAGAGAGCCAAGGCTGAAAACAATAATGTACATATTTTCTTAAATCCAACACACAGTACCAATGCAGCAGTTCCTAGTAAGGAAATTAGAAGGTAGCTGGCGGTAGTTGTATATGCAAAAATCATTGGGTCAGCAAAAGGCAACGCACAAATGCATCACACACTGAAATACTGAGTCTATCCTTCATGTGTTGTCAGTAATGTAGAGCCAAGATCAGGGATGAGGGAGAGGTCCAGACATGTCTCCAGAAGTGAGATGTTTGTAGAAGGATGTGGGTTGTTGTCCGTGGCTCTTATGTGTACTTACACACAAAAGACAAGTGTGGGAAGAGTCCTAAGTGGGTGTGTATTATTCACATGAGCGTGGCCATGTCAAACACGCCACTACCCCAAACCGATAAGAAGAGCAAGCTCTTCCTCAGCATAATGGCAAGGCTTGACCGTGGTGGGAATGTAGATGCTAACAGTATTGCAGGATGTATCAGCCACAGCTTCCTCCTCTCTGGTGACGGCAACCTGAGATTGCTCCCCTAGAGCAGTGGTTCTCAACCTTCCTAACGCTGCGACCCTTTAATACAGCTTCTCATGTTGTGGTGACCCCCAACCATAAAATCATTTTCATGACTACTTCATAACTGTAATTTTTCTGTTATGAATTGTAATACAAATATCTGATGTTCAGGATATCTCATATGTGACCCCTGTGAAAGGGTCACTAGACCCCCAATGAGTTCAGGACCCACAGACTGCAAACTGTGGCCCTATAGGGACCTCCTACTAAGACTGGCTAGCCTGCCTATTACTATATAGCTAGTTCAGCCATATATAATAAGCTTGCCTCCTCTTTCAGCACTAGATACTAAATTTGCTGCGTTTCCACCCCATTTTATCTTTTTAGTACACATGTCTTCATTCCCCTTGCCCCAGTTATGTCAATTCCCAAAACAGTGCAGGTCACCACACAAGTGCAGATCCTAAGACACCTCTGATTTGTGTAACCAGTGACTTCAAATAGCCAAGAAAGGAAATGCTTATCGAACCTACCAAAAGCCAAGAGCCGTTTATCTAGAAAAGGGTGAAGGGCTAAGAAACAAAACAGAAACAAAAGTTCTGAAGAAGGCTTCTCTGGGCTAGACACAAGATGCTTCCAACTTTCACTAGCTTCTGCTCCAGGGCCAATCATCAACTAGATCTGTTTGTTAAAAAAAAAAAAAATGCAGTCACTCAGCTTCAGCCCCTGATGCCTTATGTTTCTAAACAATGCCTAGAGGACGTTCATCTGAAAGAATCCCATGCTGGAGGTGCCACTCTTCCAGGGGAATGGAAGAGTAGAGGGGGGTCCCTCCAGGCATCCTGCAAGATCTACGCGTGCACCTCCTGTTGGTGGCAGGAAGAGATTCGGCTCACTGTGCAAGCTCCTAGCATGAGCAGGGGTGAGAATAATGCTCTCGGGTTTAGAAAAAAACGGGCAGGGAGGATTCTGCATCTCTAAAAGTCTCTCTGGATCACAGTGGAAATGAAAACTTATCTGACTAAGCTGGTTTCTCGGTCAGAACACATTTGTCCTGCCAGGACCATCAACTTCTCCACATATTATGCCTTTCAAGTAACAAACCAGGAGCTTGGACTTGGCAGACACTAGGGCGGCACAGAGAGAGGTGCCACACCAGGTACACCTTGCACTGGGGTGCCCCCACAGGAACCCATAAGACATGGTTGAGAGGGGATCCCTCATCAATCTCAACCACGTGGCTTTGGGGGGGTGGTTGAGTTGGGTGGGGACAGTGGGTGGAGAGGAGGAAGTGCTCCACAGAGGTACTCCCAGTGGCAGGTGCAGGAAGTGTTCACTTCCAGAGGGAAGCTGCCCTCAGAGTCAGCACACAGCTCTCCAGGGATCAGAGGGCAATCTTCACCTCAGTCTTCACCTCATCCCAGGCTGTTCTGGGTCAGGATGGGCAGGCTGGGAGTGGCACACCCTTCCTCAGACGTGGGAGGGCATGCATCAGTAAGAGACCCTTGATGTGGCTCAGCAGCCCCAGCTTCAAGGAGACATCCCCTCCTGCCTGTCTCTCAGCCCTGGCCCTGCTAATCCAGCCCCTTGGGATGCACCCAGCTGCACTAAGTTCTCAGTGCTGGTTTTGGAGAGTGGTCTTTAGGAAGTTCCCATCTGGCTCTTCACTGTTTGTGAGCACTTTTTTGAGGCATGGCTGACATACAGAAAGCCGTCCATGCTTGTCGTACACCGAGAGCCTGTGATACTAACACCAACATCGAGGCCACACACATGCCATCACGTCAAAGCGTTCCTGCACGCTTATTCGTTATTTAGCATCTCTGCTTCATTCACTTTTATGGCGGGAACATTTAAAATAAGACCTACCTTCTCGGCAAATTAATACATATACAGTGTGACATTAACTAGGGGCTGATGCTGTACAATAAATCACTACAACATTTATAGGACTCAGTGTTGTATCTTCTTGTTAATTATTTCCCACCTCCTCCTCCAGACAGAATGCCCTGTAGCTATCCAGTACCACACAGTGACTCTTAGACTCCTCATGGAAGCTTTGTGTGTCTTTCTATCGATGGCTTATTTTGCTTGGTGTGATATCCTCCACCTTCACCCGTGTTGTTGCAAATAGCAAAGTTTCCTGACCTCTTTTCCTCAACTGCTCCCCTTTTCTTTTCAGACTCATTTTAGGATATTTCTCTACACTTCAGAATGTATTATTAGGCTTGTGTCTAGTTTTTGCGTTTTTTTGTTTTGTTTTGTTTTTTCTTTTAAGGTGAGGAAAAAGAATGAGAAGTGGGCAGCCCACTCAACTCAGAAAGCAGAGAAATTGTAAGAAATTGTAAAGCAGGATTCTATGGTAAACAAAAGGAAATAAGGCAGTGACCCAAAGATACCCCTTTCCCTGCCTCCACGCATTCGGGGAATCGGTCAGCTGGACCAGGCAAGTGCACATAGCCCCATCTTAGTTCACAGGGCTCTAGCACAGTGAAAATGGCTCATGCAAATTATATCTTCCTGGATGTTTGTCAAGAGGTTGATACCCTTCGCATCTTCTCTGGACCTTTGCATGCTAGTGTGCCAGTGGGGGAGGGGCACCATGTGTTACCTTAGGAACAATAAAATATATGCTTACCAGTTCATCTAATTAAACAACACTTAAATATCCTTGGGAGAGATATGTGGTCCTGGTGAGCTTATACAAAAGGGTTTTACGACAGAAAATGGAAAACTAATATTCTTGTATAAAAACAACAACGACAACAAACCAGTTTTACATCCCAAGGGATGTTTTAAATT
>JAQHUG010000118.1:3246259-3266227 GCA_028555095.1 Dicrostonyx torquatus | reverse complement strand
TCCATGTGGCTGACAAGATAAAAACAATGGGTTAATATAAGTTACAAGAGCTAGTAAGAAGACTGAGATAATGGGCCAATCAGTTTATAACCTAATGTAGACTCTCTGTGTGATTTTCTTTGGGGCTTGCCAGCTATGGGATACTGGGCGGGACAGAAACCCCAACAAGCAGGCCCCTCATGTTACATCTCATGAAGAAATTACCAGGGCCAGGAGCTCCTCAGAGGGCAAGCTCATGAATGATAGGCACAAGGCCCCTGGTTCCATCCCAGCAACACACACACAAAAAAAAAAATGTGGGGGGGCACAAAAATTTCAAACCCAGCTTGATTCACTGGTCCTTTTCCCCCCAAATCATTAAAAATTATTGTCCATCTAAAAATATACTTCCAGAGAAGGGAAAGGGATACCCACCAGTAAATTTTATAAGCATGTGATCCTGACTCCAAAATACAGCACAAATGCTACCAAGAAAGAAAATTCTAGTTAAACACCATTTGTGAGCACAGAAATGCTAAGGAAACATTAGTGATTTGAATCTAAGGATGGTAAAAGCATAATAGATCATAGCCAGATGGGGCCGGTTCCAGAAACATGGGGCTAATATTTAAATGCCTATAAATGCTATCGAGCACTTTAATGCAAGAAAAGACAAAAGCAGGATTATCTCAAGAGATTAATAACATTCAATCCTGATCCATCATGATTAAAATGCTCCAAAAACTGGAATAGAAAGGGTGTCCTAAATACGGTAAAGAATATATGTGTTTTAAAGAAGCCTACAGCTAATGGCATGCTTGATGCAAAAATGGAACACTACTCCTGTGAGCCCAGGGACCCTTTATCATCCCTGTCAGACAATGTGCAGGAAATATTGTGCTTGAGCCACAAAGGGAAATAAACAAGTAAGTAAAAGGAAGGGGGAGGGAGGGAAAGGGGAGAGTTCATGAGCTGGAGGGAAGGAGGGATGGATGGGGAGAAGTAGAGGAGGAGAAAGGAAAGGGAGGGAGGATGGAGAGAAGGAAAGGGGAAGGAGAAGGAAGACAGAAAGGGCAGGATGGAGGGAGGGAGAGAGGAAGAAAGGAAAGGAGGGAGGGACAGAGGAAATTCTATGATTCACAGGTGACAGAGCTGCATAGGCAGCCTATAATAATTCATAAATAAATGCTAAGAATTAACAGGGGAGTTTTAGAAAGGTCTCCATTAACATGTTCAACAGAAGTCAACAAAATTTAGAAATTTTGTTTCCTATGAAAGCAACAAAAAACTAGGAAAAAATACTGTTTAATACAACAAAACAGCCAATACCTAGGAAGAAATTTATTTTTTAAAGTACAAGACCTTTACATGAAAAATTGCAGAACGTTACTGACGTAAACCAAAGGAGACACAGTGGGGAGGGAAAGCCCTGCTCATGGATTAGTTTTTAAATGTCAGTTCTCCCAAAGTGATCTCCAGATTCAGCACAGTCCCTGCCAAAAGCCCAGCTCTGGATCCAGAAAGTCAAAGTGTCTTGGAGGTAGCCTGTTAGGAGACCCCAAGGATCAAGCTTCAAGAACTACTATATAAGCAACCATGACAAAGCCGTAGTAACAGTAAGTAGACAAGCAACAGAGAGTGAAGGCAGAGGCAGGCATGCTTTGTAACAAAAGGACCTGTGCTTGTTTAGGCGTCTTCAGTGCAGAGGAGTAAAGCAACATGGCAGAAAACCATACACCTTCATACTTATTCCATGTCATACCCAAGGACCCCTTTAAGACCTACTGCAGATCTAATCCAGAGATTAAACAGTGCAACAAGAACAGCATTCATACCCAGCATAGGAAAATCTCCCCAAATAACAGGAGTCTCAGACCAAAAAAAAAAAAAAAAAAAAAAAACACTGAAATCTTGTTCAGTTGGATATGCTCATACTAAGAATTTTCATCCATTAAAGAAAATCACCATTGAGTGAGTAAAACTTTGTGAAACATACACACCCAAAACTAAACTCATATCTAGAATATGTAACAAATTCTTACAGATCAATGAAACAAGTCTACCTGATTTTTAAACGGGCCAAATTGAACAGGAAAATTGCAAGACATAATTATTCATGCAGCTAATAATGCAGAAAAGTTTCCCAATGTAGCTGTTCATCAGAAAAATGCATAATAAAGCCAGAAGTAAATGTCGTTACAAGCCCACAAAATGGGCGGCTGGGGTGTAAAAAGTAGAAACTGGTGAAAGGGAGCAGCTGGCGTGCTCAACAGAGCTGCATCACAGTCTCTGTTAAAGCCAGGAACACAAAGCCAGCCCTGCATTCCCACAAGCTCCACACGCCCAAATTCAAACACCCTAGGAAACATAGGCTGGCCTGTGGGTATGTCTGTGGAGGACTGTCTTAATGATGGCTGTTGATGCAGGAAAACCCAGACCACTGTGGGCAGCATCGTTCCCTAGCTGTATGAATACAGAAAGAGAACTGAACACAGGCAAGCAAGTGAGCATGCACACATTCACTTCTCTCTGCTCTTCACTCTGGACGTGATGTGGCTACCTGCTTGACGTTCTGCCTTGATGATGGTGGCGGCAACCTGGAATCATAAGGTGAAATAAACCCCTTTCTCCTATAAGTGTTTTTTTTTTAGGGTATTTTATTAGAGCAGAAATGAAATTAGGACAACATATGAGGACAACCCATGAACCACTCCCCCACTGTATCAGTTGCTTTTCTCAGAGTTGTGGCAAAACTCCCAAAACCAATGGAAAGATGGAAGGGTTTATTCTGATTTATTTGGGCTCGTGTTTTGATGGGGCACAGCACATGGTGAGAGGTATGTGGAGGGAACATGTGGCCGGGATTCCTTATGTCTTGTCAAATCAGGAATGAAAAAGGAATGTTTGGAGCTCAATGGACTGCCTCCCTCCTCCCTTTTGATTCAGCGGAGGACCCCACACCATGGAATAGTGTCACCTTTCATGGTAGGTCTTCACTTAGTTCATTATCTCTGGAAACCCGCCCACAGATGCACTCAAAGGTGCACCAAATAACCCCAGGCACTGCTTAATTCATTAGCCATCACACCCACAGAGAGTGAAGGACTACCCAAGCATTTTATGACCAAGCAATGTTTCTCCTACAGATGATACCCTAGAAAATGAGTGTATCTCCCAAAAACACAGGTTCGGCAATGTTCACAGCAAATTCAAACATAATAACCAAGAACGACAGGTGTCCGGAACATCTAAACACAAGGAACGCCATGTGAAACAGGAACACAGTCTCATAATAGAAAAGCATGAGTGTGTTCCCATAAAAGAGCGTGGGTGGATCCTATACATCACACATGAGCTTCAGAAGTGTGAGTCCACAGATACAGAGCACCAAAGCAGGCAGAAGGAATGTTCATGGTTGAAATCACTGTGGCTACCCAAGCCATGTTCTCTGTTTAAGAGACTCTTGGGAAGAGTCTCAGTGGAGCCTTCCTTCCCAGATGGTGGGATAGTTGGTGACATTCATGTGAGTGGGGGCCCATGGATGTGCCAAGCTGTGTGATTATGATCCATATAGCTGTGTTTGTAACATAGATTAAAGGCAGCAATGAGGAGAAGTGATGATATCATGATGATAGAGCACAGGTACACAGAAGCCAGAAAGACTGTGTTGGAAGGCCAGGGCTTGGGGTAGCCTGTGCTAGATAATGAGCAGTCCATATTCATTGTCTAAATCGCTATATTCTTGTTTTCTCCCCTTCTGTAAAAGGTATGAATCACAAATGTGATTCTATGAAAAAATTTTAACAGTGGCCTGTAAAAGATCTGAGATGCCACTTAATTCCTCCTGCTTCCTGCAAGAGAACATGGCATCAAAGTTCAGGGAAGCACCCTGCTCCTCTCTTTCAGGGTTGAGGAGATGGCTCAGTAAATGCTAGCTATGCAAGAATGAGGACCTGAGTTCAGATCTCCCATATAAAAGAGTCCAGCATGGCAGCATGTGTTTATTACCCCAGTGCTGGGGCTAGGGCTGGGGCTGGGCAGAGACAGGAGGACCCTAGGGCTTGCTGGCCTTTCAGTCTAGCTGAATCAGTGAGCTCCAGGTTCAGTGGGAGACCCTGTCTCAAACAAAAAAGGAGGGGGGATGAAGAGTAATTGAGAAAGACACCTAATGATGACCTCAAGTATGCTCGCATGCACAGACGAGAGAGAGACAGAGACACAGAGAGAGCTTAGCTCATTCTAAACACTCAGGTGCCTGTGCCTCCGCAGACTATGGTATGTGTGGTTTGTGTGGCGCTAGGTCCATCTCTTAGCTGAGTAGTCAGCCATGACCCAGCCCCTGCCCCACCATGTCTTCCACCTCTGCTCTGAGGTCATGTCATTAAATACTGTGTCAGCTTTATGGCAAAGAACAAAGAAAGGCCTTTTTATTGCCCTCCTTTTCGCTGTCCGGCTCTCTGGTTTATTCTCCACATGGGGGATGCTCTCATACCCTTGAGTTATGCCTACTTCACACTCGCCAGAGCAGATAATTCTTATATCTCATAACCTGTTTATTTCATTTGGATCAGCACGGTTTCATAGGCATTGTCTTGAAGCCATACACAATTATTTCTACATCTTTCCCTTTATGACGTATCATTAAGGGATTCAAAACAATTCTTTGACCTGTGGAACTAGAAGGCAATATTCTCAAGTTGGAAATTTGGATGGTGGTGAGGAATGGTTCACATTAGAGAAGGGGAGGCATCTGAGGACTTCCAGTTATGGTTATTGAATTATGCATTTCCTGCGCCATTTCAACAGGAAATCTTACCCTGTAATGTACATCTAAGGTTGATGGAAGACCCGAGCCCCAGAGTTCCCTAGGGGTCAGTGAACTGTACTGATTGACTTTCTATAAAGTACCAAAAGCCAATGAATCAGACCCTCTGATCTTATTACAGGCAACAAATTTAGGGTCTGTACTTCCTTATATAAAATCTAGTTGCAGAATCTCATAAATCTTTAAAGAAGTCGTACATTAAGCCTTTTAAAAAATATGGTATTTATATGGCTGTAGGTCTCATTTTGAAGCACAGATCAATAAAGACCAAGACTGCAGTGAGTTTTTGCATGCGTCAAAAAAGGATAAAGCAGCATGTTTAAAGAGAAAATATGAGCTTCATCACTGTTAATTTTTGACAAAATTAGGAAGTAATGATTGCCATGCCAGCCTCCCTCCCGATCCATTCCACACAGAGTCAAGATAAATGCAAAACCAAAGCAATCAGACACCTAAAGACAAAAGCATCATGTGCTGTAAGGTGTGCAGTTAATCATTGTTGCCCCCAAAGCTACTTTATTATGGTAACTGAGAAAAGCAGAGCACGATTATGTGATTTAAAAGGTTTCAATCAGAATGATGAATCGTGGTCTTTGGGAAGCTTATTAACATGTTTACAGACTGATTTGTTGCCATTGTTGTTTTCTCAAGAGAGGCTTTGGAAGGCCAGCACCCCTCCAAGGACTGTGCATCTGGGACTCTCAGCTGGGCAGAACCAACGTATGTACCATGAAAGCCTCTCATCGAATTAGCTTTCACAAGGCAGTGAGAAATGCCGAAAACCCGAGGAGAATATCTCTGGGGTGACCTCACAAGTCCCCTTGTTTACAGAGGAGGCAACCGGATCTAGACAGGGAGTGAGGGACAGTGTCACCCCCATACCAGATAGCCCTCCTCTGCCACCTCCCTGAGGATGTGCTTGGCATCAGTTTGTCAAAATGCGAGCAACATGCTGAGCACAAGTGAAGGACATGCTGAGACACAAAACACAAAGAAACATGAAACAGACGTCAAAGAATCCTTTCAAGCCAAAGGTAAACACGTGTCCCGTGGAGAATTGCAGAGTTCAGAAAAACTCTGCCTTCTAAGATTGGAGCCCCGCCCCCGCCGCATCCCCACCCCTCCGCTCTTCTTATTGCGTGCCTCTCCCAGCATGTCTGAAACAGACCACACAGTGGCACTCCCACATATTCTACTTCAAACACACCATGGAAACTTCATGAAAGGATTCTTTAAGTTTCCTTTTACAGGGTATTTTGTTCGGGGCTGGGTTTGTCAAAGACTGTTTTTAACTAAAACCGTCTCCAGCATGGGACTGCTAAGCCTCATGAAGCAACACGTTTGTCTGAGTGACGTGGGGCAGAAGCACTTCTGGGAGATGATCAGCACTCGTGGGAACTGACTGCACACGCAAGCACACAGACACATGTCTGGGCTTCCCGGTCCACAGTCTATCATTTCCCCAGTAAGCACTTGGGTCTTAGAAAGCACGAGGCGATGTCCCATTATAGCGGAAAGAGCAACCGCAAGTTCAGTGGTGCAGAACATTGCTTCCCTTAAGTTATAGAGCTCAGAACTCTGAAGCCAAAGTACCAGCAAGACTGGCCCTTTATGTGGGCTCCAGGGGACAGTCTGTTTCCTTGCCTTTGTATCTTCTAGAGAATTCTCTAGTCCCTGTCTCCTCCTCCATTTTCATGGTACAGCCTTCTAGATATACCCCCGGTCCCTGGCCTCTTCCCTCTTCACAATACCTCCCTCTAGCCTGAAATGCCTACCATTTCAATCATCCTTCATTCTGCCCTGCCTTCAACCTACTGTCTCTCTCTTGGTAGAGCCCCATGATGACATTGTCCTGGAGAGATCACACATTCACAATTTGGGGGGATTAAATGATGGTTATCTTTGGGGAACCATTGTTTCGGCCGTCTCAGGTGCCAATACCCGCTTCGTGGGATTTAAAGCTAAAATGGTAATTCTTGTCCTCCATGGAGATGATCCACACACTGGCCAGACAAGTCAACCGATGCATGTGGAAGCCAGTGTGTAATGACCTTAAGCCAAAAGAGCTTCGGATGCCGGGAAAAAGAAGGAGCTTTGCACGTGGGGAGCAAGCTCGAACGGAACACACTGCGGGCGCATTACACCAGCACCACCCTCGCTCGTGATACAGCCTTGTTAGCACTCTGCGTCCCACTTCTCTTCCTTTTCAGGTAAGGAAATGCTAGGTTCAGTTGAGTCCAGCAAAATACAGAAAGAGGCCCCACTCCTGGGCACTCCTTGTCAGGAGTCCAGAAACAACCTCCAGAGTCATAATCCTGCATGCAAACCTGAGCCTGGAGTCCCAAGCCTTCATCTGCACGTATCTGCAAGGTGGTAGAAGGAGAACATTAATGGGATCCAGTGGGCCCGAAAGTCAGAGCAATGTGTTTTCATTTTCAAAATGGCCTCATTTCAACTCACCTAATTAACAATGACGAAGCTGAAAATCTAGTCCAGAGACCTTCTAGCATCTCTTGTTACAAGGTCTGCTGCAATGCAACCGGAATTCACCATTAATTACCCAGGCTGCAGGTAATATATATATACTCAGGAGTATATCAGTAGGAAATTAAGATGGAAATGTGAGAAAGTGAAGGTGGTATTCTAGCAAGGTGTTGGATCCAAGGCCAAACACCACAACCTGAGCCTTCAGGCTCAGAAACCTACGTCCTCTGAATCTTGGAAGTGAGTCGGGATCCAAGAGGCATGACTGAGTCCATGCCAAGACTCTCAAACTCCTAGATAGCCACATGAAAGATGGGAACAGTTCTTCCTACACCTCACCTCCGGGGCTTGCTGCATTTTCAAAGTGGCCTCTCATTGCTGATGTGGCCAGAAGCTACAATCTTTTATTGACACCGCACAGTGATAGACACATGGGTCCACCATCTCCCATATATATTGTTCTAGAAGCCAGGCTATTTCATGGTTCACTCCACATGTTGCCATGAATGAACTCTTAGAAAAACTCAACCCGAGCCCCAGATGTCACAGCTCCTGACTTAGGAAGGAGAGCTGTACTGGAATTCCAGCAGAAGCCTGCTGGGTTATTTTACACAGATAGTAGTCAATTTACTGCAGTTTTAAGCCCATAGCTTCCCGATCTGCGGGCTCACTAAAGCGTGCAAGCTGAGACATGTTGACGAGAATTTCCAGCCAAGCAGCGAGGCCCAGCTTTTTGGTTTCTCTTCATTAAGTAAATTGTGGTTCAGAACTTGTTTTAGAAAGTGGTTTTGTGAAGCTATTATTCTTGTCTCAGGACCCACAAGTTCAGAAGATGCCTTGAAATGTCTCTTCATTAAATACTGTCACCACACACAGCATGAGCAAGATAAATCCATCCTTGTCCAAAACTGAACCCGTGAGGCATAAATAAGTGTTGGGAGAGGATTGCTCCAGAGAAGCTCTCTGCTGTGAGCCCCGCCTAACCCTAGCTTCAGGGCCACCCTAGGAGCCACTTTGCCAGCTTCTCAGGGGAAACAAATTCACACGCATGTAAAGGGATGGGCCCAGGCTGTTCAAGACAGAATCATCACTGTCTGCCAATGCTCACCAAGGAGACAAAGGGAGGGGCGGGAAAAATGAGGGACAGTGAGTAGCTGGTCCAGTTTCTTATAGGCACTTTCACCCATGCGCTCTGGTGAGAACCTTGCTGGTCTGGGTAAGGAAATCTAAGCCAGTAGAAGGGTCCCACTTGAAGCTGGAGGTACCAGCAGCAGCTGTCAAGCTCACCTTTCCAGGCAAGAAACTAAGAGATTCATTCAGCTTTGTGAGGGGAATCTGCAGCAATGGTGAGGGGCGATCCGGGCATAGACAAACACCCAACAGACACACACCAGTGAGCTCTCACACCTTGGGTCATCCACACCTGCCTCTGTGTGATATACAGACCTTCGTTCATGGCCTCTAGGTATCATACAAGCCCCAGCTCCTCCACTGGCCATGTGTGTAGCATTACCTTCCCCCAGACCCTCTGCATCACAGACAGAAGACATCTGTGCCCCTGCTAGTGGCACAAGTGCTAAAAATGGGAGGTAGCACTCACTAGTACCTCACAAGTTGGGCAGTCTGTTCATTCCCAAGCAGAGCCACAGCTGAGGTCTCTACGGGTTCTCATGCAGACCTTCCAAGGGTATTCGTATGGCAACATGCTCCCAGCCCTTCTTGAATACAAACACAGGGCAGAAGAACTGCAGAAGACATTTATCTAACGTGTCATCCATCCAGGCTGAGTGCTGGTGGCCTCATCTATCCTGAGGACGCTCTAGCCTCTAACTCTGATCCCATCATCTAGTTGAGGTAGATCATATGGGCTTTCTAAATGGAGATAATCACCAGCATTTCAAATCCAATTAAGAAAGATGCTTCTGGCTTTATTTGTATTGTGCTCTGTATCTTCACTCATCTAACATCCAGGGATTAACGAGAAAAAGAACTGTTTACACAAAACTTTCAGGCTTCCAGACAGCTGAGTGCCCTTCCAGCTGTGTGAGCACCAACCCATCTGCAAATGCGGGAGAGGCCTCCATCCATGGGGATGTTCTGGTGACTGACACCACACGTGGGACTGGGATGCTGCTGCTCTGGTTTCTTACAGTAACACCAAGCTACCTGTATATAAGTAGGGAAGATAAAAAGGTGTGCTGTGCTAAAGTGCATGTAGGAGGACAGATGGCTCAGTGGTTAAGAGCACAGACTGCTCTTGCAGGGGACTCGAGTTAAGTTCTCAGCATTCATATTAGGTGGCTCATACTGTTTATAACTCTAACTCCAGGGAATCTGATGCTGTGGCCTCCATCCTCACTACACACACACACACACACACACAAACACACACACTTCAAAAATAAATCTTAAAACTCATCTCTCTCTCCCTCCCTCCCTTCTTCCCCCCACTTCTTAACATGTTTGCCCCATATTGTCCACAGGTAACCAAAACCATGAGACCACAGGAACCATGGGTAAGGAGAGACATCGCCCTCCTACAGCAAACTGTACGGGATAAGGGGTTCTCAGGGCCGGACCAAAGGTGACTGTGATGCCTACCTGCTGAAGCCAAGACAGACTCCTGTTGAAAAACCCATAATCGGGGGGTAATGAGAAAAATGCAGTGACCCCTGCAAGATTTTTAAAGGGGTGTGGGGTAAGTTAGCTGGGATAAACACGTGAGTCCCAAGGAAAGAAGAATTCTTTAGTTCTCTTTGAAAAGCTGGGGTCCCTGCAAGTGTGTGATGGGGACCCTCAGATTCTCACATAATGTGAAGAAGGTGAAAAAATACAAGAGCTGAAGGGGCCTCAGAGTCAGCACAGAACACACCAGACACCAGGTTCTCCGCATAAAGGAGATCTATTTACCCCGGAAGGGTGTGCAGGTTGTCTTCCTGAGCTTCATAACCTTGGACGACACCATAGGAACAGTGGGGGTTGGCAGGCATCCTCTGCAAGTTGGTTCAACAAATCCCTTGTCATCTTCAACAGTGTGACTGCCTGTCCAGTCACCTCCTCAGCCGGCCTGTGTCCCACACACAACAGGAGAGTTGCGGGGCGGGGAGGGCAGTTGATACTTAGCTCTAGAGAACTTCTCTGCTGTGGAAACCCTGAAACTCTTAAGGTTTCCAGTCTACTTTGACATCCTGAGATGCAAAATCCTGAAAGTTGCATGCTCAAACAGGGAGAGGAGAGGATGCTTGGGGCTGCAGCATAGGGAAGAGGTGTGGCATCAACCTAGGAAGACAATAGCAGAGCTGTTCTATAGGCAAGTTTGTGATGAGGTCACACTGCCAATATTATACCTGAGGGTTGAATTACAAGGAGGGACAGAAGAAAGCTAAAGTGTGTCTCCATGGGAATGATGGGATAGGACAGGCAGTGTCAGACAACAGTTGGTGGGTAGGCTGAGAGGTATCAAGAAGGGGGGTTTGGTGGATGAAGGAGGGAATCTAGGGCGTTTGGGTTGGGGCATGTGGCATGTGTACCAAGATCAGGGTTTGAGAAGGCACTGCCAGCTGCCAGGATGTAAAGCAGAAGTGCAGTGGGCATCTAAAGTTCAGCCCTGCATCCCAGTCCTTCATCCTCCCCTGTGTCCTCTTGCTCCATGTGCAGACGGGATGCTGATATCCTCTGTCCAGGGTAGGGGCTAGAGACAGTCAGGGCTGAGGCTGGGAGCCAGTGTCCTTACTGCCGTCAGCACAGAGGAAAAGAGGAACCAAGCAAGGAAGAGACTACAGCAAGGCCAGCACCTTGGAAAACTCCGAGACAGGCAACGGAAACCCAAAGACTTCACATCTGCTCCTACACGTGGAGCACGAGAGGGTGGCAGTAGAAGATAGGAGGACTCCTCGGAGACAAGTGTCATGACCCAAGACTGATAGAGGATGTCAGATGGGTGTGGTGGGTTGTGGAGGCGTTACTAGGTCGGGTTAGGGAAGTACCACTGAATCCTCCCTTGTTTCCCTTCCTGATGCCCCCCGCCTGGCTCCTCTTTGAGAGCACCAGCCCATGGCTTCCTTTTCTGTGGCCATCTGCTGCTCTTGCATGGCCAAGCTTCTGCTACTGAGCTGCCATGAACAGAGCCAACACACAGGTCTCGTTGCTCATTTCCAAACCTGGCACAACTTCAACAAAAGCAGACTGGAAGAGACAGATTGGCGTAGCCTGGGAGCAAAAAGAGCCCCTGTGTTTGGGAAGGCCATGACCCTAGCTGGGTAAATGCCTGGGTCTGGGGGCTGCCCTGGAGGAGCCGCAATGGTAAACTGGATAATACCTCTCCTGTCAGTGGTTGATAGCTCACTGAGGCATATGTGAAAACACCAGCGGCCCTTGAGTGTTAGAAACAGACACTGACACCCGTGTTTCACTATGGAGTGCCAAGACTGTGTTTCATATCTGACAGAAGCCATCTGATCTCACTTAACCACCCAGTCAAGCCTACAACACCTGCTTCGTGGAAGAGCTGCCCTTCTTACCCACAGGGAGATGGGAACACAGGGAGATGAGGGAGCCAGAGCCAATGCTACTCTTCTGGCTAAATCAGACATGGAGCACCTGGCCATAACCTTGCAATCATAACCTTTCATTCTTCCTTCATTTCTGACCTCCAGCCCTGGGATCCATCCTCAGCTCAGCAGGGGCTTCTCTTTCACACATTCTGCATAGAAGTCCATGAACCACAGTGCCCATTTCTGTAAGAAATCTGCATGTTGTGTAGGGTCCTCCTCTACTCAGCTCACTCTGGAAGTGTCATCTCAGCTACTCTTGCACCGTGTCCACCCTCAACCTTCACAGAGCAACTGGCCCTACAAAAGGTTGGCCCAGAGCCTCGTAGAAGGAAAACAGCAATGTCTATCTTTAGATAAGCATTGTAAACATGCCCAATGGGCAAAAAGTTGAGTTACACTCATGCTGCATTTTAGATATCTATGGCAGTGTTCAAAGTAAAAATCAGATAACAATGACTAGGCTTCATGAATGCAAGGTTTCCAATCATGGCATTCTGGGAATGCTGTGATTCCGTTTTGATTCACATGAAGCTACTTTCTGACACATCTGATATTAACGGGTTTTCCTTTGGCCCCGGAAGTGTCATTTGCTAATGACTAGAATGGACTTGATGTAATTGCAGATCTCAAAAGAAACAAGAGGAAAGCCATCCTGTCTTAGATGGTCCTAGATGTTGGCCTCTGCAGCACTTGTTCTCAAATCCCTGAGCATTTGACCAGCAAAATGGCAGAGAGCAGTCAGTCCGGAGTGGAATGAACTTCAGAGGCTCCTGAGGCCTCTGGTGGGGTGACCAGGTAAACCTGCAAGAAAACTGTGAAAGGGAGCCAAGGAAGGCCTTTACTGTCTCCTTAGAGTTAGCTTCATAGACTGCGTTAGAGAGAGGAACGTTCCAATCAAAGATGAAGCAGGGTTTTCATATTGAGGGAGCTTTTCCTCTCCTACCACCCAGAACCTTCGGCCTCAGAGTGCTTGGCAGAGGCAGTGTTTACAGCTGGAATGTCACTCTGCCCCACCAACTCATCTTGATTGCTCTCTCTGTGCCTCAAGGACTTGGGGCCAAGACAGTGCAGCATCTTGGCACACTTACCCTTCAGACGTATCCAGAAACAATGCAAGGATCAGGGAGGACTCTAGCGGGCAGAGCTGGGATGATCTTAAGGGTCACCACTCAGGGCCTCTCAAAAAGGCTGAGGCCTGTTGCCAGGTGGCCCCCTGTGAGTATCCTGCCCTACTTGTACCCTTGGGGTTCTGAGGGTGTTGTATGGGGGCTATAGGAAACCTTGGTGCCTCCGTGGGACACTGTCACTTCCTTGTCCTTCCTTCCAGTTAACGCTTCTGTCCCTTGGTCTGATTAACCTTCAAGCACCATTGGAACAAAACTTCTTTGCACATCCATAGGACCAAAGACTCAGTGTTTCATTCTGCACTGGTACCCACCACAGATGCTTGGGCCACATTCACCCTGATTATAGTTATCAGCATCTCCAGGCTGGAATGAATCATGTTGGGGAGGATATGGGGAGTGATTGCCTTCATTACATAAAATGAGGGAATCAGATTTTACAGAGAATCAATAGCTTGAATAAACATCTATTTTTAACAAAGTGGAGCAAAAAACTTAGTTTAGTGTTGAGAGGCACAGGAGATACAAGACCATGCATGTCATTCCAAAGTGTTTCCCTTCAGCTTAATTGGGAGCAGCTCTTCCTTGCAGGGTTTCTGGTGAATTAGACTCAGCCAGTATTGATTTAAGTGACAGAGACTGTGCATGTGACAGAGAACAGGCGTAACCAAAACAGGATCCCTGCTTTACAAAGACCATAGTTTGATGAGGAAAACAATAATTACAACTCAGGAGACTACAAGGTTCCGAACAAATACCTGGAGGCTTGAGCAGCTTGTTCTGACAACAGAGCCTTTACCAAGATGAAAACAGTAATCCTTGTTTGCCATGTAAGCATAATGATCTGAGTTCAATCCCCAGAGCCCACAGGAAAAAGAGCCAGGTGTGGTGGCCTGCCTGCACTTGTAATCCCAGCTGGGAAGGCAGAGGGAGGTGGATCCCTGGGTCTTGTTGGCCGGCCAGTCTATTCTATTTGGCCAGTTTCAGGCCAGGAAAAGGTCATTGTCTCAAAGCATAAGATGGATGATGATGACACCTGAAGAATGGCATCTGAGGTTTGACATTCACACACACACACACACACACACACTCACACATGTACACATGTGCATGTCGGCAAACACATACACGTGCACACACATGAACAAGCACATACCCACATGCTCACAAATGAAAAAGAAGTCATACATTTTAACAGATGTTTTGGCCTTGATGTCCTGGCATTAAATTTCAGCTGATGCAGGAACACTTTAGAGGGGGGACCCTGAAGGCCATCCTTTGCTTCACTCATCACCTTGGCAACTATGTCACCCTCATTATTTGTAACTCCCCAGCTCTCTCTCCCTCTCTGAGTCACTCTGGATTCAGCTTCCAAATGACATTTTCAGGAAGAATCTGTGGCCACATCTACTTCTAATGACCCCATAAGATGCTTCCTGCTCCCCAGGGCAGGAACTGTGAGCTTCAAGACCTGGAGCTGTGAACCCAATTTATTGCACAGAGCACAGATTCCCATGGAACCAGATCACATCCGTTTCCCCATCAGGTAACCTCTCCTTTCATCTTTCTCAAATGCAATTGCCTTGTTGGTGGCCCAAACCCACTTCTTCAAAAGCCCCACAGAGACAGCAATCACCATTTCCCAAGTAACCTTCTCCCTTCAGGCTTCACGGCCCAGGATCTGCTGCTCCCCCAAGAGCCACTCGACTGTGCCTCATCCTTGTACCTCCACTCACAAGTGAAGAACTCAGACCTTTATGCATAATTATCATCTATCCATCCATTCATCCATCACCCATCCGTCTACACTCCCACCCACCTACCCACCTAACCATCCATCCATCCATCTACCCGTCCATACATACAACCATGCACCCATCATCCGCCATCCATTATCCATCCACCCACTCCTCCATTCATCTGCCTATGTATTTACCATAAGATGTTTTGAATATAAACCATGCACTTGGTCTCGTGCCAAGTACTAGGAGCTCCACAGTCCCTGTCTTATCCCCAGTGGAGAAATTGCTTCCCAGAGCAGATAAATCCTCTTCTATGTCCTTCTTCCTACCTGCAAATTCTACTAAGAGAAGCTGAAGCAAACACAACAAAAGTTACCCCTAAGTGTCTCTTCATATTTTAACAGTTGAAGGAAGTAAGTATCTAGCTTGGCAGGTGAGACTGAGTTCTGAATCTCCCAACAAGCATAACTGACATTTCATACCATCTTAAAAGACTTTAGAGAATGGAGTATGATTTAGAGAGTGCCCCCCTTACACCCTTCTTTCAACTCTATTGATAGGTAGGAGACAGCCTTTAGACTTGTGAGATGGATCCTGGAGAAGTACTTCTCTCTTGCACACACCTGGGAGACCCAGAGAAATATGAGCCAAGGCCCCTGGCACCTTAGTGAAGAGACAAATTGCAGACTTCGGGTCGCTTTTGTTCTCTAGGCACAATGTCTTCATTAGCCCAAAGCCAGCACACCAACTGTGGCCATGTGGCCATCACTCTTTTCCAATGGAAGCCTTTCTGGGGGCTTTTAGAGAGGCTGTGCTCCTTATCTGGGTGAAAAAAGATGACCAGCTGGTGGGTTTATGAGCTAGAGCTGTGGACCCTCTCTCACAACCCCTGCCAGGACAAGACTACAGACAGTTCACTCAGCCCCGGCTCTGGAAGACTGTCCAACTCTCCTGGCCTAGAATGAACATCTCAACCAATATTTGGGACAGTCTTGTGTACTTAAGATCTATCCTCCCTTGAATTCTCAGACGGCAGAGGTCTTGGCAGTCACATCCCTGTCATATGTATCATTCAATCTCAGAAGAGTAACCTGTCTTCTGACCGTGACCACACAGGAAGTCCTAGCAGTTGATAGCAAGCATCCAGAGGCCTAGAGATAGCATTGGTGTGATGGTTAGTATTGACTGT
This sequence comes from Dicrostonyx torquatus, assembly GCA_028555095.1. Classification (NCBI taxonomy): domain Eukaryota; kingdom Metazoa; phylum Chordata; class Mammalia; order Rodentia; family Cricetidae; genus Dicrostonyx; species Dicrostonyx torquatus. Next base: position 3,250,331 of record JAQHUG010000118.1, on the reverse strand, counting down.
CAACGTGACATAAACTGGAATGACCCAGGAGATGAATCTCCTGCATGGCTGTGAGAGATTTTCTAGACATCTCTCTCTACCCCCCAACTGTGGACAAGTGTGACCAGCTGTCACCCTTCACGAGGTGAAGGTCCTTGCCATCAAGCCTGACCACTGAGCCGGAGTTCTGAAACCCAGAGTCCATATGGCGGAAGAAGATACCCAGCACCCACATCTTGTACACCCTCACGTGCACATGCCCTCCAAACAAATGAATGTATAAATAATAATAATATAAGAAGCCGTCAGTCATACTCTCAGAGAATACTGAGGCATGTTTGAACTGTCTTCAAATATGTGAACTCTGCATCCCTCCTGCAATATACCTCAGGAGAGTTTTAAATAATCCTGATTAAAAGTTCTGCTCATCAATAAAATTGATCACAGATGCCAGTCCTCGACCCTCACCTGCCCTGCACGCCACACAAGGGCATGCCGGCTGTGTTCTGAGAGGCCTTGGGATTCAGTCACAGAGTTTGAAATATGGCTGGTTGATAGTTTTCAAGAAACTTCTGCCAAGGAGCTACTCACTTGACATTTCTAAAATTTATATCTAAATAATTACATGCGGTAATTGAAAACATTAGAACGCATACCGTGTGCCAAACAGTTAATTAAAAATAAACCACGCACTAACACGTGCGTGTTGCTGGTTAAACAACCTCAAATTACGGGCTTAGTCAATTCTCCAGGACTGGAGGCTGATAGCTAGACACCCTGCTTGTCCTTGCTGTTCACTCTCGTGGATGACTTGGGGGAGGTGGGGAACTTGCATAACACAGCCAGGAAGAAAGGGATGTCTCACTTTGAATGTGTGGTAGGTTTTTTTTCTATCCTAGTTTGTGGGTCCCCAGATCCCATCCTGGCAAGAAAATGACAGCTGGATTCTGAACAAGGAGCCATCAGACCAAAATAGGCATCTAGAGTTAGGATGAAACTGATGAAGGTCCCAGAGCAGAACTGACGGCTGAGATCTCCACCATGAAAGGGTGGTAGAAAGAAAGGCAGAGGGACAGAAAATTGGCAGCGGTTGTGGTGGCCACTAGAAGCCCTTAGTCATCCCCTGAAGAGCAGCATCTTGCAGAAGTGTGTGACCTAGAAGCAGTACCCTGCTTGAGACACCCAGCTGCAAAAGGGACAGAGACAAAATCTCAGAAACACACATAGCTGTCTCTCTCTTCCCCTACCTGTTTCTGAGTGAGCACCCCAGGACGCATGACTTTGTCTGACCTAAGTGTAACAATTTTAGATCCAAGAAACAGAATGCAAAGCTAGGTTTAGAAGGGCGACCGAACAGCCACAGGTGGAGAAAGGGGCATGATCTGAGAAAACCAGGGCAGCAAGCTCTGGACCAGGGCCCCAGATTAGAAGGAGGAAGAGTCTGCAATGTGGTCAGAGGAAGGAGCCATGGATCTGAAAGAACTCAGCAGGTCAGTAGCTACACACCCATAATTGAGCCAAACTTTTAGGAAGGGTGGGGGAGGGACATGGGGAGCCACCTATACAAACTTTTGTATCCATACATTAGGCTGAGCTGACTTCATAAGAGCCTCACCTCTTTGAGTGGGTGGTCACTGGGGTCCAGTGACGTCAGCAAGGGCTATTGCCAGTCAGTCCAAAAATCTCTTCTGCCCTTCCCCCTGCCAGACCACCTCTTTGCATCCTTGGACCTGGAGCAGAGATGTTCACTTCCCCCACTGCCTACCAGAATGGGGGAGCTCTGTAGACCCAGATCTGGCAACAGAGTGTTCACAACTAGGAACCTCGAGTGCAAATAACAGTATCCAGCCCTGGGAAGCTCCTGGAGCCTGCCCATCATCTGCCTGCTTGGGGAGCCTTCAGAATGAGTGCTGCAAAACAAGAAGATATGATGGGATGCCTCCTCTCCAGGCACACTAATGTACAGAAGGCACACTAATGGACGGAAGGCACACTAATGGACGGAAGGCACACTAATGTACGGAAGGCACAATAATGTACGGAAGGCACACTAATGTACGGAAGGTGCACTAATGTATGGAAGGTACACTAATGTACAGAAGGCACACTAATGTATGGAAGACGCACTAATGTACGGAGGCACACTAATGTACGGAAGGCACACTAATGTACAGAAGGCGCACTAATGTATGGAAGGCGCACTAATGTATGGAAGGCACACTAATGTACGGAAGGCGCACTAATGTATGGAAGGTGCACTAATGTACGGAGGCGCACTAATGTACGGAAGACACACTAATGTACGGAAGGCACACTAATGTATGGAAGGCGCACTAATGTATGGAAGGTACACTAATGTACGGAAGGCGCACTAATGCTGGTATGGAAGGCAGGGTCTGCCAGCCTGTCAGATACACTGTCTCCCTTTATAGCTTATCAGGCTTCATTTGGATGTTCAAGGCTTCAAACCAACATTGCTGCATGCTTAAACAGCCTGAGGGACTTGACTAACTGGGAGAGACAATGGAATGAAGTAAAGGCCATCACACATACGGGCCTACGTGCACATAGTTTCTCTTTGATGCAGAAGCCTCAGCACCTCCAAAGCTTAGTGTGTTCATTACATAGAGATGAACAGAAAGGTGGGGTTATTGCATACAGCAGAACCAAGAGGCAGCATTACTATAAACAGCTGGATCAAGGAGGCAGGCTTAGCTTATCTGGGCAGGAGCAGTTTCTGTAGGAGAGCAGTCTTCAGGCTCTAAATATCTTGGGCAGGGGGGAAGCTATGTGGACAATTTCTGTGCATACTCTCAGCATCTGCACATGGTCCAGAGGAAGACTTTGCCCTTGCCAGGGGGTGGGGAAAGTTGAAGGCTTTGCCATTTTTCCATGGGTCTGAAACCATGGGGGCTTTGACACGGCCATGCCCATGTCAACAACACACCCCACCAGGACTTCACTCATTTGAGGTTTCCTCCACCCCCTGTACTACTCTTCTCTGTAGTAGTATTGAAAAATTCATGGCTAAACTATTTTCATCTTTAGAAATTGCAAAATTGTCATTAGAAACTGACCTGAGCCTATTGACTTTGTTCCACTCTTCACAGGTATTGAAACAATTTCCTTGGGCACTAGGGAGAAACACACCCATCAGAAGGATGTCTGTCTGTGCTGGGTAGGGGAGATGTTCACACCTCATAAACCTTAAAATTCTCCATCTTGGAATATAGGATACTACCTTTATACCAATTTGCTCCACTGTTGGCTGCTACATTGGCTCAGACAATGGCTAATCTTGCATGTCAATTCCTGCCCAGAAAGTTGGCAAACACTGCCTTCAATGCATCTGTGGGGGTGCTTGGGTCAGATTGATATTTAAGTCTGTCAAATGAGTGACATGCATAGACTCCCCCGTGTGGGTAGACTTCATTCAAGCAGCTGAAGGGCTGGACCAAGGGGCTGAGGCGGGGAAGCCCTGCTACTGCTACTGCCCACTGGACCACTGTCATCACTTAATTTCTCCTTAGTCTTTCTCTGTGCACATTGCTCTCACTTTAAACACACACACACACACACACACAGAGAGAGAGAGAGAGAGAGAGAGAGAGAGAGAGAGAGAGAGAACAGTTTTTCCAAGGTAACTTGAAGGACCAGGTAGCCACGTCAGAAGCTCTCTCATCAGCCACCAGCCATGATGCATCTGGACATATACACAAAGTCCCCTTCTAAGCTCTGGAAAGGTACACCTCATTCCTGAGACCCTCGAGGTGAGATGGCTGAGCATGTGACTGAGCCACCACAAGCTCACAATGAAGGGGAGATGGATGAAGGCTGAGAAAACACTAGGTCTGGATTCATCCCAACAACCAGCAACCGTCCCTACTCCTCACACTCTCACACGCACACCTATACACATGCACACTCATACACACACAGACACGCTCTCACATGCACACATATACTCATGCACACTCATACACACACAGACATACTCTCACATGCACACATATACACATGCACACTCATACACACACAGACATACTCTCACATGCATACCTATACACATGCACACTCATACACACACAGACAC
>JAQHUG010000118.1:3167475-3242060 GCA_028555095.1 Dicrostonyx torquatus | reverse complement strand
GAAGAAGAAGAAGAAGAAGAAGAAGAAGAAGAAGAAGAAGAAGAAGAAGAAGAAGAAGAAGAAGAATGTAGGGAAATGACTCAGAGACTCAGAACACAAATCTTTGGGCTTATCAGGTTTTTACACTATACATGAAGCTGCAACATACCACTTGGAAGTAGACACAGAAATATGAGATATACACTACAAACCTGAACTCAACCATTAAACAACAAAATAAAGAAGTATGGAGGACAAGAAAACAAAAGAGATAAATTAGAATTGTAAAAATGCATAATTAACCCAAAAGAAGGCTTTAGAAGACAGAAAAAAATGTATCAGATAAAAAATAGCAAGAGAGTACATTTAAAACCAACAATATCAATAATCTCATTAAATATAAATGGGCAAAATAGCCCAGTTCAAAGGCAGAGACTGTCAGGAATGGCTAAAAGCATAAGTATGTTGTGTGCTGCCTAGAGACACAGATAAAGTGAAAAGATAAGAAAGGGGTCACTTAATGTCCAATAAAAAAGTAGAATAGATACATTAATGCCAGGTGATATCAACTTCAAAGCAAAATATCATCAGTTAAGTGACTTATTTACAATGGTGAAGGGAGTCAATTATTTAATTCACCACAAAGATATGACAACTATCAATGTTTGAGACTTACAGATAGAGCCTAAATTCCAAGAAGCAGAAACCACCAGATATGAGAGAGAAATTGATTACAGCTACAAAGCCCCTACTTGACATAAAAAGCAGAAAATCAACAAGTTGACAGCAATCTGTGTGTCTGTCTTGGTTGCCTGTTATTTAGAATCAACTATGCTTGTATCCATAAGATAAATCTATAAAATAGGATATGGATTTATATATGTACCAATTCTACTCTTTGTCTAAAATAGAATTATGTCAAAAACTGAAACATTTAAGTAGTTCAAAACTAAATAGTACTTACCCATGGCAGACAGAACAACAGCCAACCCTTAAAATAGAACCCAATCCCCAGAAACATGTAAGTGTGACCTTACATGACAATTAGGAATTGCATTTGTCATTAAATTAGGCTGTCTGGAAATTATCCTCCCAAGTAACACCAGGATCCCAGAGTAATCTTCAGGCCCCTGAAAGGAGATAAGGAGAATCACAGTCACAATTAGGGGTAGTACAACAGGAATTCTGAGCTGGAGTATTATAAGGATGGGGCCTTGAGTCAGGGGATATACCATCTAGACTCTACCATCTAAAATATACAAGTAAGAAAGACAAGGATATGGATTTTGTTTAGAAGGCTCTAGGATGATGCACTGCTGCCTAGAGTTCAGGAATCCTGGTGTCTGGTTCTATGCAATAATAAACATGTGCTTCTAAGACATTGGGCTGGTAATAGTTTGTTAAGAGAGCAACAGTACCAGTGTAAGAGGTAAGATATTTGGTCTCTTCCCCAGCCTATAAGAGATATCCAAAGATTGTGAAGGCATGTTCCTCGTGACAAGTTCCCCCAAGACAGTGAGAAAACAAAAGGGTTGAGCATTGGACTTGTCTTCCCTTATTTGTATGGAATAAAAAGAGAAAAGGGGATAGTTCGCGAGTTCCTCCCTCTTTCCTTTCTGCCACCGCCATGCCATCCAGACTGAGGAAGACCCGGAAACTCCGGGGCCACGTGAGCCACGGCCATGGCCGCATCGGTAAACATCGCAAGCATCCAGGAGGATGTGGGAACGCTGGAGGCATGCATCATCATAGGATCAATTTCGACAAATATCATCCAGGTTACTTCGGGAAAGTTGGTATGAGGCATTACCACTTAAAGAGGAACCAGAGCTTCTGCCCGACTGTCAACCTGGATAAACTGTGGACACTGGTCAGTGAGCAGACACGGGTGAACGCTGCCAAGAACAAGACTGGAGTTGCTCCCATCATTGATGTCGTGCGATCGGGCTACTACAAAGTTCTGGGGAAGGGAAAGCTCCCTATGCAGCCTGTCATCGTGAAAGCCAAATTTTTCAGAAGAGCTGAAGAGAAGATTAAGGGTGTTGGAGGCGCCTGTGTTCTGGTGGCTTGAAACCACTCAGGGAGACCAATTAAATGCTAACATTTAAAAAAAAAAAAAAAAGAGAAAAGGAAGTCACAGAGAAATTAAAGCATTTTTATTCTTACTTCCTCCCCGCAAAATGAAATCAGTGAAAAGATAGAAAATGGTAAGGCAACAGAGATTCAAGGAGGTCAGTTATAAAAGAGACCAAGGTGAGGCCTGCCTCAGTGACCAAGAACACATGTGAGGAGAGACAGAAAGAAGGATGTTACAACAGTGCCCAGATGCTCACCACGCAGGCTGGGCTGTGTAAAGACACAGTGAAGTGGAACATGCATGCCTAGGAGAACTGGGGAGAGGCATGACGGGAAGGAAAACAAGCCATGCAGGAAGCAGCTCACTCAGGCAGACAGCATGGCTTGCTGGATTTTGATGATTGCTGCCAAGCCTGCCTTCCTGAGTTCAGTCCTGAAGAGAAATAACTCCCGTAAGTTCTCCACATACCTCCACATGGACCATTGTATGCATGATTCCAAATACAAGCACACACACAAACACACAAGAGCATGCATGAATGTACATAAACGTGCACATACCTGGGCACACATGCATACACGATAACCCTTTGCTAGGCAGGGAGATCACTCCCAGCACCACAGTGAGTGTGCACACTTGATAATCATGGCATCGGGTTTCCTCTAACAAACCTCGGAGGGCAGCTGTGTCCACTGAAGCAATGTCATGGGTATCCCATGCCACCGTTTGCCTCCACTCCTGAAGAAAGTCAACAAAGAAGCTGCTGGGACAGTCAGGCATTTTTGCAAAGTCCTACATGCTGTCTGAGAAACTGGGGCTTGCAGCCTATATATACAGCAGCAGGTTTACAAGGGCTTCTAACTCCCTTTCTACAGCCCCACGACTTCAAAGCTTCCCTGCTTCCTTTCATCTGCTAGTCACTGCAAGGCAGAGACAGGCCACACATCCACCTACTCTTCTTCTAGTTACAGGACAAACAGAAGATCCCTGGGCGCAGGCCTCCCTGTGGAGCCGCCTGGCCCACCCACGGAGTCAAGAAGACCTTCTGAAGTTCCCCTTTCTCTCCAGGAGGAAATCACAACAGCTCATGGTTCCTTAGCTTGTGGGCATGGCCTACCCACCTCCTGGTTTGTGGGGAATTATCACCCCAGTTCATCTGAGATCACAGTGAGGATGCTTAGACAATCTGGTGGAGGAGCCAGCAGTTCCTAGCCTGCAGCTCCCATTTCTCGTGAGCTGGTGCTGCTTGCTCCCAAACCTGGTCTTAAGTGATTCCATCAAGACTTCCTCACACACCTTATCATGTCAGGATAAGTCTGCTTCCTTGCTGGACTCTTTGTTTAAGCTTTTGTTGTTGTTATCTCTTGTGTGTGTGTGTGTGTGTGTGTGTGTGTGTGTATGTGTGTGTGTGTGTGCATTACCATTTTCCTCTTTAAGATTTATTTATTTATTTATGAGTGCTCTCTCTGCATGTACACCTGCATGCTGGAAGAGGGTATCAGATCCCACTATAGGTAGCTGTGAGCCACCATGTGCTTGCTGAGAATTGAACTCAGGGCCTCTAGAAGAGGAGCCAGTACTCTTAACCTCTGAGCCGTTTCTCCAATCTGCCTCTAGAGACAAATCTTGGAGTGACCTTGCTTAGAATCAATTAAATTAGACAAATAGCCCCCTTTCAGGATGCTTAGTACCCTCCACATGTAGTCTGCCTCCCCTACCTGGCATTCAGGATCTTATCTCTCTGCTCCATATTTCAGACAAAATTCCCAGACAGACAATGAACTTGGAGCAAAGCCCAGGCATGGTGCACCCCAACCATCATTTCTCGATCCCATTAGAAGTCTCTGACTCATAGCCCGGAGTTCCTCTTCTCTCCACCACCCTACACTTCTGGACTCACAGACAGATCTAAATGTGGCCCCATGATGACAATTCTCATGAAGATGCCCACATCTTGATCCTAAGAACCCATCAACCCCGATAAAGGAAATTAAACTTGAAGGGCAAAACTATCCAGGACTATCCCGGTGATCCACAGCCATTGGCGGGTCTCTGCAAGGGACAAAGTAGAGGAAAGAAAGGGCCAGAGAGGGAATAAAGGTGCAGAGCGGCATTAGAGCAAGGCCTCTGCCCACAGTGTCAGGTCAGAGATTCGGGCCGGGATGAAAAGGCGAGGAACGCTGGCCCCTGCAAAGGCCGTGCACCACAAGGAAGCAGGGGCTTCCTGGAGTCCTCAGGGGAACATGGCCCTCCAGATTCCTCTGTGTCTGCTCAGACAGATCCATTCCAGACTTCTGACTACCAGAACTGCCAAAGACTAAATAGCTGTTTGAAGCCGCTGGTTGTGATCATTGGTTTCAGTGGCAACAGAAATTTATAATAGAGAGGAGAGAATGGACAAACTTCTACTTCTACATGGTTCTATAGCTGGTCCCACAGCTTCTTTTAAAATAACCACTTGGAGGCTTAATATTAACTACAAACTGTTTGGCCTATTATCTCAGGTTTCTTACTGGCTAGCTCTACATATAAATTAACCCATTTCTGTATTTTACCACGAGGCTTGTGACTTGTTACCTCACCTTGCCTCTCTGGCAGCTGCTGGTGTCTCCCAGACTCCACATTCGTTTTCCCTCTATATTTGTTTGGACTTCCCACCTGGCTCTATTCTGCCTGACTATTGACCAAATCAGCTTATGTATTAACCAATGTAAATAAAACATATTCACAGCATACTTAAGGGCATCCCAAATCATCTCCCTTCTTGTCTAATTAAAAAGGAAGGTTTTAACTTTAACATAGCAAAATTACATGTAACAAAATAGTTATCAAGCAAAGACTAGAGTTACAATATTTAGTATTTGGCAAAATTAAAGAAAATACTTTATCATATCTTTGTAAGTTTAAAGTTTCACATCTAATTTATCTTTTATCATAACTAAGAAAACTGTAATTGTAACTATCTAGTCTTCAACTCCATCAAAGACTCCAAGAGGAAAATATTACCTGAGTAAGCAGGAAGTGCATTGTAAACAACTTCTAAAATTCTAGAAAGAACAGAGATATCTGGCTGCCTAGAGAGTCACCCAAAGTTCTTCTGCAGCACTGGGGCATCCATCTTCATTCTCTAGGCCTAGAGTTTCTGGCAATCTGCTCAGTGAGGCAGGAAATTTGAAACTGTCCCACCTATATTTGGCAGTTTATCAGTCGCTTTCCTCTGTGTCCTGCAGAATGTCTGGCAGACTCTTCTATAAAGCAGGAACTCTGAAGGACTGTCCCATCTTGTTTTAGCAAGTTCAGCAGTCACTCTCCTGGGAATTCTACATGTCCAGTTTATACAGTCAAGCAGTCCAGGCAAGAGAAGTTTCTTGCCCAAATGGTTAGCCTTGCCATATCGAAAACAAACTCCTTAAGAGCGTCTCTGATGTCTATCATCCTCTTGAAGTAATTGGCGCTGCCAGGAGCAAATGTCACTCACTTTTGAGAAAAGTCTAAGTTCTTAAAACATTTTAAATGCCATATTCTGTTGGTCTTTGAAGTTTTTGAAGATTATCTATTTGAAATACATCTCTGCATATTTAGAAAACCTAACTAACATGACTATAAGTTTGGCTATTATTTTTTCTTAACTATATATTACACTTTTAAATGAGCTGCATAAATAAAATACCTTAAACAAGAGTATAAATATATGTACAGAATAGCAAAATCGACCTTAATTTGTATCAACAAACCAAAATCCATGCCAATGCAAAGTCTTTTGAGATTAATAGCTGGCGGTTTTGTGTTAAAGTAGATTTAATCATCTACCTTTCATATTGTTTAACTTCCTCCCAGGTCCCACCCTTCTCTTCTACCCATGTCCTTCTGAGGAAAACCCACTTCCCATCATGGCTAGTTAGTCCCTGTGACTTAAGTTCCAAGGCCCGGACCATGGCTTGTCCAATCAGAATGCATGCCTTCCTGGTCAGTGGGTGGCTCAGCAAAGACTCATGATTAAGCCCAGAGCCTTCCACTGCAGGCTAAGGAACCGTAAACCTAAGTTCTGTTTCTCCCCCAGAGGAAGTGGTTGAGCTGTTTTGCCTCTTCAGCTGCCTTCTTGTTTTTGTTTTAACTCTGAACCTCTCGGGTTCTCTTCCATCGCCTCTTCTGTGGACAGCATCATTTGCCTGTCAAGCCTTCGAGGATAAGCGTGTGTGTCCACACCTAGCAGCTCAGCAAGCCGTTCCCTGCCCCTTGAAACTCCGCCTGAGTACACAGCCCTGACCTGCACTGCGGGTGGTGTCCTGGTGGGCAGAGGCAGCCAACCACAGCACCATCCTCCCCAAGGTGACCATCAGATCCTCCATCCCCTCCTGCTGCAGTTAGCTGGACCATTTCCTTCTTCTGGCTGACTTGGAATTGATCGCTTCTTTTCTAGTCACTTAAGAAAGAAACTTTTGTTCTCATCTGAAACCTTTCTTTTTTAAACATAAATATTTAATGCCGTGTAATCCTCTCGTGCTATGTTAGCCACAGAACCCAGGGTTTAGATGTGTTCTCATTTCTGTTCAATGAGAAACACCTTCCCATCTTCTTTGCACACACCCCCCCATCCCTGAACTTAAGAGACTGTTCTTTGATTTCCTAATGAGGGCATTTTCTAAATATCCTTTGGTTTTAGAATTCCCATTCGATTCTTTTCTGACTACAGAATACACTTTCTGCAACTTAAATTTCTTTCGGTATCATGAGATGCTGGTGTCTGCTGGCAAACCCTATGGCTGTCCCACATCTGCTTAGCGGAGCCACTCATGCCACCATCACCACGGCTGCCACCGCTTCTGCATAAGCGTCCTGAGTGTCATCAAATCAGTTGGCAGAGCACAGCTCCATCTTGGGCCCTTGCTGATTCTGTTTACTTGCTGCATTGATTACAAGGTGAAGGTTATCATCCCACTGTAATTATGGATCTGTCTCCTCCTCACGGTCCAATCAGTATGTGCTTCACATCCTTGCAAGTGCTTTTATTAGCTGCCTGCACACTCAGGATCGTGACTCTTGACTAATTGACCTCTGTTTCCACATAACATCCCTTCTTGTCCAGATACTCTTGTTCTGAGGCCTATACTAATCGATAGGTGTGGGATTGCTCCAAAGGTCCTTAAGCCGGCATTTACCTCCTCTCCCACAGTGATGGTTTAAATGAGAATGGCCCCAATAGGCAAACACCTTTGAATGCTTGGTCCTCAGTTAGAGAAACTTTTTAGAAAGGATTAGCAGGTGCACCCTTGTTGGAGGAGGTATGTCACTAGGGGTGGGCTTTGAGGTTTCCAAAGCCCATGGAAGTCCCCCCTCCTCTCTTTCCCCTTCTCCCTCTGACTGCTGCTTGTGGGTCAGGATATAAAGCTCTCTGCTACTTCTTCAGAACCGTGCCTTTCTACCTGCTACCACTATCCCCACCATGATGATAGTGGATTAATTCTCTAAAGTCATAAGCAAACCCCCAATTAAATGCTTTGTCTTAGAAATGGCCTTGGTCATGGTGTCTCGTCACAGCAACAGCACCAAGACACCCATCTGCAACCTTCCATCCCATTTCCACCCGTGTTTTCTGCATAGCACAGTAAAAGGCCTTCCTTTTACATCAGTCAGATCACCCCTGCCTTTAAGGTGTTTTATGCAGGTTTAGCATGGTTATGACATTTTCCTCAATACTGTTATTGATCTAGTTGTACTTTCAAGTTCACCATTTACCAGTTGTTTTCTTCCCTCAACACTTCTTTGTTCTGCTTGCTCTTTTTTTCTGCTCATTTTTGGTATGATTTGAGTGTTTCTTGTGATTTTATTTTGTCTCCACTACTGATGTATTCGTGACATATATTGCAAGTTTTTTTAAGGACTACCCTGATTTAAGTGGATTCTGAGGACAGCAGTCTTACTGTGTCTATAAATAGCATATGGCAGGAGACTGTTTGGGAAGAAACCTCTACCTAGAAAAGAATGCTCCAATGTCCTTACATAGAATTCGAAAGCGTTTGACTTATATAGAAAAGGAAAAGCCTACTGCTCAGTGAAATAGCAGCTCGTGACATGGAGAAGGATCAAGCAGTGACAGGGGGCTCTGAAAGCTAGTCAGAACATTAGCCACGCCCCTCCACCTGGCAGGCTGGGCCTAGAAGATAATCATAGACCTTAGGGATAGTCTTCCCTCTACTCCTCTTGCTGAGAGTGCCATGATTGACCTCACCTCTGACCCCAAAGCTTGCCTGGGCATCTGTCATTGGTCCCTGAAAGAAAGTAATGGGTGTTTACTGCGTACTTGACTCTCTAGAAGTGAAGCTGGCCGGCTCCATCCATCTCTGAGTGTCAGTGAGCAGAGTCGAGACATGCATAATAACGTGCACATTGTCTGGAAAGCTGAGCGTTCGAAGCACAAATAAAAGTAGGAAAGACAAGGGAGAAGATCATTTCCCAGCATCCAATTAATCAGCAAGAGCATTTTCTTTTTAAGTTGCTGCTAGGATCTCTGAGGAATGGAAAGCTGGACAGGAATGACTGACAGTATGCATCTTCCCCTTCCCAGCAGAGAGTGTGCAGCATTGAAGCTCCGCCAGACAAAGCCTCATTGAAAAGATGATCCATCACCCTAAGATACCAAACGAAACTGCTAGAATTTGCAAATGCCCCTCCCTTTTAAATTACATGCTCTTTCTGCCTAATATTCAGCTAAAGTATTAACACCCCCCAAATCCCTCGTAACAACTGTCTGGAAGCACACACACCCCAGGCGTGCCCAGATATCCCTCCAAGTTGACTGGGACTCAAGCATCCTCCCCATCTTCCTTTGCCTTTCACCAGAACCTTAAAATGAGTCACGCTTGCAAATTATGAGGAAACTCGAGCTGGCGCTGCTAGGGTGTGATGACATGCCCACTGGTCATGAAAGATGTGAGGCAGATGTGGTGACCTCGCACACAACGGAGGAACTAGGCTGGGATCCTCCTGCCTGGCCTCCCAGCCTTCCTATACCGTGGACTGCTTTCATTTCTATTCCCTCTGCCTCCTTGTTTCTCCTACATTTCCCTTTTACTTGCATTCATCCTGAATTAATTTCTTTTTTAAATTATTTTTAAGAGCAGTTGTTAACATAAAAATAGTGGCAGGTAAGAGACCCTGGGGAAATGAAGAATATTTTAGCTGGGTCATCTGGCAGAGCTGGCAGGAGAGCAATTAAAGTCCTTTCTATGCTGCAGGGGAAGTAAGCAACCATGGGTCTGACACTTGAAGAGCTATGCAGGTTGAACCTGTGTGTCCTGAGGCCAGGCGCTCCCTGGAGACCCGGCCCTGGAGACAGATACATACCAGGAAGGGAAGCATAAGGTGGAAGGAGAACGGGTACTTCTGATGGCATGGAGCTTAAGTGTCATTGAGACATCGATCTAGTCCCTCAGGTCCCACCTGAGGGCACAGTCGCCTGCAAGTCTCCAGAAGCCATGAGACTCATTCCCATTCTCTGCAGAGCAGAGATCACTGGGAACCACAAGCAGAGCTCGTTTTACACTGAATTCTAATGGCTTCGAACTCACTGTCTGACCAGGTTGAAGAAAACAGGGCCCATTAATAATAGCAGAGGTGGGGTTCAGAGATGCTGAAGGCTTTGCCTGATACACTGCAAAGCTGGACTCTGAGTGGATTGGAGGAGTCTTTGTCTGCCAACAACTTTAACCAACCTGAGAGATCAGAGCAGCTGAGAGGGGAGGAGTATAGGAAAGAAGTTCATGAGATCAAACAAAAGACCAGTGAGCTGTGCCCAGAAAGGACAAGACCCAGACTCAGCAAGAATAGCCGTCACCCAGGCAGCAGCAGAGACACTGGGGAAACTGAGAAACTGGCCAGACCATTGCTCCTCTTCCTGTTACTTTGCGGAGAAAAGTATACAAAAGAAATGGTGTCCTGTGGTTTTACCTGTGCCGATGGCTTTGTCCAGTTGGTACACCTTTTCACTGACACAGAAAACTCAGGCCCCTTTATCTACGTCCCCTCGCCTGTATTCACTGGGGATGGTAGATTCCTCAAAAGGAAAAGTCCTTCTGTGCTGCAGGGGGAGTGAGCATCTTCAGGCCAGATACTTCAAGAGCGACTCAAGTTGAGCCTGTGTGTCCTGGATGACATTTCCAACAGGAAGTAGAGTGGACACCAGATGAGTCACCCAGGATCTCCCACCCCTGACTGGAAGGCACTCTGAGTTCAAGGACTCTCAAGCAGGGTGTCCACACTCTGTCTTCTACAGCATCATGGTTGAGCTCATGCCTTAAGGCTCTGTGCAAAATCCAATGTCATGTTTAAAAACCTGATATGAATTTGAACACATGTTCAAAATTAAAGCATACTGAGATCTAAGGTCTTTCATTTACTCTATCTTGCTGTAAAGATTTGTGACTCATATTAGTTTAATAACATGCAGGAAGTATAGAGAGGGTGACCAGACTAAGAGAATTCTGGGAAGGGAAAAAGGCAGAGAGTCAGTCACCACCCAGATGCAGAGGAAGCAAAATGAGAACGCCTTACTGAAAAAAGATACCAAGCCACATGGCTAAACATAGACAAGAATTATGGGTTGATTTAAGTTGTAAGACCTAGTTAACAATAAGCCTGAGCTAAGAGGCAAAACAATTTATAACTAATAAAAGCCTCTGCGTGTTTATCTGGGACTGAATGGATGTGGGACTGGGCAGGACAGAAACTTCTTTCAACACAAAAGCTACTTTGCAAACAGAAGCCTGAACCAGGCAGCTGGGATCCCATACCCTAGGATAAGTGGCTATATGGCCAATCCCACAGACCAAGGCAGTATCTCATTCTCTGAGGTGCAATGTATGGAGCCCAGAGAAGCGTAAGATATGGCTTTCCTGGGACATATCAGGATTCTGGGGTGTGTGAATTTACATTCCCTTTTCAAGCCAGTATTGGGCCCCAGCATGTGGGACTCCTGAGGTTGTTTTCTGTTTCTTTGAGACAGAGTCTCTTAGCCCAGGCTAGCCAGGAAGTCATTATATAATCCAACATGGCCTCAAATTTGGGGAACCCTCCTATGTTTACCCCCTTCAAGCACTAAAACTACAAATGTAAAACACCACACTGGGCTTTTAAAATCAGAAAAGCTCTCGGCAAACCCGGGATACTCTACCTGTCACTCTAATCCATCCCTCACATTAATATGAGCACACCTCCTCCTCCGTGACCCAGGCATCCCAGGCAGACTTCCCCCCGGCCCACTCCCAATATTCTGCCGCAGTCTGGGCTTGGAAAACCACAGAAACTAATGTACAATTTAAGACACTGACTTCCCAAGGCATTAAATGCTAGGAGTCGAGCAACTTCCTTGAAACTCCTTTGCCACACTCTTTCTAGGAATGCCTCAGACATTCACAGGCAGACAGCAAATGAAAGAGCAGCACACACACACACACACACACACACACACACACACACACACACCCTGCACACCAAGTTCCCTATTAACCAGCTCCCGAGTCATTCAGTTCCTGGAAGGTGGGGAATGGGCAGACTTACACATAGGTTCCCCCAAGGACCAGACTGTTATTTACTGCTGAGCAGAATAGCAGAGATTCATTTTGCACTCCATAATATTTCTACCAATAATAGTAATGACAGCTCCATCAACATTACCATTTACGTATGAAATATTATGGCCCGGATGTCTAATTAACATAGTAATTAGACATATTAATGTATCTCCTTCTTCATTTCAAATCCATAATCTCCTCTAATTGCTCCTAATGTACTCAGTTTGAGCGTTTGCTGATATTTTGAAGTGTAAAATTGTAAGTTACCCCATTAACCAAAATCCAGTGGCAGCAAAATCATGCTGAATGCAATTATACCTCTTGTCTGTGCTGTTACTAGCCAATGGGACTGAGGAGGACAAGATATTTCCAGCTGTAAATTACCCAAGCAGGGTGGGACTAGGTATTCACATTTTCTTCTTCATGGCTTCACAGAGAGATTCGAAGAGAGTAGTAATTCAACCCTACCAGTACCAAGCTAGGCAGCTCAGTCACCAAACTTAATATGAGCACCGTTTGGACTCAGCAACAGAGTTGCTATAGCCCATAATGGGCCTGGGATCTGGAGCAGCTGTCCATAAGCAGAGTCCGTCTCTGCTTCTCCAAGTCATACCACTCGTCCCACCACACGACAAACCCAGACTCAGCAAAGGACCCTCATCCTGGGACCTGGGCAGCAGCCAGTCCTGATGTCTCATGGCCTCTCGTGCTCAGTATCATCCACATTCAACAGATTCCCCACCAATGGATGGGAAATGACTTAAGTATCTAGAGCTGAGGACCCCCAACCAGGCTCTTCCTCACTGCCATGTTACACAGCACTGCGGTTACAGAGAATCCTCCGTGATGTGGCAAGAGAATAGAGGTAAGACCTGGCAACTGCAGTGCCAAGGTTAACAGATGAAGAATTCAGTTTGCAGAGAAAGCCTGGACGATGTAGGATTCCCCTCTTGTAGGCTGTGAATACCATTGGTTAATAAAGAAGCTGCTTTGGGCCTGTTGATAGGGCAGAGCTTAGGTAGGTGGGGAAGACTAAACAGCATGCTGGGAAAAAGAAGGGCGGAGTCAGAGAGAAGCCATGTAGCTCCCGCCAGAGACAGTCACCAGCTGCTTGGAATCTTGCCAGTAAGCCACAGCCACGTGAGAAACCACAGATTACTAGAAATGGGTTAAATTAAGACATAAGAGTTAGCCAAAAAGTTAGAGCTAATGGGCTAAGCAGTGTTTTAGATAATTTAGTTTCTTTGTGGTTATTTTGGTTCTGGGTAGCCAGGACAAACAAGCAGCCCTCCTCCTACAACTGAAGCTCTCCCCTCCCTGTGGGAAGGTTCATACAATAATAAAGATGCTCAACAAAGGCCGGAGCCTTACCTTCCTTACCTAGGCTTCAGCTAACGAACAAAACATATGCAAGAAAGGCCCCTATACAACTGGGGAAAGTGGGTGCTGTGTAAATGTCCCATAAAGAGTCATGTGCCTTGTGACCTCGGGCTTTGGGGGCTCTACCGTCAGCTCAATTCCACTCCTAGTTCTTTCCTCCCTAAAAAGCTCGACTTCTTCTAACCCTGTGTCCATCGCCCCAGACACAAGAACCTGGGTATTTCTTTTCTTTCTTTCCTGGACTTAAATGGGGCCATGTCTATTCACAGTGAGGGTACATCTTTGTCACCCATGTGTGGAGATGGCCAGCATGCCTACAGGGAAAGATGGGATGTGGCCCCTTACAAGGGCAGAATGACTTCTATAGTACACAAGGGAAGCTGGGAAGTGTAGTCTTGCAGCAGGAAACTATCATCCCTAAATCAGAAATGATATAAAAAATGCAGGGCAGGGTCATCATAGCTGTTTTCTGCTGAGAAGGGTCTTTGGTGGAGGGGTTAGTTCCGGGACCATTGAAGAGAGAGTACTCCAGTCACCTAACACGGGGAGAGTCTTAACCTGATCAGCTGTGATAAATCAGGTGACTGCCATCCTGTATTCCTAAGGAGACTTGAAAAATTAACATTAAAGCGCTGGAAGCAGATTATTTGCTTACAGAGAAAACAGTTTTCTGGAAATGATCATAGAGGGGCAAGAACAGAGGTGGGAGAGATGGAGTGGGCCAGTGGAGGGAACTGGGCATAGAGCTGATTCAGGGTGACAGTGTTTGGTGACTGTCCCTTTGCCAGGACTGACTATTTCACCAAAACGAGCTAGAAGTATCGGGGAGCTGCAGAGCATCAAAGGAAGGGAACAGGAGAAAACAGAGGGCAAACATAAAGAACTGAATCTGGCCTAGAATGGAAGCGATGTGGTCCTTTCTCGCCACTCTCTCCACAGCATCGAAAAGGTCTTATTGAGATGTGTCAGGGACAAATGAGGCTGTGGTAGGGCGCGAGCCATTGGGAGAGTTTACATGCAACATTTTGTTTGGGCATATAGTGATGTTCCATCAAGTGAAACATATAAAAGACAGGGTAGAAACATAAAGTATGCGGATAATAAAGAGGAAATGATTGATTTGGGGGGGGGAGACAGGGTGAGAAGGAATGTTTGTCCGGTCCCATCTCAAACCAGTTAGGATGTGTTGGTCTGAAAGCAGCATTATCCAAGGAGAGCACAGATCCCTTGGCAGCAGTCCGCACTGCTCCTTTTTAATTGTAGAGTACCACAGCAGACACAGAGCTGAGCTGGTCCTCAAGGATGTTAGGTTGATCTGAGCTGGTGAGAGACAGAAGTTAATTGATGCAAAGGAGGCTTCAGTCTGGCTGCTTTCGTTCTGAGTCCCAATAACAACATACAGAGTAAGAAGAAGAGGAATGAGGTAGATGGCCCATGGCCGATTAGTCCCCTTTCAGGGGTCACACACTACTTTTAGGGGTTTGGGACACTGATCTCTCCATAACTGCTCCAAGGCTGACAGAAGGGTGCCAAGTAATGCAGCAGTGAGAGGGCCACAGAAGCGAGTCCACCCAAGGGACCATCATAAAACTCAACAGGTGCCAAAGACCCAGGACACCGGTCAGGAGGTAGCAACTGGACACCTTGGTGGGGAACACTGAGTGACAGAGTTACACAAGGAAAACTTCTACATCAAGATTAATGTGAATCACTCTAACACCGGGTTAAATGCAAAGTTAACAAAAGATTAAAGCAATTGTAGAACTGGCTGGACCATGGACCAAAGCAGGATGAGGTGACTGTAATTAATGGTTTGTTTACATCAGACTCCCGCATGAGGAGCGAGCATCTGGAAGCTTTCTAAGAGACGTCAGCTAAAGCTAGTATATAAGGAATTAATCTGAACAGAAAGTGTCTGAGATATTTCTTGTTTCCCTCCATGATGAAATTTGATAACAATACCAGCTATTATTTAATGAACAAAAACCATATTTTCTCAAGTAAGACATAATTGTTGGTTAGAAGCAATTTGGCAAGATAAAAATTTAAAATTGGTGCTAGTCCCTTAAATGGCCTTACTACTATTTGAAAATGTGACAATATTTATTTTTGTTAACATCAAATTGTTATACTCTAAGAGATAATATAATTCTAAGTTGTGTTTCACAAAAAGAGATAATCTTTAATTTCCAATTTAAAAATACTCCCAGGAGAGCAGCTGCCTCAGTTTCTGCTCGATAGTCAGTTCTCTAGAGCACTCTAGAACAACCTGAGTTATTGCCATGTCAAGAGTAAATGATCTATGTTATAAAGTTTCCTCCAATTAGCCCTATTAACAGAGCCTTTTAAAAATTCTCTATGACATTTTCATTCCACACACTCAACCAACAGATGAAAGGTGAAGGCAGTGATGTCAAATCTGTAACAAATAATTCAGATCCTAGACTAAATTGACAAAGAAAGCTAAAGCCAACGCTTGACTCCTCCTGCTGACCAGACAAGTCTCTAGGTCACCACGAGTGACAGCAGCAAGCATCGTTCTATTTAAAAATAGACTAATTGTTCAGAGTCATAATTTGTAAGGCAAGATAACCAAATTAAATGAGTTTTAACAAATACTGGCTGGGGAAGAGGAAAAATTCACCAGCATCATGACCACAAGGCTCTGTGACAGGGAGAAGAAAAGCAAAACAGGAGGGTGCAGGAGAGGACACTTTGCTCTTGAGAATAGCTACAAAGTAAAGCACTTCCCATAGTGGTTACCAACAGAAAAGTGCTAGGCTCTGACTTCTCCCTTCTGGGAATGGCTTTTGTTGACTGTCTTTAAAGCTCTTGATGAAGCTTTCACTTTGTGTATTTTAGGAGTTGTGTTTATTGAGTGGGATCTGAAAAAGATGTTCAAGTCATTTTAATTTGCTATAATTTCCCATGCCTGTAACTTGGATTCAGCTCTTATTTAGGCAAAGAGTGTGTACCTGATGGGCTAGCCTTGGATCAAGTGGTCTGCCACCATCTTGGCTGAGGACCTAGCTCCCCTTGGAGTAAATAACAAGCATGTGGCTCGCCACCATCTTGGCTGGTAACTAACTCATCATGATAGAAGTGTGGCATGTGACTCTATCTCCATTTTGGTTAAGGTGACCACATGGTATAAATCAACTAAGACAGAACCCATAAAACAACTAGAGCCACTGAGCCATCTGCTTATCACTGCATCTCCCTTTTATTAGACCACAGAGGCAAAACCAGGCCTCCAAGATGGATTGTTTTATTTTATTTCCCCTGCATTAAGGCGGGCAACCGCAGGTCTCCAAGATATTCTGGATTAAGATGGATTTCTGTATGATGATTTTTGTCCTTATCTGTATTGCCTGAAGAAAAAGTCTGTTTCCCAGGGGATGACTGCTTCTCTTTGGGGTGGGAGGAACAGTTTCCATCACAGAGAAATTGTTCCTGTTTAGGTGGCAAGGGCATCACATGGAAATCCATTTGTGAGGCCCCATTGTTCCTGGAATTCAAGGTGACTTCAGGTTTAGGGCAAAGCCTGGAAACTTGTAGACACCACTCAGATGGATCAGACGCTTGTAGAAGCTGAAGTCCAATGTCCCTGCAAATCTTGACAGATCTCCCTTAAATGATCATTGTACCAATGTGCAAAGCAGAGATCAAACCCAAAGTGAAGGAGACAAGCACAAATTGAAGGCAGGGCTAGCAGCGGTTTATCTGCTTGTGGTTACCCTGCAGGCCCAAGGGCAGAGCCCACACTTTCGCTAAGCAGCACCTACTCCATTAACACAGAGAATGCAAAGATGTGGAGCCCTGAGGAGTTCAAGAAGGCCGTTCTGGGGAAGGCCAGTGTGGCGCTTTGAAGGAAATTGGCTTCCATAGGCTCATACAGAGTGGCACTACTTGAAAGGATTAGGAGGTAGCCTTGTTGGGAAACAAGTCAGTGAAACAAAGTCAGTGAAACCTCACTGACTTTGAGGTTTCAGAAACCAAAGCCAGATCCAAGGACTTTGGCTCTTCCTGCTGCCTGCAGATCTGGATGTAGAACTCTTAAGCCAAAACTATGTCTGGCTGCATACCTCAATGCTTCCCATCATGACGACATTGGACTAAATTTCTGAAGCTGTAAATAAGCCTCAATTAAATGTTTTCCTGTAGGCAGATTTTTCTATGAACCTCCAGCTTATTAAAAAAATGAGACAGAAACTTATTAATAATTATAAAAGCTTAGCCTATAGCTTAGGCTTGTCCCGCTGGCTCTTATAACCTCAGTTAGCCCATCTCTATTCATCGGCATGTTGCTACATGACTCATGGCTTTTACTTATCCTCATGCATGCCTTGCTCCCTCTGTGTCAAGCTTGCCACCCCACCTTTTTTCTTTGCCTAGACCTCTCTGTCCTCAGAAGTTCTGCCTAGTTTTCTTCCTGTCTAGGTATTGGCTGTTCAGCTCTTTACTAAACCAATCATAGTGACACATCTCCACACAGTGTAAAGGAATGTTCCGCAACATTTTCCTTTCTAAGTGTTGTCGTGGCCATGGTGTCTCTTCACAGCAATGAAGCAGTGATATAAGACTGAAGGACTGGCTGCTGGCCACAGAGGATGCACAGTCGGGTTTCGTTTCTAAGTCTCAGTTTCCTTGTCTGAAATGGGGAATGTAGAACAAAGGGTCTGTAATTTAGTCTAGTTTGGTCACCTGCTCAGCAGCCAGTTGACCTCTGTATTCTTTCCTGCCCCACTGAGACCACTGGTACAAGATGAAGTTAACCCTCTGTGGTAGGGCTTTGAATGTAACTGGCCCCATAATCTCATTGGGAGTGGCACTATTAGGAGGTATGGCTTTGTCAGAGTGGAGATGGCCTTGCTGGAGGAAGTGTGTCACTGTGGAGGCAGACTTTAAGGTTCCCTATGCTCAGGATACTGCCCAATGTCTTAGTGGACTTCCTGTTGCCTGCAAGATAAAGGACTCTCGGTTACTATTCCAGGACCATGTTGGCCTGCACACCACCATCCCTCACACACATATACACACAAACACAAACACACACACACACACACACACACACATGCACAGATAATGATAATGGACTGAATCTCTGAACTTTAAGTGAGCCACTCCAGTGAAACGCTTCCTTTATAAGAGCTACCTTGGCCATGATGTCTCTTCACAGCAATAGAAACCCTAACATAGACACCCTCCTATACTGAAGCCTTGCCAGCTGTGGTGGCGTGTGCCTTCAGTGACTTGTGATGGTAGTTTGAACTTTCAACTTGGCACAAACTAAAAGGATCTGGGAGAGAGTCTCAATAAGAGATTGTCTAGATCTAGTTAGCCTGTGGGGTTGATTGCTTGTTTCATGATATGGGAACACCCTGCCTGAGATGATGGGTGGCACCGTTCTCTAGTCTGGGGCCTGAACAATATAAAAGTAGGGAAAGCAGGCTGAGCACTAGGCATACATGTGTTCATTTCCCTTTGCTCTTGACTATGGATGCACCATGACCAACTATTTCCTGCTTTGACGTCCCCTGACTATGATGGACTATAAACTGAAATCGTAAGCTAAAACAAACCACTTCTCATCTAAGTTACTTTTGGTTGAGGTATTTCATCATAGTTAGAGAAATAAAATTAAGACGTGGTCCATACTGGGGTGTGTTTCCTGTCTTTCTTGCAGACTGTCCCATCTCCTCTGCACCCTCATCCACCCCTGGATGGAGTTAGAACCCAGAGGAATCTCAGCACAGGCTTGGGAAGGAAGGGTGAACTATCTACTACCCTCACTGCTGGACATTTCTCTGGGTCTCTAAGCCCCCCACCCCACTTCTCCATCAAACAGCCAGCACTGTGTTAATGAAACACCAGAGTTCCGAGTCTAACCACTGATGTGAGAAAAAGGCATTTCATTCTCCAACTATAAGCTGATTTCCAGTGTTCAACTCTGTTCTGCATTACCATCACCACTTTAATTAATTTAGCATCTCTCTACCAGCAGTTGCTAAACTGCCTATGCAGAGACAGGGAAAATTGAACTGAAGCCTGCTCCCAGCCCAAGGTGAGCACCTGGGAGGTATTTGGTTATTTGAATCAGAAACCATTTATCTGACATTTAATTTAAATAGCAATTAGTCAAGAGGAAAAGACAAAGCCACTTGGAGGAGGAGGTTGGCAGGCCCTAGGCCAAGTGCAGGGAAGACCTTCCAAAGCCAGGCCTTGAGCTTCAGCAAGAAGCCTTAATTAGTTCCCAGAGGAATCCCACCTGCTGGCTGCCTTTCAGGGAGGACTCCTGTGGCCCCTCTCCAGTGCTTACCTGGGAGGGTTGATTCCACTTTTGTTTAGATCAACAGTTCTTCAAGGTCCAACTGAAAGAGCACATCCCAGTTCCCAGAAAGCCTCAAGCTATCAAAGGTGGGCCTCATTTCACCTGGGCCTCACCTGCTATGGCTCTTACCTGGGATCCCTGGGGCCATTTGAACACAAGTTCTAAAATGTCTGCCAACACAAAATCCTCCATTTAGAGCAGCCTTCCTAACAGCCACACGCTTTTGACCTCTCTATGTTTGGGAGAGAAGATAGAGAGGGAGAGAAAGGAAGAGGAGGAGGGGCGATAAGAGTGAGAAAGAGAGGGGGAAAGCAGAGATCAGGGAAAGGAAGGGAGGAGGAAGAGGAAAAGAAGCTACTGACCTCAATTAAGCAGTTTGGCTGTCCTCTTGGGGACACTTGAGCCTCTCATACAATACAACCTGGTGGGGCTGTGAAGCGTCCATGCTCTCCTGTGACACCATCAAACCCTAAACAGTCTGCCTCCTCACAGGGTGGTCGCCTATGAAGCACTCTGTGGACTTAGCACTTCCCTGATAGAAGCCTATAGCTGACGATTAGTATTTGGTGACCAAGCTTTTTAGGAGTCAAAAAAGATGTGCAAACTGCTGCTCTCAGGAGGGATGAAGGCTGGACCGCTAGGGCCAGAGTAGGTCCCATGTCATGTCTCTGGAAAAGCCTGTGCAGAAAGCCTGGGCCAGTCCAGGATAACATAGTGGTATCCCTAAGTTCTCCAGAATGAAGTGCTATTCCTTCCCCTGGGACAAGGGAGAGATAGTGTCCTTGTAGACATGAGAATGTTAGAATAACTATGTATCAGTTGCAGCATCCAACATCAGCATCAGCATCGTAACCACATATAGTAGTAGCCAGCATCATCATTTTATATCAGCATTACCAGCAGACTCTCACATAAGCACTTTTGCTATCATTGGTATCAGCTTTCAGAACTGAATCCAGGATCAGGGTGCTCTAGACACCTCATTGAGTATGGAATGAAAGAGACATGCCATTCCACCTTCAACCAACCTAGCAATTCTCCACATGGTGGCAACTGAGAACCCCCAGGAACTATTCAGACTCTGGATGTAGGAGTCTCTTCTCCAGAGACTCTGATTCATGTGCCAGATATGAGTATCTCTCCTGGCAAGCTCAGGACTGGGCCCTGCCAAAAACTTCTCAAGGCAAAGCCGACTGCCCCTCACCTAGCGTGAAAGGCAGGGTGTCTACTCAGGGAAACCTCCCAGTGTCTCTGCTCCATACCTGGAAAGCCAGTCCTTAATCATACAATGAAAACCCTACTATCCAGGGCTACAAAGTCAATAAATGAACCCACACTGAACCCAAGGACCAAAACCATAGCAGTAATGAAGACAGACAAGGCCTCTAGTTTCTTCACACCTGCCTGTGAATTACATTGTGTGATTGCCTCTGGCTGGAACAATGGTATGAACCAACTCTGGGCAGAGAATGTCAGCATCAGTATGGGATCCCCATGCTCTCCTTAGGTCCCATGTTGACTGCTCACAGAGGATGCTAAGGCCCAAGAGATAATGGAGCAACCTGTCTGAGTTCTCAATGAGAAGTGAGAGCCTCTCCTGGCCTGTGTCATCCTTGGAGTGTGAACATATGTGCAGGCACATCCCTGGTTCCCGCCAGCTAAGAACCTGAGGCTGCTGTGTTCTCAGTATGTCCTCCTAGGCCCTCACGTACCACCCCCCTGACCAAATGTTACCCAGCTGCCATCTGCCAAGGTGTCTTAGTTACTGTTCTATTTCTGTGACAAAATACCATGACCACAGTGTGAAAGTATTTACTAGGGCTTATAGTATCAAAGGGTTAGAGCCCATGATGGCTGAATGAAGGAATGGTGACAGGAACAGCTAAGAGCTTACATCTTGGTGCACAAACATGAGGAAGAGAACACACTGGAAACAGCAGGAAGTTCTTGAAGTCTTGTTGTCTGTGACAACAAGACAATACCTCCTAATCCTTCTCAAGCAGTTCCACCAAGTATTCAAATCCATGGACTTCTGGGGGCCTTTATTGCTCAGACTACCTCATAGGGTTGCCTGGCATGCTGAAAAGTGGATGTCCCACTTAATGGCAAGTTGCTTAATATTTTTTTGTATATTGCCTTTATAATGTTTAAGTATGTTCCTTGTATCCCTTCTCTCTCCAAGACCTTTATCATGAAGGCATGTTGTATTTTGTTCAACTCTTTTTTTGCATCTAATGAGATGATCATGTGGTTCTTATTTTTCAGTCTGTTTATATGATGGATTACATTGACATATGCTGAACCATCCCTGCATTTCTGGGATGAAGCCGACTTGATCATGGTGGATGATGTTTCTGATGTGTTCTTGGATTCGATTTGCCAGTATTTTGCTTAATATTAAGAGGCCTGCAAAGAGTCACAAATTGTCCCTGACTTTTAAGTATGCCAACCTCTGGCAAGGACAAATTCTCCTAGATGCCCAGACACTGGTGGCTTCCTGTTCTCTCCAGGATCCCATCATGCCTCTGGGTGTGAATTTCTGCCTGTGTAATGAGTGCCTGGATTCCTCTGTGCTGACAGATCAAGCTGTGGGCCTGATGATGCCCTTCCAAAGTCAACACAGAGCCCGTTTGTGAGTGCTCAATTACCCACACTAAGCTTTGCTTGCCAAAGGCATGCAGTCTACTTTTGCCACAAACAATAGCAAAATGACATTTGTATAGACTTTTTGAGACAGTTCACTATGTATCCCTGGATTTCCTAGAACTTTCTGTGCAGATCAGTTTGGCCTTGAAGTCACAGATCCTCCTGCCTCCCACTTCTATGTGCTGGTATTAAAGGTGTGCACCACCACACCCAGCACCTTTGTGCAGGATTTTTAGGAGCTCTCCCTTACCTAGCTCACTATCCTAGAGAATAAACTACTAAATGCTTTCAGTTTGGTACATTTGAGGTTATTTCCTTTCATGAAGTAGATTGATATATCCTAGTTTTAGATTGGCAGCTAATACAAAATGTATTTTTAATTATCTGGTTGTTATGGCTTAAATATGAAACAAACCCCAAGTCTTGTATGCTGAAGACTTGGGCCCCAGCTGATGGTGTGACTAAGAAGTTATTGGTGGTGGCTAGAAAGATGGCTCAGCAATGAGAGGGGGGGTCTAGAAAGATGACTTAGCATTTAAAAGCACCTCCTACTTTTACAGAGGACTCGAGTACCCACACTGGGAGAGTCACAGCCCTCTGTAACTCCAGCTCCTGGGGATCTGCTGCCCTCCTCTGGTCTCCATAGGTCCCTGTTCTCGTGTGCACATACATACCCACAGGTGCACACATAATTTTTAAAATACAAACATTTTTAAAGCAGTTATCAGATCATGAGGACTCTAGCCTAGACATTAAGATTCCTCTATTGGTGATTAATGCCTGATGGCATTATTGGGAGCTGTGGAAATTAGGAATTCATGAAATGGAAGAGGTAGGTCATTGGGGGTATGCTTTTGAAAGGTGTATCTTGCCTTCATAGCATACACCAACCCTGTGTGTCTCTATCTCTCCTTTCTTCCCTCTCTCTCCTCCTCTCTCTCCTTCCTCTTTGGTCTTTGTCTGTCTCTCTGTCTCCCTCCCTCTCCCTGGTTGTCATGATATTTCTGTCACAGACTTAAACACTGGAGCTAACATATACTGAAACTTCTGAGGCCACAAGTCTTTAACTCCTTTAACTCATTGCTCTCCAGTGTCTTGTCACCACGGCAGGAAGGTGACTAACACATTATTTATTAGGTGCTTATTGTATGCCAGATCTATAGAAAACCTGATCTCCATCAGAGGCTAGATGTATGGAAGACAATACTAAGGTCTCCTTTATAGTACAGCCTTGTCTGCTCCAGAAGGCAGCAGTCCTGATCACTCTGCTGTGGGGAGCCATGGGCCTCTGCCTCCAGTGCCCTCTTACAGATGAGGATCTTTGAGTCCTTGATTTGTCCTTCAGTTTTTGGGAGCCCTGACTTTTGGGACGTCCTGTAACGTTAAGAGACAGAATCCTCGACCTTGAAGAGGCTTGTGCCCTCAGAGGATGAACATTAAACAGAGAACTAGCAGCAGGGGCAGTGTGCTAGACAGCAGGATGTACTGAGGAAAGACACTCAAGCAGGAAAGAAAACTAGATGGGGGTGGTAGGGAGGGGCACTGGTCCGTGGACAGATGGGGCACGTCTCTCTCACACACGCCCTGAGGATAAGTTCGCTCCTGTTCCTGGAGCTGTGTCCACTGGCCATTTCCCCTCCTTCCTGATCCATATGAAACTCTGGATCCATGTTCAGCCACTCTTGAAGTGCCCTTGCTGTCTAGCTCCAGGGCATTTCTTCCTCCTGCAGCTCCTTGTTTGCTCCCTATACTTCTGGATGCCCCTTTGAAATCCCTGGCTCGCCGTTTCTGCTATGCATGATCTCTGCACACTGAGGATCGTCAGGACTCCACCTCAGGCCATTCTTTGCTTCCTTCATGGTCTTATCCAGACCTTCACCCTTCTCTATTACTTTGCCAAGCTCCCAGAGCCACCAGGTTCTAGAACATCCATGTATTAAGCATTGAACTGGGCTCTTATTCTGGTGAAGCCCTCCTGGAGATAGAGACCTTTCCTAGGACTGACTAATTCCTAGAGCCAATGGACACTAGAGCACCCAGGTCACATGTAAACCAGCCAATCCATAGTCCACAGTCCCAGCCACCTCCTCCATGAGCTCTCATTCAGGGCCGCTGCCCCCTGCCCTACTCAAGGGCAGTTCTGTGCCCCAGAGCCCACTAAAATGACCGAGACTCCTAACTGTCTAAGTCCCAACATTCCATCCCCACAGAGACTACTTCCTCTGCCTCTGAACCAACCCTGAGGTTCTCCGATGGGGTTCCTCAGTGTGACACACACCTCTTCAGAAGTGAGAGTTCATATTATATTTTCAGCTGCCACTGCCTCCTGATTACTTGACTTCTTTACACCACTGTCGTAATAAAACTTACATTCGAAACCAACCCAAATTCAATGTCAGATCGACACCACCATCAGCGAAGATGGCAACTCTTACATGATGATGCTTTGGGTTGATATGTACAGGTTAGTCTATCTGGAGGACTTAATTGGACAGTGTCTCTGCTACATATGGCTCTAATCCCCATGGGCTATCCTGGGCTTCTTTTCCTAAGACAGGGAGATCAGAGACTGTAAAGCCTCTGAGACTCTGATGTCATCCACGAGTGTGTCACATGAGAAAGATGGACATATTTGCAGCTTTCCCGGAATAACCAATAAATTCCCAGGGTCCATCAGTTTCATTGCCTGCAATCTTCAAACTGTCCCAGTTTCCCGAGACAGCTGGCCCTCGGCAGACTTGGCTTCCTTTATTGCAAACTGACACTCTGGGGGTCACACAGACACTTCGCCATGATGCATAAGCATTCAAGTTATAAAATGTCTAAGGGTTAAAGAGGCTGTAGTGCTCAAAGAGGTTTGCTTCAAGCCAAGGGGGCTGTAGAGGGACTCTCAGAACCAGGGTGCTGACGCTGCTGGCACAGAAGTGTCGGGTGCAGATACGGATCTGGAACGGGCTGAGTGACGGGCAGGAGGAACTGCTCAGACCGGAGCCCAGAGACAGAGGCAGCAGCCCTCTGCTGCTCTTTACCTGGAAAAGGCTGGCGACACGTGACCAGGCAGCCAGTCGGGATGCCTGCACACAGGAGTCTTGGAGTGCTGCTTCCCTGCAGTACCAGGCGAGGGGGTTCCATATGACATGGTTAATAAGCTCATGTCGTTTGGTGCGATCTGGTATCTTTTTGGGTGTTACTGTATAATGGCAAACATAAGTTTGCACCGCCTGCTGTGGTGGCAGATGGTGAGTGTTTACTCATATAAATAAGACATAGGCTCATTCTTTCTTGGCATTCATTCTCAGAACACAGAAACTCTGGTCAAAATTGCTGCATTCTCAAGTGGAGTCATCTAGGCTGTGCCCAGCCTGAGCACTAAGGTTCCACAGGACAAGGGTGACCTGCATCCAGCCCCAAATGGTTTCCTCAACATTACATGGTCACTTCTGCATTTTAGGGGTTAAAGTGAGCCACGTGGTGTCAATGTCAGGCTGTGCCCTGCCCTCTGAGTTACTCTATATTATCTAAGGAGTGGCTTTTCAGGCTGAACCTTGACCTGAAAGACTCGAATTTACAAGTGACTCCATTCTGAGGGTGGAGGATGACGACACCCCTGGTGTGTGCAGTGAGGATCAACAGGCTGGCGACACGTGACCAGGCATTCCAGGCTGCCTTGCAGCTCAACTCCTGTTCTTGATGCGCTTTCTCAACTACTGTCTGACCATCCACCTGCTTGCCCATCCGGACCTGGTCCTGTCCTTTCATCCCTGCCACTGCCTACATCTTTATTCTCCCTCTCTTGTGGCCTGATTTCTACAGCAGCAGTGTCTTCCCTGGTCTAAGTCCCTTTTCAGTACAGGTTCTGTATGTGTTTTGATCACCCCACTTCTGAACCTGTGGAACGTGCCATAGCCTCTTTAGCTTGCATTTATTCTGCAACTCATAACTAATTGGAAAGAGAATAAGAAAGAGACAGACAGACAGACAGACAGACAGAAACTTCACAGGTACTGTGTTATATGTGATATGAGAGTTAATATTAGTAATTACGATTGGAATAACAGAACCTGCATTGACCTCAGCCAGGCTTCCAAGGTAGGCAGTGTAATCTGGCAAGTTCCTGCCCCTGAAATCACAGAACACACATGACCCAAGTCCAGCCATACTCTGGGGTGGGAAATTTACTCCGCCTCTGTGCACAGAACAGAGAAAAGTATAGCCAAGGAGAGGGAGCACCTTGTCGCCAAAGCCTCTGGAATATCAGGACACTTTGAGCTTTGTTTCCATGCTCACCCCAGTCAGCTTCTCCTGCTTGTTCCAACTCGCCTGTGCTCCAGCCACCAGCATCCTTGTCATCTCTCACCCCACCTCTTTTTATACCCCAGTTATCCCTGTGGGTTCCATGGAGACAGCAGGCTGTGTTGCTCTATGTTGTATGGACTGTTAACCTCCAGCTCCAGCTTAACCCTAAATTCCATTTTCTAAAGCAAAAATCAGCACCGTGCACACCAACTCTTTCCTGCTGGGCTACTGAGTGGCATTCACGACTAACAGTGAAAAGGTATTAATTTAGTAAACTTTCTTTGGATTTAAAGCGAGTGCGGGTGGATGTCCTGGTGTTTGCTGTGGATGATGACGAGCACCTCACCTGGGACCTCTGGATACAGGACTGCCAGGAGGCTGCCAGTTCCAGGAGATAAGAGCTAACAGTCCGTCAGCTACCTGCCTGTGCTCCTCCGCTCCTAAAAGTGGG
This sequence comes from Dicrostonyx torquatus, assembly GCA_028555095.1. Lineage (NCBI taxonomy): Eukaryota > Metazoa > Chordata > Mammalia > Rodentia > Cricetidae > Dicrostonyx > Dicrostonyx torquatus. The sequence continues at coordinate 3,215,331 of JAQHUG010000118.1, read as the reverse complement.
CCCAGCCAGAGTCTGTGCTCCAGCTCTTGTCTCAGACAATGACCCCTTTAGGTATAGGGCTTATCTGCCAGGCTACCAGGCCATGCTATTCAGATACTCTCTCTAGGGGATCAGGACGCTCTAGCTGATACCATCAGGGTTTGTTATCCATGTGCACAACAGACATTTAAATTTCATACCATAGGCAGATCCACATAAGTCACCTGCGAAGAGATTCCTCTCATTTCTGCACACAGCATGCTGGGAATCGACAAGCATGTGGACCGGAAGGACAGTGGTCTCCAGCCCTCCAGGTTCAGGAGAATTAACCAGACTCAGCCCTGTAACTTACATGGGCATCCGTACCAGCGCCCACTGGCTTTAAAGAGAATGAATAAGTATAACTAAAGTTCATGTAGCTTCTTTGATGACAAACGATGTCTAGCTAGATGGTTTGCACAAAAGAACTCAGCCTCTCATAGTTTCACAGACCTGAAGTCTGACATTAGGGTTTCTGCAGAGCCACAGTCCTTTTGGGAGTGTTAGATAAAGAGTCTTACTTGCCTCTTAGTTCCTGACCGCTGCCAGCATTCATTGGCTTGAGACAGAATCGTTCCAACATCTTCCATGAGGATCTCTCCATATATAACATCCCCCCATCTATGTGGGTCTCAGCATACGAGAACAGCAGCTGTGTTCTGTCAAATACACCCGCTTTAATTGCTCCATCGTAAATGTGGATGTAGAATAAAATGTCTGCAAAGAGCCTACTTCTAAGTAAGGTCACACTCGTGAGTGTCAGAAACTAGAATGTCAACATATTAGTTGTGGAGAGGGACACAGTCTAACCTGCAGGGTGGAGCTGCAGAGTGACAGGCAAGGCCTCAATGAAGAGTGTGAAGACTGTGACATGGTGTTGGCAAATGTCAGGACACTCCTCTGTCTGGCCTACTCCCTGTCAGAAGCCTTCCCCTGCAGCCCTGGAGAAAGTCTGGGGAGCCAGACACACTCTCATCCTGAAAAATTCAGGTTTGGAAGATTGTTACTTCCAACACATTTGCTAGCAAGACATGGAAACCAAAAACAAAATTAAAATATTTTGCTCAGGAGCTCCAGGAACTCCTATTGAAGTTGAAGAACCAAACCCTTCACTATTTTTCATATGACTAGAAATATGTATTTTAAAATTACTTCTGTATTGATGTGGGTTCTTTTTTAATAGCCCCCATATATAAACAAGCATTTTTAAAGCATCATGAATGCTTGCATGCATGTGTGCACGCGCACGCACACACACACGTGCTCACATCAGCACCTACATGGAATGAGATTATGAGGCCACTGCAAACACATAACACCAGGAAATAACAAGAGACTCTCTTACTGAAGTCTAGTAAAGGAATAAACTAAGGGCCATCCAATCATGGCTTTCCTGAAATGTCTAATGAAGAAACTGATAAGCTCACCTCTGGCTTCCATGCTATAAACCAAAAAGCAAATGAATGAGTTCTCTAAAGAGTTCAATTGAGCTTCTATCAAGAGCATTAAAGTCCAGTGTCTATACAGAAAAATGCCAACACCAATTTCTAGGAGAGGAAGTAAACGTCAATGTGTCAGAAAAAATTACATCTCTAAGTTCCTGATAAAAAGAGACATGATGCAGGAAGATAAAAATGATGAGGGCGCTATTTTCTGAATTGTCTTTGCTAAATAGTCTCAGCAATTGGATCAGAATGCATCAACACACTCTTAACAGAGCCTTCTCTGGTTCTAAGGGTCAGGGCTTGGATCCTTCAGCTGTCAAAGGCCAATCATAGACATTTCATTGACAAACTACAGCTTGAACAAATGCCTAGAAATCTTGCTAAGATTATCTTTGGAATTCACAGATATTTTCAAGTTAATATAAATAATTAATTCAACAAGTAAATAATATATTTAAGTCAAATATATTTAAGTCACCTAAAGCCACAAAAGGTAGAGAGACACCAAATAAACAGAAAGTAAAGACAGAATCAGACCAAGATGGCAGTTCAGAGAAAAGAAGAGAGACGGTATGTGAGAAAAGGGCTAGAAGATAACAGAGCACACGGTTCAGAGGAGAGATGCTAAGCTTGAGATGAACTTGGAAAGCAGACAAGCTAAGTGAAGACAGCGATTAACTAAATCCCACAGTACACAGGGAAACTATACCTGACCGCCCAGTTTGAGCACTTGAGAAGCGAGAGCGTCTGCACACTGGCTCTATATTGCATAGATCAGTCACAGCCAGGCTCTCCTGTTGTCCCATTTCAGCTAAATGAAGCATCAGGAGACAGTAAGAGAGGCTGTGTGAGAGTGAAAAGTCCACGGAGTGATGAAAGGCTAATATAAAACCCATTCAGTCCGCTGTTTATCACATTTGACAAGAAACTGAATGCATGAGACAGAGATCATCACAAAAGAAACACATTTCATTAGAGAGAAGAGGCTTAACACACCCCGAGAACAACTCGTCTGCCCATTTTCAATTTCTACTGAGGTCTTTACAGAAGTTATAGTGAGAGAGAAGGAACAAACGTTGCGTTTCAATGAATTACAAGATTACAGGGGGGTTAAAACTTGACAGGGACACCATATGCAGCAGAGGCCAATGAAGGCCATCCACACACTCAGCCCCAGGAGAGGTCAGAATGGGATATTTACCCAAATCATTCAGGAAGGCAAAAACTTGGCAAATTAAAGGAGGATAGTAAGGAAGCAAGGTCATGGCATTTGGTAAAGCATCATTGCCAAGGTCACTGCTCAGAAAAGGGACAGCAGGCTGGACTGTATCTGAGAAAGGTTCTATTTGCCAGGAGATTCGAGATTAGATGTGGATTTGCACCCAAACTTTCTCTTAAGACAAGTTCCAATTTTCATGAAATATTTTCAGAAAGAGAAGTCCCACCAAATATTTCAGGCAAATTGGAGCCTCAGTCAAATTCAGATGCCAGGATTTGGAAACCCAAACCATCAAGATTCACGGTGTTGTCCTTAGGAAACACAGGAGTGCAGGGTGCTCATGAGTTGCAAGGGATGTGCCCTTAAATTGTGTTTGGCAAATTGAAACCATGAGAACAAGAAAAACTGTGCCCTAAGCTTCTTGTAAAACAATGGAGGACAAGAAACTCCAAAATCGCTGGACTTCATTTGGTTGGTAGGCTGGTTGAATAATTACTTGGTTGATTATTTGTTCAGTTGGTAGATTGGTTGGCTGATTGGTAGAGTAACGGATAGGTTTTTGGTTTATTGGCTGATTGGTTGTTTGGTATATAGGTTGGTGGGTGGGTTGGTTGCTATATTGGTAGGGGTGTTGGTAGGCTAGCTGTTTAATGAGGTTGATTAGTTAATTAGCAAATCAGTTAGTAGATTGATACATTGGTTGACCATTTGTTTGATAGGTTGATGAACTATAGGTTGCTTCATGATCTTTAGGTTAGTAGAACTGGTTTTTAGTTGCATGGTTGGTAGGTTACTTGGCTGGTGAATTGGTTGGTTGGTGGATTAGTTAATTGGTAAATTAGTTAGTTGCTTAATTAGTTAGTTGGCATATCAATTGGTTGTTTGGGAAGTGGATTAGTTACTTGTGCTTGATAGGTCTGAGGACTGATAACAGTTCTTGGTAAATTTGGTTAATTTGTAAGTTGATGGCATGGTTGTTGGTTGGTTGGTTGGGTAGTAATTAGGAACTCACTCAAAGCTGTGTTCATGTCTCTCAGGGCTAAGAAGGCCTCTATTGTATCTGTGAGTTCCCAGGAGTGTACGCCAAAGAATCCATTTAAAAAAAATACAGCTAGATTTTCTCATCTCTTGGCAACAGACAAATACATTCACATTTTAGGGCTTTAAGGAGACCGATACAGTCAGTTCAATCTTGCCTTCATTTGCTTGAAGTGAGTCCTGCTTTAAAGGACAATGTGATTGGAGGAAAGACAACAACAAAGCAAGAAGAGGTCTCTTACATCACTAAATATCTACAGTAAGACAAACATTCAAAATCTTTAAGTCTTAAAAAAAAAGTCAGAAGCAAGCTAATGATGAGTACCCTTCAGATCTGTGGTCGCTCAAACACCCACCAGGTCACCTCCCAAGGCCCTGAGCAGCTTATCTGGAGGGAAACCTAAACCTCACAGGAAACGTTTACAGCATTTCCCACCAAACAGCACATTCAGGGCCACCCAGACAACTTGCTGAAACTCCAGCATCATGTCCCAAGAGCCCTTGCTCATAATTCACATCTACTTAAAGCCCTAACGGTAGTGTGTGAGCCTTGAAAATCAGTCAGAGCCCACCCAGCACATGGCTCACAAGTCCTACTGTTTTGAAGTTTCTGTGTCTGTGTAACAAAAGCAGTTTTAGTTTCCTAAAAACAAGACACTTTCTCCTGCTGTGGAGTCTGTCACCAAGGAGCCCGAGTACATGGGACAGTGCATGGCAGCAGACCTGAGTGATGATGATCTTTGAAGGTCCTGTCTTTGAGTAGCAGCCATCAAACCACAGAGGAAAGGAGAAGCTGAGTGGGCTGTAGAAGGCAAGGCTACTTCAGGGAAAGCTCTATCAGGATGGAGAAGTAGATGGAATTGCCTCAGAGAGGCGGTGGAAAATGTGGCAGGAACAACAAGGAGATGGAGAAAATGGAATAAGTTTTCCTTAAAGAAGCTAGTAATTGAGGGCGTGCATTTCTGTTTAAAATGCCTAAGTGTGACCTTGTCCTCTTCCAACTTACCTGAGATAAAGCTGAGATTCTAGATGTTTCTCAAACATCCACGAGAAGGCAGCAACTCAGCCACCATCTCTACCTTCCCTAGTACAAACATGAGAACCTGGTGGTGTCAGAAAATAATTCTCCAGGACACACCAAACCAGGTCCAGTTGGTCTCCTTTGTGAACCACACACCATGCCTGCTTCCAGCACAGACAGGCACACACACACACACACAAACACACACACACACACACACACACAACCATGTTGAATGGGGAGGGACAGGTGGGCTTCTCCAACAGCAAACATGGAGAAGGAAGCCCCTCCACACTTTGAGCAATACTCCTGACCAAAACTCATGTTGCAAGCATCCCCAAAGCAGCTGATGACCACACTCAAAATGCACCGTTTGTCACCTAAAACCCCTCAGTCCTGATTTCCAGACAACAGCCTGATCCATCTGGACCCTCACAGACCCCCACCTTGTCGTTGTTCACTTGGCAGGAACTGGGAGGACATGCTACAGCCATTCTGACCCATGTCATCAAGTGTAAAGTTTTCATAAAGGGCTGAGTAGAATCATAAACCAACATAACGAGTGATGAAATGGGATCTGTATTTTCCCGTTCCATTGGGGCAGCACAGAGTCTTTGCAGTGACACTGGCTGGTAGTCACTGAGCTGGGGCTGGGAGGAGCTGTCCCAGTTAGGAAATCATTAGCTGCTTATGTAGAGGCAGAAAGAACCCTTGCATCCTGCCCTCCTGTCACCAAACGATGACGATGCTGAGAACAGTTCATACCCTGGTTGTTTGGGGTTGTTAAACTCAACAGTAGCTCACACTAAGATCCAGAAAGCACAGGGTCTCAAGAACACACTATAGAGATGACACATGTGCAAATTTAAAGTGTGTGCCTGAGACACCATATACATCCAAACTCTCATTGGGTAGATATTGTAGATGAGGGAGGGGCCACTTCCCAGAGAAATCTCCCACACACCTCCTCCAAGGACAACGAAACCCAGAAGGATCTATAGAGCACTGGGTATTTCCTGGTTATCAGTTGGCCATAACCAAGAGCCCCAAGCTTGGGAGTTTTAAGCCACAGAAATTTACAGAGATCTCCTCACACTTCTGGAGCTCAAAAGACCAAAATGAAGGTGTTGATAGGACCGGTTCCCTAGAGGGAACCAGAGGCATGGTCTGACCCTGCCTCCATCCTGTCTACAAGCTGCTTGACCACTCCCTGACCTGTATTGTAGTTTACATATAAGCTATCCCCCAGGCTCATGTTCACACACTTGTCCCCAGGGGTGGCACTGTTTAGAGGGTGGAGGAAGCAGATATCTGGAGGATGGGCCTTGAGGTCTACAGCCTGGGCCCGGTTTCTTATCCTGTCTCTGCTTTCTGTTCTACTGTCAAGCCTCTCACTTCGAGCTGTTCCCTCAGCCATGTGACACTCCGTGAGGGACTGAATAAACCTCTCCCCACTTCAGTTGCTTCTTGTCAGGGATTTTGGTCACAACAAAGAGAAAAGTGACCCATTCATCAGGGAGTACATCACTCAACCCTCTGCCTCTGCCATTCTGTGATGGGGCTTGCCTGATCTAAACCCAGCATAGTCTCGTCTTGAGATTTTTATGTGAACTCACCCACAAGGACACTACCTACAAATTGGTGTCTTATTCACAGGTACTGGGGTTTCAAACTCAGGCGATCTGTCATAGAACAGCGTTTAGCCCACTAGAGCCTGATTTTATACATATGCAAAGACAGGGATGAGTTCTCACCTTCTAGTATCTGCTCAGGTGACTCCCTTTGCCTCTCCAAAGGACCAAAGGCAGGAGAATTTTGCCCTTTACCTCAGTTGAGCAGAAGTGTATCTTGGGCTGCAGCTTTCCACTTGGCAATGGACCAAAGCTCAGAGGGAAATCATTTATCTTGTTGATATTGAGACTTTTGGGGGAGGAGGGGATTTTAGCGGAGAAGTGTTAGGAGAAGACCCCAGGAACAGCACCTGGAAAAAGCAAGACAGAGCACCGGCCTTGACACGACTGTGGGACAGGTCACAGCTGGGCATGCTTGGGTAGACAGGACCTGTCATTTCTCCCAGCGGGTAGTTGCTCCTCGCTCCTTCTGCTGGTGTAGCTCTCTCGGCCCTGGAGCTAGTCTGGAAACATGGAGGTGGGAGAGAAAGAGTGGGAATCCTGTGTCCTGCACCCTGAGCCAGACTCATGAGTCTCTGCTGGCCGTATTGAGGCTGCGGTAACAGTCCATTCTAGATGTCTCAGAAAAACTCAGGCTGTTACCTATGCTACTATAATGTTTAACCTTTGCACAGTGACATAGAGATGGGTGTGACTCCAACAAGAAGTCCCTGGGTAGCAAGCTTCAAATCTTCAAATATCAACAGTTCAGGAGGATAATATGATATACAGTGTAGCAAAAATAAGCCTAGTTCCCAATTCTTTCAACATGTGTGCCAAGCTCTCTGATAACGTGTCTGTGGACCTGTGTTGGATGGGCAATTTAAGCAAAGACAAGTGGTCAGATTGACTTAAGAAACAGAAAATCTGAACCTGTGATTGTCGTATCAGAATCCTCAGATGGAAGTTGCAAGTAGGATGGTCCCCAGCTTCTGATGCAGAGGGGCACAGGTACAATACGGTGGGGGTGAGGCAAGAATGGGGTTGCCCCAGCAATGCTGTTGCTATGGGCACGAGGACCACATGATGCCGTGCCTCCAAGAAAGAACAGTCCTAGCTGCCTGGTCTCACTAACAAACGAACTCATAGTCAACATTAAGAGATGGAATTTAACTCATCATCATGAGAAAGGCAAAAAGACACAGACACTGGAACATTTCCTGTCCTCTGTATCTGAAGGGAACATGTAGGCTCCTTTGAAAGTAACGTCTAATATGCTAAATACAGTCATGTTGAAAGAAGGAGCAAATTAGTAAATGAATGAAACCAAAGACATTGCCCTTCTGAAAAATCACAAGGGTTGGCTCCTCTGTGCTAAATGCTCCGTGCTGGGTGCTCTGTGCTGGATGTTTTATCCCAGATGCCTGCGCTGGGTGTTCTGTGTTGTAAGCTTTCTGTTCTAATAGCTGCATACCTTATTTGCAGAAGCAGTTATCTGAAAGCTAGACTGTGTGTCATTTGTCCCCCAGGGTTAGTGTTTAGGTTACTTGATCTTCAGCCTAGTAGTCAGAAGGGGCTTAGATGAGGGTGGGTGGTGGTTTGTTGTTGCTTCAATAGAAAACTAGTACAGCCACTGTGTGCCAGTCACCAGGTCCTCGCTTTCTGACTTCACAGTGTCTAAGTCAGACCCTGAGTGGAATATTTGGTCCTCAACAGCTCACCTGATGCCCATAATGTGACGCTTATGTTTTAGTCTTCTTGCAGACTGGCTAAGAAAAGAAATTCATGAGTCTGAAGCTAAACTTCAAAGACAAGTCAGGCAAGCAAGGCCCAGTAGCATCTACGATCAATGAATGAGCTCTGTTGCCCCTTCTGCTGAATTCCTCCCTTGAGACTGGTGCTGGCACTGCTACACCTGGGAGGAAAAGGCTCTCAGTTAGTGGCAGTAGCCTGGCGGCACCCTTGATATTAGCTTTTCCCAGTCAAGCCTTCCAAAGCTGACCACCTGCCGCTCACACCATGAGTCCTTGCTTCTGATCCATGAAACAACCCCAGAGATGTGTTGATGAGTTCGCAGCAACCCTGACTCCTGCCTCAAACTGTGCTGCTCTGAAAGTAACTTTTTACTGAAAAGGTACATTCTGCAGTGTGCTGGGCACCTTGTGACACATACTGCTTCCAACGTGAGGGTAGATTTAAAAAAGTTGAGTCACTTGTATCAACCCTGAACTGATAGGTAGATAGATAGATAGATAGATAGATAGATAGATAGATGGATGGATGGATGGATGGATGGATGGATGGATGGATAGATGGACAATAAACCAGGGAGCTACGATGGAGAAGTTCCCGTGTGTAACTCTCTAATGAGGAGTATCATAAAAGGCTGCTAGATACCACTCTGCATAAAGTCCACCATTACTGCACGCAAGATACCACGGCAAAGTCACTTGCAGGCAGCTCTGGGGTTATTTCATGGATTAGAAGCAAAGTACCATTGCGTGAGTGGTGGCCATCTCTGCAAAGGTTGGCCAAGGTGAGCTGATGTCACAGATAGCGCCAGGCTCCTATTACTAAGAGTGTTTTCCTTTGGGGTGTGGCGGTACCAGTATCAGTTTCAAGGGAGGAGTCTGGTGGAGGAGAGAAGGCAGCTCACTGCTCAGGAAGGTGGGCTGGGGCTTTGTCTGACATTGCTTTGAAATCTTGTCAACCTTAGACAGGTGTTATGTTCAGTTTTAATCTGTCAACACAAATAAGGAGCTCTCTATACTAAAAGGAAATAAGAATTTATTCCAGAGCCAATGAGTGACTGTGAGGTCCAAGTTCCAAAGCCAAGAAAGGAAGAGGGTTGGGGGAAGGCCAAGAGGTTGAGGAGATTATTAGGAGTCATAGGCAGATGAGACTTATTAATTCACTCCAGGAAAATGCCATCACACAGAACACTAGGCAGGCAAATATCAACAGGCATACCAGCACACACAGCCAGGCAGACACAGGGGACAGAAGCCAACAGGCAGACCAACACACACAGGCATACACAGGCAGACAGATGCCAGCAGGTACACCAGCACACATAGGCAGGCACAGGCTTACCAAGGTGGACACATACACAGACAGACAGACACATGCAGACAGGCAGGCTAGAGACACTGAAGCCTTCTGCTTAGCTATAGACAAAACTCTCATAAAAGGGGCTCTCTGTCACTTTTTCGTTATATAGCACATCACGGTCTACTTTGAGTTACTCAAATATCCAGTACCAGCCAGTTTTTACTGACTCAAGGGCCCCTAGATGTCCAAAATGTTACCTGTCTTGGCCCCTGCCAGATCTCCATATTGTATAAACATGTAGTCTGAACACAAACTGGCCTTCACAGCCCTCTGTTTCCTTCAGTGACTGTGGCTCAGGAGTGTAGATTTAGGTTACTCCAAATGCCGTCTTTAAGTGTGAAGCAGTACATAAAAGTTTTGTATAATAGCAACAGAACAAAGTAAGCCATAAATCAAGGTACTTTTCAAATACATTTGGTGGGAATATCAGGCAGGCAGGATAGAACAAAGCAGATAAAACTATGTTAGATTCTCAATTACTACCTGATGACATTCTTAGCTTTGAATTGGTGGGACCCAAGGATCTGTCTGTACATCCCAAAGGATCTACTTGATAGTCATGAGGGCATTATGTCACACACAAAGGTGAGCTAAGAGGAATAGCCCAGGCTAACTTAGGCTCGCAACTTGTAACACTCCAGCTCTCTGTAGTAAGTCAGCAAACACTCTAAAATACTTAATATGAGTGTGGCTTTTTCCTAGGCACTTCGGTTCATAAATCATTGTGGCTAGGAACTATTATTTCAAAATATTTGAAGTAATCCTCTCACTTTTCCTTTAGATGCTTCTGCATGCCTCTCCCCTGAACATGTGTGTGGTTTGCTGTGGCATATGGATCCTCCTGCAAACTCTCTATTTTCCCAACCTGGAGAATCTGTTTGTTGCTTAGGTCGACACTAATTGAATGACTTCTCGCTCTGGCCTATTTTCTAATTTGTGCTCTCCTGTTTCTTTCCTAATTATCTCACCTCTAGATTGGACCTTTCTGTGACGAGCCTAACTGTCTGTTCAAATCTCACAGATCAGTCAAAGCGAAGCTGCGTGCGTTCTTGGCTTGGACAGTTCTACAGCGCCTAAGATAAATTATCCAGGTAATGAGTTGGACTCCCGCCATCCCTGTGGCTAGTGTAATTTGTAGATTCCAGGAGGAGGATACAGAATGAGAGACACGCTTGTCTTGTAGAGATGGTCCAGCAAAGGGTGCTGCACTCCGCCCCTGTTCATCCAGTGACCCTTCATCCCACCGCTCAGAGTACCGCTGACACTGATAATCTAGGCAGACCCGCACACAGGCCACCACGGAATTCCTCTCGGCGGAATCCAGTCTGGGTTCTCCGCCAGCAGTGGGCTGACCTGCTTCTGAGGAGAGTGCTTGAATATTCTAATCAGAACAGAGAGATTAGTCAGCTCTGAAGCCCTGATTTCATTAGCCTGTGAAGAGCGGGTTTCAGCCGAGACATCACAGAAATCTGGCTGGTTTTAAATAATATTACACCCCAAAGTCTCCTTAGCACGGACCACAATGCTTTTCTGCTTCCAATTCTTCAAACATGTAGGCTGATGTATTCCTACCCCCTGCCGAGCTACGCCAGCTAATGGCAAAGTCTTAATTTCATCAACTCGTGGAAATTTCTATTTCCTGTCCCCATTAACACCTTAATGAATAGCACAAGGCCCAGGGCTCCATGCAGTCTTAGGGAGAGGCAGCCACCCTTGGCTTGGGAGGATGGGCAGGCAAAGCCAGGGGTCTTCAGTCTGCGGATTAGGAAGGGGGTACATTTTAGCGAATTGAAGTCCTGCAATATGCTCTTTTTCTCTTCCTTCCGAAATGAGATCCCCACACATAGAGTCTCTCTGGATCAGACCCAGCCTTGGAGCTCTGGCAGTTCTTAGGTCGCGCCAGAACAATTCCAGGACAGGCTCCTCCTGGCACAGTACCCCACCTGCAAAAGGGAAACCATAACCCTGAGTCACCTGCTCGCTAGGGCAGCCTGAGAGTCCGTGGGCGCTGCGGCGACAGAATCAGAGAACAGCCGTGTAAAACCAAGTGGAGCCAAGAAGGACTTTACAAAGAATGAGGGACATCCATGAATTGTGGCAGAACACTGATAGAAACGAGAGTTTGGCACCCTAAGTAGGCTTTCGCTCAGTTCTCTAGTGGGGGATCAGCCATGTAAGAAAACTGTCTTCCCCAGGAGTCAGAGAGGCCAACAGAGAAGTCAGGGGTTGAGGGACTGTGGGTCTATAAATCTCCCATCATCTGCAGCAGAGGGAAGACTGCCAAGAAGAGGCAGTGAGGTCTGTGCTGGCAGAAATCTATGTTGCTGAGATTTGCATAAGTACGTAAGTTTGCACAGTGTGTTCAGTTGCTGTGGGCCAGGAAGGCTGTGTTTAACACTCCCACCCTCAGGGCAGCTCTGGGCTGTGCATCTTTAGGGTGGGGCAATCTTGTTGGTTCTGTGCCTGGTTAAGATCAGTGCATCCTGGCCCTGGACACTACAAAGGACCTAAGTACGTATAGCTGGCCCTGTGACAGTCAACCTCCTCACCTACCATTATCATAGGTCAGACCCTAAGTTCTGCTGTCTTTACTTCTGAGGAACCAAAGGAAGGAAGAGGCTGCATTGTATCCTCAGAGTAACCTGGCCCTTCCTTCCTCCTCCATCTCCTTTCTGCTAGACATGGAATCTGGAACTATGTGATAGCAGCCAAGGAGACTGGAACTCAGAGAAGTGAGAGGATTTCTCAGGATCGAACGGGAAGTGCTGAAGCTGAGCCCAGAAGATAAAGTTCTTTCTCCCCTGAGAGGAGAGAGCCTTGTGTCTCAGCATCCAGATATGGTCAAGTGCAGCGCTGTGCCCTCCACACCCGTCACACACCCTTCCTTGCCTGGGAAATCCAGCCACCTTTCCTTGCTGGCTCAAATCTCCCGCTGTGGAAGCTACAGATAGATACTGGGGGAAGCGAAGGATCTGCCTGCCCCCTGAACATGCACTGGTGCTGATGAACTCACAATCAACATTACATTCTTTACTCTGTGGAGGCTACAGCAAGTCTGACTAAGGTCTCCCTGGCTGAGACACAGAGGCTAGAAAGCTACTTACAGAAGATGAGACCCTGCTGAGACGCTTTCTGCAAACCTGACAAGGCAGAAATTGTGGTTCTTGCCTTCAAAATGAATAAAACACAGAAATATGGCAAACCTCCCGTTCATTGTGTGCCTGAGAAGAAATTTCCCAAGAAAGCTGTCTTCTGGGACGCTGTTCTCCCAGGTCCCTAAACGGCTACTTCTGTCACCACCATGTGCGCTTGTCCAGATGTCATTTCCTCAGTTGACTTGGTAACAACCACTTTGAGTTGTGTATCACTGCTCTGGCTTCCCGATAATTGACACATGCTGGGGTTGGGGTGCAGGAGGTGATATTGATACTGTTTGGTTGTCTAGCATTTGTCTGCCTCCTATAGTCATTGTGTGAATGCCAGGTAGTGGCTTGTCTGACAGTTGTATCCAAGCCTCTACAGCACAGCCTTGTGTTCTAACCCTCTACAATGAACCTGTGTTCCAACCACCAACAGCAAAGCCTTGGACATTATCAGTGTCCAATAAACATCGCTCATCTAAGTGAACTTACATCATGAGAAACCTGAGACCAAACTCACTTTCCAGGTGTCCAACATTCTCGGGAAAAGTTGATGAATCAATAGATATGTGCTTGGCTTCCTCCTTCTTGGGCTGATGTAGGAAGTCCTTCTGTATATGTGTTGCTTTTATTGGTTAATAAATAAAGAAAATGGCTTGACCTTATAAGGTAGAACAGAGCTAGGTAAGGAAAACTAAACTGAATGCTGGGAGAAAGGAGGTGGAGACAGACATGTTGGAACCTTGCCGGTAGGCCACGAACTTCCTGGTAAAATATAAAATAATGGAAATGGGTTAAATTAAGATTTAAAAGCTAGCCAATAAGAAGTTATAACTAATAGGCCAAGCAGTGATTTAATTAATATAGTTTCTGTGTAGTTATTTCAGGAGTCTGGGAGGCCAGGAAACAAGCAAGTGGCCTCCTACTACATCGGGTCCAGATGTACTTAACACAGACAGACAGGTAGGATTACCAGCAATGTGATCTGCATGGCATTTGACTCAGCATTTAACTACCTCTCAAATTCCAGGGATTTGACTTTGGGTCCATTTTATTTGACATCAGTGGAGTATCAGTTTCTGGTCCTAAGCATGCTGTGAAGTCCTGGTACCTATTTGGAAAGCTGGATTAGGAGGACATCATTGAGTTTGTCTCTATGACCCACCAGGGTATTCTAGCTACCCACAGCCAACCCCTCAGAAGGGTCTATGAACCAACCTGTCCAAAACCCAACCCAGAGTGTCCTGCCCATCACTCCACTATTTCCAAACTCCTGTCTCAATTGCTACTGTCCTCCAGGGTCAGGTTGGGGGCCACTGCATCCCATGACAGCAGCCTCTCCTCCTGCCTGCCTTGTTCATTTCTGGGAAGTTGTTTTGCTCTCAACTTTGCCTTTGTCTTTCTCAGAAATCAATATGGTAAGAGAAGTCAAGATACACAGACCCCCGCTGCCACCAACCTATGCCAGGCAGGAAAGGTGACCACAAGTGACAGAGGATGGCCACAAGTTCTGGAATGTTACCTGCGGTGGTCATCTGCATTGGCTTCTGGTGGGTGTCCTCACAAATCACCACAATCTTAGGGCTCTTTGCTTCCTTGTGTACGTGTGCTGGGGTGTGTGTATGTATGCACACACATACGCAGTAGTGATGGTTGATGTTGGGTCTTTGTCAGTCCCTCCCCACTTTATTTATTAGTCAAGGGTTCTCTTTGAAGACAGAGCTCACAGACTCAGCTAGTCTAACTAGGCAGCTTTCTCTGGGCTTCTCTTTTCATCACTTCCCGAGTGTTGGCATTCTAGACAGGCCCTATGCCTTCCAGGCTTTTTAGGTGAGTGTTGGAAGTCCTAACTTTGGTTCTCCAGCTTGCATGGCAAGAGCTTTACCAGCTTGCCAGTCCACACTCAGGAATTAACAACAGAGGTTTCCCGCAGACCTAGAATCCACAAGCCCCAAGTCTGTGGTTGGTAGGACCTCACAGGGTCACACTCCAGGAGAGAACCCTTTGTCCCTGCATTGCTAGGTTTGTGGCTTCATCACTCTAGTGCATCCTTATCATCACAGGCCTCTTCCTTCTCCATTTGCGCTCATTTCTCTTTCTCCTTACAAGGACTTGTCATTGAATGGAGGGTCCAGTTAACCCAGGATAAGCTCATCTTTAGTTCCCTGCCCAAATGAAGTCAAGTTTCAAATGAGGTTCCAAGCAGACAAGATTTTCAGGAGTCATGGTCCAACCTATCACCCCAATGCCATCCACCCTCTGCCCCCTAAGTCTGCATGTCCATTCCAGGTAGTTACTGGGCTCAAATCTCCCCCTGTGGAAGTTACAGATAGATGCTGTGGGAAGCAAAAGATCTACCTGCCCCCTGAACGTGCCCCAGTGCTGATGAGCTCACAATCAACATTAAATCTTAGTCTGAGGCGTGCCATGCTATCAGGAGAGCAGTTACTACCTACCCAACCCAACTGTCCAGCTACTTGTTGGATAGCACCTGGGTAATCAAAACAATTAGGTCTATAACCCTAGAAACACAGGCCGTTCCCAGAAGATTCCAGAGTTTTCCAAGCTGACTACACGGCTGCCTGGGCCAGATAGAGCTTCCACCAGAGTGGGACCCAAGACCTTGCTTATGCAAGAAGCTACAGTGATTGGAGCAGACTCACAGCAGGGCGGGCGTCTGTGTGACCACGACTTGTCTGTGTTGTTCAGCTTGTGCCTGCACATGACGAAATCACAGGCTCTCAACTTTGTAAAGTTTCTGTGCAACTATAAAGACTGGTTGGGAAAAAAATGATAACGCAACCATAAATAACAAAGCAAGAATGCTGCATAAAGCTAGTTCCCTGGTTTGTGACCAGCTGGTTCCCATATGACTCCATCTCTCTTGGCAAATGTCAATGCTGTCCTGCTTAGAGACATCTGTGCTCATTGCTGGAGCTCCCTCCTGCCTCCTCTTTCCATCTATCTTCCTCTTCTTTTTCTTCAACCTCTCTCTCTCTCTGTGTCTGTGTGTCTGTCTGTCTGTCTGTCTCTCTCTCTCTCTCTCTCTCTCTCTCTCTCACACACACACACACACACACACACACACACCACACAGGTGGAGGGTGTCAGGCAATGGCCTGGACTGTGGCATAAACTAGACATACAGGTCCCAAAGAGAAATAACTGCTAAACTTACCTAAAAATAAGATGATCCTTCAGGGTTCCTGCTTCATAATAGAGTCTGCAAGACATCCTGCAGTATTAAAAAAAAAAAAAAAAAGGTGAGTAAACTGTCTTTAAAATTTCCTGCTTCGTAAAAAAGTCTGCTGGATACTATGGGCCTAAAGGCCAAAGATGGATGCCCTAACAGTACAGAAAAACTTTGGGTAACTGTCTAGGCAGCGAGATGTCTCTATCAAGTATAGAGTTTTGGAAGTTGCTTATAATGTACTTCCTGTCTACTTAGGTAACATATCTTTCTGGAGTCTTTGATGGAGATAAAGAATAGATAGATAGTTTTAGTTATAGTTTTCCTTAGTTATAATAAGAGATAAAGTAAATAAAAACATTGTAACTGTAATTCTTACTTGATACCTGTTATATATAATTTTACTATGTTAAAGTTAAAACCTTCCTTTTTATTTAAACAGAAAAGGGGAGGTGATGTGGGACCTCACTCTGGTGTTGCTTATATTGGTTAATGAATAAAAAAACTGCCTTGGCCTGATAGGGCAGAACTTAGGTAGATGGAGAAGACAGAACTGAATTCTGGGAGGAAGAAAGCAGGGTTGGAGATATGCCATGGATCTGCCAGAGACAAATGCTGGGAATTTTACCCAGTAAGCCACTGCCATGTGGCAAAACACAGATTAATAAGAATGGGTTAAATTAATATGTAAGAATTAGCCAATAAGAAACTAGAGCTAATGGGCCAAGCAGTGACTTAATTAATACAGTTTCTGTGTGGTTATTTCAGGGCTAAGCTAGCCGGTGGCCAGGACAAACAAGCAGCACCTCCTTGCAACAGGAGCATGTTCTCTCAGATGCAGCTGAAAAAGCTGTGGCTTTCCCCGGCCTCATAATGCATACACCACCTTTATGAGCAGCTGAATGGACCTGTTGTTCTTCAGATACAATTGAGAGAGCACTAAGTGTCCATCCAAGTTGAATTAGTCAGGATTCTCTAGAAGAGCAAAACAGATAGGATGGATATGCACCAATAGGGGATTTATCAGTTTAGTCTACACAGTATGTTCAGAGTAGTCCAATAGTCTGCCTCATATCTGAGAAGCTGAGCACCCAGTAGTTGCT
The DNA here is from genome assembly GCA_028555095.1 of Dicrostonyx torquatus. NCBI lineage: Eukaryota > Metazoa > Chordata > Mammalia > Rodentia > Cricetidae > Dicrostonyx > Dicrostonyx torquatus. The sequence continues at coordinate 3,198,436 of JAQHUG010000118.1, read as the reverse complement.
CAGTCCACAGGGCTGTTTACCTTGGCTATCCCAACCTAGTGCAGAAAACCCAAAGAATTCCTGGAGAACTGTTGTTGTCAGTCCACATTGGAAGCCCAAAGAAACCAGCTTCCATATTAGAGAAGGAATCAGCAGCAACAGCAGCATAAATGAACTTGACCTTGGGAGTGAAGACCAAGCAAGCAAAAGAAGCAAAACCTTCCTCCCTCCATGTCCTGTTATCTGGACCTACAGACGGTGCTGCCCGTGTTCCCATGTAGGATGGGCACTGCCCACTCTAGTCAGACTTTCCTTTGGGCCACCAGCTCACAAAACTGGCATGGAGACTTATTATTAATTATGAAAGTTTTGCCTTAGCTTAGGCTTGTTTCTAACTGGTTCTTATAACTCAGATGAACTTATGTTTTTAAATCTATGTTATTTCATGGCTTGGTGACTTTTACTCTGTCCTGCCCATCTTGCTTCCTCCATGTCTGACTGGGATTCCACCTTTCTTCTTCTCAAAGTTTTCTCTGTCCCTAGAAGTCCTGCCTAACCTCTTCCTGTGTGGCTAATGGCCATTCTGCTCTTTATTAAACCAATCACAGTGACACATCTTCACACAACGTAAAGGAATAGCTCACCACAATTAACAGTAAAGAGAATTCCCCACAGACATACCCACAGGCCAACCTGACCTAGGCAGTAAGATTCCCTTCCCAGGTCATTCCAGGCTGTGTTGGGTCCTCTTTCAAGAATCACTTGTATTTGCCACCGTCAACCCCTTCTTGCCAGGCAAGGGTCACAGACTGGGTGTCACCTGAGCATGCCAGGTGACATCTGGCAAAGTACACAAATTTGGCTCAAAAAAAGTTCTGAAAAGAAAAGGGAGGAGGAAATCTTGATGGAACGATCCGCCCTGGGGTCAGGAACACCGCGTCCCCACAACACCTCAACGAATGGCAGGAAAGAGGGCACAGCCAACACAAGCACCCAAGCATTGCCCTTCTCATGAAATGGCACAGAAGCCCCAGCACCGATGCTGGGATGGAAACAAAGCATTCCAGTTCTATAGGGTTGTGCGTAAGAGCTATACTTAAGTCCTGGAGTTCAGCGAGGTAGGGCAAGGCCAGTGGAAGAGCCCCCCCCCATAGTGTGGTCCCACTCCCAACACTGGAATAAAGCAATTCAAGCTCAGGATTCACATGTGCGGGGGGAGGGGGTCCAGCACGGATAATCTCCCAACATGCCTTGGACACCGTCCCAATGCTGTTATGAGCTGTCATACATGTGTGAACATGGCCACCTGGGGCTAGGCAATTTCCTCATGGTGATTGACAAGCAGGTGGCAGTGGTCAGCCTCCAGCTTCCTGGAACCATTGCTTGTCCTTGACTCTTCCCTGAAGGCCTCCCCAAGGTGACTGACAACAAGCAGGTGGCAGTGGTCAGCCTCCAGCCTCCTGGAACCATTGCTTGTCCTTGACTCTGCCCTGAAGGCTTCCCAAGGTGACTGACAACAAGCAGGTGACAGTAGTCAGCCTCCAGCCTCCTGGAACCATTGCTTGTCCTTGACTCTGCCCTGAAGGCTTCCCAAGGTGACTGACAACAAGCAGGTGGCAGTGGTCAGCCTCCAGCTTCTGGAGACGTGGCTTGTCCTTAATCTTGTCTTTGGCAGCCCCACAAGAGATGTGCAGCTAACCTCCAGCATAAACTATTTAAATGGCCCCTAAAATTCCCTGTTGTTTTGAAACCAGAAACAAAAACAGCCCTTTCTCTCATTAGAGTGCTAAGTTAACAACTGTTTGTCCTGTATCTACCGTGCACCAAGTCAGCCAGCTTGGTGTTGCCCTGAATGGGAACCAAAGGGCTGCTGTGCTTTTGTTTAACTCAGACTGAGTCAGCCCACTGCCTTGCCCTCAAGCCTCCAAAAATGGAGGGGCGTATAGAGCAACACACACACACACACACACACACACACACACACTGATCTCCATGCTAGGGTGGGGCCTTGAAGCAGGTTGAGGAGGGGGAACAGGGGAATGTCCCCATGCAGACTGGTGTGGGGTACAGGAGAAGGCTGATATCAGCCCACACACTGCCCAGCTCAGGGCCAAGGCTTCCATGGCATGACTGACAGAGTGTGAGGGGACACTATATCAAGAGTCCTGGGGTCTGCATTTGGTAAAGCCTCTGGAGACCAGAGTCTCACCAGCATTTTGACACCTCAAGTTGTATCCCAGGGTCCAGGAACAGGAAAGACAGCCAAGTGCTGTACCCAGCGAAGTCTAAGCTATGGTCAGTGTGCCCCCTGAGCTGGCCATAGTGGGGGTCGAGCAGCCATTCCTCTCGATGCAGAGGAAACTTTGTCATAGGATGGCATGAAAGGGGAAGCCATGGCTTTCTCTGAACTTCCCCCATTGATCCTAGCTGTCTGGGGTTGTGACCTTTCAGAGCAAGAGAACTGTTACACCCCTCTGCTCTACTCCAGGTCTCTACATGGTTGTGCCCTGTGTCCTCTCAATTGAAACCAGTTTCTTTAATTACAGAAGTAGTTTGGAAGTAATAAATAGTTTCCAGGGGACATAAAGACCCTGCTGCAGGAAGAATTTGCTGTGACAGCAGGCACAGCAGTGACACTGAGGAGGGGACCTCCACTTCACAGTAGAGGAAGCTGCATCTTTGGGACTACAGGACAATCATGGTCAACTTCACTCCTGCCAGAACTAGTGGGCTGAGTTGACGCCAGGCCAGAAAAACAACAGGTCATAATATTTTTGTAGTATTAATTGGGTTGTTTACACTAATATGTTACTCTAAAATAATTGCATAATGGTCAAAACTAATCTAGGTGTTAATATGGCAGCAATTGATAAAATGTTTTATGTTCATAAATATTAAAAATAATTAATATTAATTTTAATGACAATGCTAATGATGTAAATAAATAAAAGGCCAGGAGCTCCTATACCAGACATAAGCATCACCTCCTGGGACCCTCGCTGTAAGTAGGTCTCCTATACTAATGAAGCAAAGTCTAGCCTTGTGGCTTTTTATTCTTTCCACACCAGGAGAGCTCATCTGAGAGGCTAGACAGAGTACATTGAAGTGGCTACACACACACACACACACACACACACACACAATACACACACACACACACACACAATTGCCAAGGCCTTAATGCTGGACTCCAATTCTGCTTCAGAACCAGAAGACAGGAGACTGGTATTTCATGGTGGAACCATCTTTCAGAGGCCAGCATGTCAGGTTCTGTCCACTCTCATGACTGGTGAGTCCACACCATACAGCAGGCTGCACAAGACCTGGGCTGACGTGCCTTTAGCTTGCTATCTCTTCACATCTATCAGGTAGATGATGGCCAATATCTTCTGATGTCACTGGGCTCTGACCCCAGAATGGACACAGGACACAGAAGCCAGTACTCTTTTAAGATGGTCAGGCTGAGAGTGAGTGCTAGAAACGGAAGCCAGGACTAGAAAACAAAGTTTGGGGTAGAGCTCAGGGGCACCACACAGCTCCCACTACTGCCCTTGCTCTGTCTCCGGCCCTGACAGCCTGGAGAGCTTCACCTGATGCCTGAGAAACGGCCTTTCCTTGTCATCCAGGTGCCACCCTGGCCTGAGCATTCAGGACTGACCATAACCCCTTAACTTCCTAATTGGAGGGGGGAGGCCGCTTGTTCTTCCTGGCCGCCTGGCTAGATTAAACCTGAAATAATCACACAGAAACTGTATTAATTAAATCACTGCTTGGCCCATTAGTTCCAGCTTCTTATTGGTTAACTCTTTCATATTAATGTAACCCATTTCTATTTATCTGTATATCACCACGAGGTCATGGCCTACCAGCAAAGTTTCAGCAGGTCTATCTCTGGCAGTGGCTCCATGGTGTCTCTGACTCTGCCCTTCTTTCTCCCAGCATTCAGCCTACCTTTCCCTGCCTACTTAAGTTCTGCCTGGCTATAGGTCCAAAGCAGTTTCTTTATTCATTAGTGGTAATCACAACACACAGAGGGGACTCCCACATCACTTCCTTGCTTTGAATGGACAAATCAGTCTTCCTCAACTAAACCAAGCTTGTTCTCAAACATGTTTTCTCCTCCTAAGGGGAGGTGATGCCATTAGTTGAAACCCCCATCTCCAGATTTTCCATTTGGTGTCCAGCTAAGCCCTGACAGGCGAGGGTGCCTGTGCCAGAAGTGCTTCCTGGGAAGACACTGTGCACATTCTGCTGGGGGCACCTGGATCCTTCTGGAAAGGGACATAGAATACCAGAGCAGGAGTAAGAGGGATGTGGACAGCAATGCTTTCCTAGAGAGCACACTGCTACTCATCACAGCCACACCCAGTGTGAATGGTCACCAGACTTTTCATCTTGAGTGTCCCCACTCCCACTTCCTGCAAATGGGAGCTCAGCTCCGGAGTTTTCAGCATTGGAGCTCACAGGCTGAAGAATAATAGCTTTGAAGTTGCAAGAAGGCTTTGAAGAGAGGGTGAAGCAGGAGAAAGAAGAAAGAGGCTTCTTAGTGGCACTGTGAGCCACTGAACACACTCAGTATGTCACTCTCCCCAGTAGTGGCCAGACCTGGTGCCAGCCTTTCTACCGTATCCTACCCCAGCTCACCTGGGGACATTCCCCATGCCTCCCACTCAACCTGCCCCAGGCCCCAGCCCTAACACGAAGCTTGGCCTGTATCACTCACTCCATTGCTCTTCTCTTCATCTCCGGGGTCATGGGAGAGCAGTCAGGTGGGATGATTGAGTCCCTGTCCGAGTTCAGCAAACCTAGCAGCTTTCCAGTTCCCACTGAGGGCAGCACCAAGCAGTGCTGGCTTAGGGCATGGTAGGTATTAAAAGAGGACCCTAGAAAAGGGTTGGGCAAGAAGACCAAAACTATGATGGGGGTCATGCGGGAAGATGTCTTGGAATGTCACCTTCAGCAGGTCACCTCAGTCTGAAGAAGAATTTCTCCCCAGCCAAGGAAGAGACACACGGGACGGGAGAAAGGGGAAACATGAGTCAGCCTGGCAATAAAATGTTGTCTAGTAACTCTTTCTACCTATTCTTATTGAATTACTGCTGTGTTTCTTAATGTTTTTCTTTAACGTTTAAATTTTTATTGGGGTGTGTGTGTGTGTGTGTGTGTGTGTGTGTGATAATTTATACAAGCACACATGGCATATGTGAAGATCAGAGAATAACTTTGTTGGTTGACTTCTCTCCTTCCACCTTTACGAGGGTCCCATGGATCAAACTCAGGACTCTGGACCTGCACAGGAAGCATTCTACCAACTGAGCCGTCTGGTCCATTGCTGTATTTTCACTCTTGTGAAACAAAAGAAGAGACAGTTGGGAGGCTGCTAGAGAACCAGCTAAACAGGACCCTGGAGACCTCCTGTGCCTTCATGGCAAACCAGCCAGTCACTTTTGATGGCTGAGAACAAGATGTGTTTTTTTTAAGTTTGTGCTTATGTATGTATGTATGTATGTATGTATGTATCTTTATCTATTTATTGAGTAGGACCTAGAGCCTCACACACACAGGTCAAATGCTCTGCTGCTAAGCTGTACCAGCATAAGCTTTAAAGCCAGGTGCCTACCCTCTCTACCTCTGAAGAACAGAAGCCTAGAGATTCTCTGAAGACTAAATAAATAGTGCTTGGTATGGCACATAACCAGCAGGGGACCCATTTGGGATGGAACACTCTCTTGGGATCTGGCTCCTCTGATGATCCATGGGAGAGTCTGCAACTTTTTCTTATTGAAGGTGCTCTGTGGACAGACATCCCTCCTCCACTCCCTTCAGGACAACATGCCAGATCTCTGTGAGTTTAAAGCCAGGCTGATCTCAATTGCAAGTTCCAGTCCAGCCAACTTTCTAGCTTAGAATCCCAAAGCTTCACATGACCTAGGCATGTCACCAGTGATGGGGTATCTGCTATGCAATAAGATGGTTCTTGGAGGAGAGGGATGGGTACCTTAAGATGAGGGCTGGTCTCCAAAACTCCAGCAGGGGTCAGAGGACTGGAAGCTTCTGCCTCTGATCTCCAGGAAAGGAGGGGCTGGAGATGCTCATACCACATGATTTCAACAACTGTGCCTGTGGTTTTAAACACCCATGAATCTGGGACATGAGATGGGAAGGGCTTCCTGGTTAGTGAACACATGGGGAAATCTAAAAGGGCTGGCACCCCAAAGCCAAAGAACCTTCCAGACCTTGCCCAACACGCCTCTCCATCTACACCCTCTAGTGAAGAGACCATCCCGAGTCCCGTGCTCTGCTGAGTCATGCTAGGCTCAGGCTTCTTAAGCCTTTTCACAGCCCTTAGTGCCCCTAATTTCTACAAGACCCATTGTGTAAAAATACACAAAACAGCTGTATAGTAATACAATAAAATGCAAACCAAATGTTGATAACAAATCATAAACTGTTAAAAACCCTTCTTTTTAAGAAGGCATATGTGTAATTCCACCTCTTATTAAAAGTGAAGGCAAATTTGCAGACTAATGGGATGGATGTGCTTGTTTGTCTACTGCAATACAATCCGAAGATAGATTTATCCGATACACGTTGAAAAAGAGCAGTAGGAAGAAAAGGTAAGTCTTATTTTCTATGGTTAAACCATTATGGTTCTATGCAAGCAGAAGACATGGAAAGTATGGTAAAACACTGAGAGTCATAACACCGAATAGTCCAGTTTGCACTGAAGGGTTTGGGCAGCATCTGCTCACACTACGCAGGGAAACAGCCTGCGCAGCAGAACGGCCCATGCAGTGGAACAACCCGTGCGGCGGGACACCCTGTGCAGCAGGACAGCCTGTGTGGTGGGACACCCTGTGCAGCGGGACAGCCTATGCAGTGGGACAGCCTGTTTGGTGGGGCACCCTGTGCAGCGGGACACCCTGTGCAGTGGGACAGCCTGTGCAGCAGGACAGCCTGTGCAGCGGGACAGCCTGTGTAGCAGAACGGCCTGTGCAGTGGTGCTGGCAAACATTGCCAGAAACAACCTGACTTCACGGGACACTTTATTTATTTATTTATTTATTTATTTATTTATTTATTTATTTATTTATTTTTGCTATTGCAAGTTTGGAAACCTTTTACCATTGACAACTTTTTAGCGATACCCGCCCATACACACACACACACACACACACACACACACACACAGAGTTTAGCAACCCTTTACAGACTTGCAACCCAGTTTAAGAAGCATTGTTCTCAGGGAATCTCCTGTAAAGTGGGAGGAGTTGAGAATCCTGAAATTAACAGACAAAAGCACAGAAATGTGAGGATCCTGGGGTCCTGTTTGCAGCAAATGTCCTTGTCACAGGACCTTGCTCTCCACCCAGGAGAGCAACCTAAGGGGACGGCATCAGAGTTGAGCTAATGGCCACCCCCTCACCATCACGGTCTCTAAGAATCGCTGTTGAGCATACTGCAGAGACAGGTGCAGTGAGTACAGCCTTCATTCCTGCCTCAAGCTCCAAGCAACACTCCAAGGCAGAACCCAGGCTGCTCAGGTGCAGAACTCTTGCAACAAGCACACAGTTTTGGAACCTGCCACAAAATCAGACTCTTTGAAGGAATCTACCTTCCGGCAGTAAAGGTCCAAGAACTCCTTCAGTGATAACTGAGAAACGGGATCAAAGCTTCATTTCAAGGATCAAAGAAAAACAGAGCAGGAGAGATGCGATCGTGCTGTCAACATGATAAAAGGCATTAATGACATATCTGGGAGACGGAAGCTCCCATTCCTTCCCTAGGGCCCACGTGGTTCTCCAGGACTTAGCTATTCCTGGAATTCATTAATTAAACCTAATTAGGTCTACTAGCCCAGAGGAGGCCTTCCTCAGCATGCTCAGGGTTAGCTCAAGGGCTAAGAAGCTGGGGTTTTAATTGTAGACCTAACTCCTCTGAGGACAGCGATATCTGAGAAGGGCTTCCTGAGGGAGCCACAGTGCAGCTAGCTGCAGCCTAAGAGAAGACATGAGCAGAGGGCCACAGGCTCATCAGCTCCATCCTCATGAGGCAAACAGAAAGACCCACAGAGGAAAACAGTGAGCAAATCCAAAGTCCTCTGAGAAAGGAGGGTGATCCTGGTATGTGTTCAACCCCAGGCTGTCCTCTGAGGCTCCAGACTGCCGAGAACTGAGGAAATAAGACAGTTCAGGGCAGCAGCTCCAAGCCCATCCACTCCTTCTTCCGCCTTTGCGGTTTTCCCTCTGTCAGCTATTACCCATGCTACTGAGTTCACAGATTGTTAAATCCTCAATTAGTCTAAATAGCACACGTTCCACTGTGCTCCAAGTTATGTGTTGGCTACCAACCTTCATTAATATTAATTAAAGCAGAGATGGGACAAGAGGCCTTTGATCAACCAACACCTACACCGTTTATAAGTGAAGTGGTTTCTCCCAAACCCAGATTATCCAACACAATTTCCATCAACTCAAAAACACCTATTTCCAGAGTTTCTGTGAATCTGTCAATCATAAAATTTCTTTAAAGATCTACAGGCTTCAGAAGAAAGTAAAGCGTCAATAGCTCAGTGGTGAAAGCCCATGGCATTGATTTAATAAAACTAACCCTGTCATCACATGAGCCTGGTTATTAGCACCCATGTCCTCTCTCTGTTCTCTTAGGAGTAGCATGAAACCACCCAGGCTATGTCTTACCCCCCCAAAAAAAAGAAAAAAAAACTTTAACTGTTCGTGCATTTAATATATGTTAAAGTATGTTTGTATGTACGTATATTGTTTGTGTGAATGTGGACAATGTGTGTGTGGAGGGTCAGAGGGCAACCACAGAAGTCAATCTTTATCTCTACCTTTCTTGAGACAGGGTCTCTTACTCATTCCTGTCTATGCCAGGCTATCTGGCCAGTGACTGTCTGGGGTACCTTAGTTACATTTCTGTTGTAATAAAACCCATCATCAAAGTCAACTTAAGGAAGAGAAAGTAATTTTGGCTTATAGTTTTGTACGGATACGAGTCCATCATGGTGGGAGGCATAGCAACAAGTGGCAGGCATGGTGACGGGGAGGGAAGCTGAGAGCTCACATCTTCAAATGTAAGCAGAAAACAGAGAGTGAACTGGAAGTGGTGCAAGGCTTTTAATCTCAGAACCCGCCTTCGGTGATGTAATTCCTCCAGCAAGCCTGCACCACCTAAAACTCTCCAAAGAGCACCATCAACTGCACAACAAATAACCCAAAATTATGGGGAACAATTCTCATTCAACCCACCATACAGTGATTCTCTCTCTGCCTCCTATCTACCTTAGGAGTGTTGGAATTACAGACTCAAGCTACCATGACCAGCTTTGTGTGAGTTCTGGGAATTTGAACTCGGGTCCTCATGCTAGTACTTTACCTACTGAACTATCTCCCCAGCAACCCCACCTAAATTATTATACATAGGAATAATTCAAATTTTTTTCTGCTGAAAATTTTGTTTTACAAGAAAGTCCTCTTTTACATTAAAATATTAATCCAAGGTATATTTTGTTTGATTCAGCTATTGCACTATAGAAAATAATAAACCAATGTTACAGATTATTTGAAAGTATGGCAATGACCAGGCCATGGGCTCTTAGGAAGATGCAGTCACACCAAATGTGGTAGCCGTCCTGAACCACCATCACAGAACAGCTGAGTAGACCCAAGACTGGTATAGAGCTACAGACACCCTTGTGAAAGTCCCTTGGCAGAAAAACTCTGTCCCTGAAGTTGAGCTCAGGTCTGTCATCTTGTCTAACCGTTCTTTTCCTCTTTCATCAGGGTGCCAGCTGAAGAACACCTTTGATGAGGATAGGTTGCTGGGCTCCAGTCTTGGGAACACCATCATTTCTGAGATCAGGTTCCACACTCTGGCTGCACACCCGGCTAAGCTTCTCTGCCTGTGATGATCTGCACACAGCAGTCCCCCGCAGGGAAATGAGATTGCAGATGAGCTCTGTAATCAGTAGCCTGTTTACGGGCATACAGACCCCTACTCCTCCCAGGTATTAGCTCTGAGCATGGCTGGCCCAGAGGGTCTCGGGGATAGGCACAGGAAGCCCTAAACAAATCATGCCTGCTGCGCCTGTGGATGACAATCGCATTCTTCCCCCTTGGCCGGTAACTCTCTCCTTGCACCTCAGCATCCTATCTGGGCCAGAGGTCACCTCCACGCCAGTCCAGCAGTGCAAGTCCTACAAAGCTGCCAGCAAACAGACTGTGTGGAGTTTCACCTGCTCTGTTCATTCCCTTCAGGAGACGTCCCTGCCCCTCTCCATGTGTGTTCCCAGCCCCAGTGCACACGCAGTCTGAACACTCAAGGACTATTAACTTAAACTGAACCTAGAATCTGTAGGCATTAAACATAAAAGCCAGAGTACCATATTCCAGGGGATGTAAAACCGGGTCCTGGGCTGCATGGATCCTGCTCACATCTCCGTGCAGACTCCTAGCAGGACAACTTCCACCAGGAGTGGAGAAAGCTTGACTGGTATCATCCGGTTTCCCTCATCGGCTAAAATGCTTAGTGTCATTTTCTATTTCCACAAATGTGCTCAAAGTCTTCGTTTGGAAAATTGAATTACGTTAGAAAATTCTGCTTCCTCAGAGCCATAGATACAAGTATGGCACATGCAAAATCGAATAGCAATTCCAGACATCGGCTTCGGGAGTTTTAATGCTTTCTCCATAGCTCAGTTCCCTCCCAAAAAAATATTTCTCACATGTTGGCTAAATATCATCTTAACTTTGAAGGTTTGCATTAAATGTATTGATCTCTGCAGACATATATCCCAGGCAGCATACTCCAAGATCCTCTTGTCATCGTAGAAAAGATCAGAAATTTTTAAATACATTCTTTTACAAAAGAAGAATTATGTTTAGGTTAGGTAAATCTTTTAGCTGCAAATTATTTTCACGATGATATTCCATTCCCTTGCAAAGTGCTGTAAAGTTTTTCCCTTTATTCCAGAGCTCTTGCTTTTATGCAGTTAGTCATGTGACCGGGTTTCTAAGGTGCTTCGCACACCTGTAGACTAGATTCTGAAGCGATTCTACCGTCTCTGTCAGGGTCCAAAACTTCTCTGTTCTCACTCAAGCTTTAACGGGGTCCAGGGCTTTGGGCTGATCTTCCCAAAGTGTTACTTTGTATCGAGAAGCTGTGCAAAGAACATATGCTGTATTGGTTAATTTGTTTGTCAGTTTGATGGGGTTTGGAATTACCGTGGTAATTAACCTCTGAACATGTCTGCAAGAGATTTTCTGGATTGGGTCAATCTAAATGGGAAGATCGACCCTGAATTTGAATGACATCGTTCTGTGGGCTGGGGTCTCGCTGAGCTAAAAGGAGAGCATTGACAGGCCAGAGAAATGGCTCAGTTGTTAAGCGCTCTTGCTGTTCTTCCAGAGGATCCGAGAGAGGAGGGGGTTTTAGGGAAAATACACCACCGTTGACTGCTTTGTGACTGGTTGATGAGGGTAAACTGGGGGCTATATCGATCTTTCAGGCTCTTGCTTACCTGTGTGCCAGCAGCAAGGGGAGGTGGCAGGTCCTCGGAGGTGCTGTGTGCTGAAACCGTGTCTAGAGCGCCTCCTAGCGGGAGCGTGCAGCATGACCGCTGGCATACAGAGGACCCAGAACCAGGCCTCCCTCAGCTCAGATGCCAAGCCTGTGCACCACTCCTGATCCTGAAGACTCAGGGAGCAGGGTGGGGGGTAGGGGGGTGGGGGACTTCTGTCCTCACAATTCAGGCTTTAGTTTAACTTTCATACTTTTTCTAATGTCACATTTGTGAAGAAAAACATTTAAGCTCTCTAGAATTATTTAGTGCTTGTTCTATTCTGGACTTAGAAAAAGAACTATCCCTGAGGGTAAAACTAATTAGAGAGAGTTGTAGCAAACACCCTGAGCCTCAGCCTTTTCTGCAAGGTACTGTGGGAAAAGGCGGGAGGGATAAAGGACCACAAGGCAAGGGTGCTCTCCTCCCAAAGCCAGATCCAGTCCTAACCTACGTTTTAGGGGTTAAGGAGTTACCTGTAAGAATCACTGATGCTGAAGAGACAGGGATACCCAGCTCCAGCCCCAGCAGTGAGTGGTAGCGGCAGAGAAGGCGAGGTGCCAGGCCCTGAGGCACCCTCTCAGCACATGCCACACTGGGCACCTTTCGGTCAAGCTACCACCCCTTCAACCTCTTTGCAACAGCAATAGTTCAAGCCAAGACGGGGGAATGAAAAGCTCTGGGTCGATAGTGGCCTCCAAGGATACAGCCTGGGTCTAGCGCCTAGGTTTGTGAGTCTGAGTGTGTTTAGAAAGAAGGGCTTTGTTGATCTAACCATGTTAGCTCTCAAAAGATCAGCCTGGATTTAAGGCAGATCCTCTTTGGCGCCTAATGTTTTCATTAGGGCTGGCAAGACGGTTCTGTGAGTAAAAGCACTTACTTGCCATTTAAACCTCAGACCTGGGAGGAGATCCCTATAACCCACATGCAAAAGCCAGATGTTGTGGTACACATCTGCAATCCAGCTAATGTAATATGGGAGGCAGAGGCAGAAGAACCGTCCAGTAACGTACCAGCAAGCTACCCTGGAGTATGCCGTAAGCATGCCTTAACAGGTTGAAGGTGAGAATGGTCACCCAGAAGCCACTCTCTGACAGTCACATGCTCCCACAAAACACACGCACACACACACACAATTATAAACAAGAAAAATTAAGTAGGATTTTTTTAAGAGGAGGAAAATGGAGTTGTGACACAGAGCCCTAATAGAGAGAAGGCCATGTGAAGATGGAAACAGACCAGAGAGATTGGAATATAAGCCTTGGGTTGTGGGCAGTAGCCAGAAGATGCAAGAACCATGGAACAGATACTTCCCTAAGCCCCAGATGAACCAGTCCTGCTGACACCTTAACCTGGGCGTCCAGCCTCCAGAGCTGTACAGCAATGGGTCTGTGTGGTTGTACATCCCCTGGCCCATGGCACCTGTGCAGTTGCTCTAGGGAGCCATCCTGGTTTAGAAGCAGAGCACTTGACAGGTGGCGCTTGAACTGGAACCTGACTTCTAAAGAAGGCTATGAGGAAGCTGTTGCTATGGAGAGGATGAGCAGGGCATTCCTGGACAGTGGTGGTAATGTTTGACAGATGGTGACCAGCCCTTTCATTCCTAGAAAGGCTAAGGAAGCTATTGGGGAACATCTGGAATGCCACATGGACAGCTGTCACTGCCCCTTGGTGTGTGGTGGAAGTCACTAGGTGGGCTATCTGCCTCCCTCGCGTCCTTCACTGGAGATGCCTGCACTCCCTAGTCATCTTAGGCCTCTTCCTAAACCCTGCAGAACCCCCTCCTGGAGACTCCTGGGGCCTTGAAACAGCTCCAGTTGCTGGAGGGAGATGATTCCCAGGTGACATTATGTGACATTCTATTCTTATGGGGAACCTAGCATCCTATGCCTCCTGAACAGTTCAGCCTAGACCTTCTAACTTACAGCCACATCCAGGTCAGCATTTATCCCTGATTTGTTTAACAGTGAGGGGTTGGACTTAGGGCCTTGTGTGTGTGACATGTGTGCTCTATCATTGAGCTACATCACAGTCTTGCTATATAGGCCCAGCTGCCCTTGAACTTGTTCTGTAGCCCACAGTGGCCATGAGCTTACAGTCCTCCTGCCTCAACCTCCAGACCACTGCTGTTAGAAGCGAGTGCCGCCATGCATTTTTAATTATTTTTAATGAAGCAGCAATATCGAATGCTGAGCGGAGAGACACTTGTTGAGTTGGGTATGCCCAGCTGTACTCCCAGCCTGGCTTTTGCCATCTGGGAGCCACAGGTGTTGCAGCCAGTACTCACTATAAACATACAGAGGTGATGAGAAACACCCAGAGCCAGCCTTGCCCTCCCTGCTGGTTCCTGCTGTCCACTGTGACAAGCGTGGTAACAAAGGCCCATTTAAAAGAACATTCTCCTCATTTACCTGGCTAATTAAGATAGTGTGGTCTAAGAAAAAGAAATAATTCAAGATGACATTTTCAATTTATCAACAATAAAACACAACTTTGAAAACAATTTGGAGTAGTTTGCTGAAAAACTAAATATAACACCACATTCTGAAAACATTTTTTTTTCCTCTCCCAGAAAACAGCAGTGGTACTCAATTAACCAAGCCACATTCCTGAAGGGATAGTCTGTCCTTAAGATGCAAGGTGACTTCCGGAGAAGCCAGCACAGTGGCACAATGCTCGTGACAGGATCTAACACCAGGCTCTATCTTTAGGTTAAACACCCAGCTGGTGGGAAAATCACCTGTGGAAACCCTGTTTGCAGAGTCCCGTGAAGGACGTGGCTCCTGCCCACACAGCTCCCCCAGAAATCCTCCCCTGTCAAAAATCCCTGAGATGGGAGATGTATCCTCATTCAGCCCAAACCTTTATCTGACATCCATAGGGGATCTGTCAAAGGGTTTCCCACCATGCCACCCTTCTGACATCTCCCCCAACTCACACCTTGACTTTAGCTATGGCCCCAGGAAGCCCTGCTACGTTTCTAACCATGGAACCGGAAGCCTATGAGTAGTGACTAAGCAGCCCAGCATGTACAGGGCTCCAGCTAGGCTTAGAACCAGACCTTTGACCTTGTTTGGGCTGGCGGTCTTCCTACGAGTCTGGGCTGACTTGGGGTCTCCTGCCTCCTGATCCAGAAGGAGTATCACACATCCTTGCTCCTGGTCCAGAAGGAGTATCACACATCCTTGCTCCTAGTCTAGAAGGAGTATCACACATCCTTGCTCCTGGTCTAGAAGGAGTATCACACATCCTTGCTCCTGGTCCAGGAGTATCACATCCTTGCTCCTGGTTCAGAGGGGGTATCACATCCTATGCAGGGCTTGGGTATCTTTATTCCAGCACTGCAGGCACTTACCTCAAATGGCGGTTCAAATACAAAATGCACACATACCTCTTACGTGTTTATACACTTAGTCTCCAAACAGTGGCACTGCTTTTGGAAGATTGTGGAACAATTACGAAGAGAGGTTCTCAATGGAGAAAGCAGACTGTGGGTGGCAGGGACGGGGGGGGCAGGCCTGTAATCTATAGCTCGCCCCACTTCCCATCCCCGCTCTGCTTTCTGATCTTCAGATGTGAGTCAGCAGCTGCGGGCTGCCGCAAATTCCCACCGCCGTGGAGCCGCCTGCTGCCATGATGGACTCTAGCTCCAAAACCAAGAGGCAAAATAAACCTTCCCTCCCTCAAGCTGCCTCTTTTCAGGCATTCGCTCATAGTGATAAGCAGCATAGCTAAAGCAGATAGAGTCAGAATCTGGATGCGCCTGGGCCACTGCAACCAAGAGTTGGCTGGCTCTGCCGTGACGTAAAGTGGAAGGGCTCAGCTCCAACCCAGTCCAGAGAGTGGAGAGGCCATCCTCAGCAGTGTTTGAGCATACAACCATAATAGACACACCCACACCCTCCCACATTCATACTCTGTGCACACACGCACACACACTCATTCATTCATTCACACACTCTCAATACAACGGTTATAACCCAACACAGCTATATAATACCTTGTTTCTCTCACTTGCCTACATTCACACTTATTTGCACATTCACATGCATGAACATGCTCAGTTCACACCCACAAGCCCTCATAATTAGGCCTACACTCTCATTTGTACACATTTGCACAATCACAGACACTCACTTGCTCTCCATACTCCTTCACGTTCACATCTGTACTGTTTATACATTCATATTATCTCTTTCTCTCCCTGTTGTTCTCTCTCCTCCTCTACCCATCTCATTCTGTCTCTCTTGCTCCCTCTGTCTCTCCCCTCAAAGGTAGCACAACTTACAGAACAGGCCTTCCCAGGCAGGTGCACTGAGAAAGGGACAAAGGTGGGCTGGATTTTTCCAGCACCTGAGTAGGTTGAAGGCAGCAGCTCCCAATGTATCTAGCTCAAGACTGATCATGCCCAGGCTGCCCTTATGGAGACAGGGAGCATCCTGCATCGTTTATACACTTAGAGAACATGCGAGTGATAAAAGCCTGGCCCGTGGCTTTGCTACACTCTGGTCACCCCCAAGCCAGACTGGAGGAGCCAATGTGGCAGTTCTCAGGGCACGATGCTAATGAGGCAAGATCCCGACAGTGCCACATGGTTCTGGTCAGATACTAGCCTTGAGGCCAGGGCAGTGTCCACAAGGCTGGGCTTTCCACCAGTGAGGGCATTGTCAGGACCAGGAGCCTCAAGGGCCACTCAACACCTTGACCTTATAACATCACCTCTGTGACCTTCTCCTGCTGCATGCCTATGTGCCTTACATACTGCAAGCCCTGCAAGAGGCAAGGAGTCAAATTCTGGGAATGAAGCCATCATTCGAAGGTAGAAAAGGAATGCTGGACTCTATCATAATGTTTCTGAAGGCAAGGGACCACTTGACTCTCAAAAATGGTACCAAAGAAGAATTTATACATGGCAGGGGAGATGCCTGTGAGAGATATTGAAAGAAAAAGTTACTACAGACCAACATGTCCTTTTCCTGCCTACGCAGAAAGTCCAGGGTACGGGAGGGTGAGAGAGAAACAGATACCTGCAAAATAGACAGACAGGGGAACCTCAGAGTCAACCTTACTACACTAGCACTGGATTCCCAGTGCTCCTACTACAACAAAACCCATTCAGAAGACAGAGGTTGAAAACCAGACTCAAGGAAGAAATGCTGCGGGTGTGTCTGGGAAGGGGGACCAGCAAAAAGGAGGAGGCAGGTCCTGCCTCATGGTGTGTGGAACAGTCTGCACACAGAACTGTGGAAGGACAAGAAAGCAGAGGTGGCCTTTGAGCCATCCTCTGAGGAAAGGGAAGAGGACCTGAGAGGGGAGCAGCAGCACAGCCTGGGGAAAGAGGAGGCTCTTTGCCAGCCGGAAGGGTAGAGCTGAGTGTTGGATCCCAGAGTGACTCTCTAGAGTCACTGGTGACTCGGGATCTTCGTGAGACCCAGTTCAAGCTAAGTGTCAGGCCAGGCCTCTGAACCTGCCTGAGATAAAATGCCTGAATTCACATCCATCAATGGGCTTGGAAGCAGCAGTTGGGTTAGACGCAGCTTTGACAGAAATCTGTTATTCTGGAAACTTCTCCGAAGGAAGACAAGCCACGTGGCAACCTTATCACAGGGAAGTTCTGACCTTTGTCATCAGGTAACCTGGGAGTCTAGACATGGTGTTGTGGGTTACAGTTCCTGAACCACCAAGTTCACTCAGCAAACCTTGCTGAGCTCCTGGGATGTACCAGAGTACTTGTGCCCATTATCCTAACTCAAATTCATTTTAGTTTCCTAGAACTGCCATATTAAAGTACCCCAGACTAATAGCTATATAACAGCTGATACTGGGTCGGGGGGGGGGGGTCTTACAGTTCAAGTTGCCAGACAGCCTGGGTCGGGCTGGCTCCTTCTGAAGGCTGTAGGGTATCCATCCCGGTCTATCTCTGTGGCTTGTAGATGGCCATCTCGCCTCAGTGTACCTGTCTCCAAGTGTGTGCCTTTCCATATGGGCATCATTTCTGTTAGGAATGAAATTTCCATGGCAATTGTTGCCTTGCACACACACGCGCAGAGCCCACACTTACTCATCTTCACCAAGAGAGACTCCACCCAGGCCTGTCTGACAGGCGCTGCTCAGGAGCTCACCGATGGATGTTGCCATTGGACAGGAGACCGCTAAAGATCTTCAGCAGGCTTTGCCTGCCCAGGAGAGATGTGGAGACGGGGTAGAGCAGAGAAACAGGCAAGCAGATGGAGTCAGGTGGCCTGGGCCTCCTTCCCCTGTGCCCATCTTTAGAGCTGGACTCTCAGAGG
This sequence comes from Dicrostonyx torquatus, assembly GCA_028555095.1. Lineage (NCBI taxonomy): Eukaryota > Metazoa > Chordata > Mammalia > Rodentia > Cricetidae > Dicrostonyx > Dicrostonyx torquatus. The sequence continues at coordinate 3,180,589 of JAQHUG010000118.1, read as the reverse complement.
ATCTCCTGAGTGGCACCCTGGCCCCTGTGGCATGGCCTTCCTGAGAAATAAGACCCCTTTGTGGGACACAAGACCCCTTTGTGGGACACTCATCACAGAGCTGTCTCCAGGTACAATGAGAGGGTCAGGAGGAAGTGAATGGCGGGAAAAGGTGTGTCCTCTGTGCAGGGTCAACAAACGCTTGGCACAAAGTGCACTTCCCCCAGACGATGCCCTCCCACTGGCAAGGACAGAGCATTTGAAATTAAATGCCTTTCACCTACTTCCTTCACAGGCTCTCTTCTCTTCTCAGGCAGGACTGAGAGCTCGTAAATCTCTCCATGCATTTATCACCACTGCCTGCTGTCCATTGTTCCTCATACTTCCTCCACCATATTGCAGACACAGCCCTGATAGTAGACAGACAGTTAATCACCAGGTTTGCACCGCGTTAGTGAGTTTCAACATCTTGATGCCAGCAACTAAAAATCAGGTCTTTGGGGTCCCTTCTACATCTTTCTTTCTGGTTGCTCCCATTACCAGCTAGTGGGCCAGGCACCTGAATACACCAAATGCTGAACGGGTAAAGATGCAGCTTCTCCATGATGGTGACAGAGGTGGCAGGACAAATGAGGTGGCCTTAAAATCATGAGAATGGCAGACATATTTTAAGGACTCGGGAATAAAACCCACCATGGATATAGCATCCTACATATCAGAACAGCAAAGGCTCAAAGTACACTGCTCATGGGGGCATAAATTGAGATGATACATCACAGACCACAGACCAGGGGGGCAAGAGGAAACCAAATCTAAAAACTACATCTGCCCTTGGCCTTTGTCCTTCCTTTCCCAGGGACTTGTTCCAGCTGGGTGGTTTCCAGCCACAGTTAGTCAACCCAACTATTCATGATGGCACAGGGGGGTGTACCAGTCATGGGGCAAGAATCCAATATGCCTGTGGCTAAGAGCAGACCATGGGCTAAACGCATTACTGAGTGAAGGTGATTACATTTGAGCCTCACAATCTGGAGTCTGTAAAACTGGGGGTGGGGAGAGGCTGGGAAATGACTCAGTTGGTACCATGTTTGCTGCAGAAACATGAAGCCCTGAGTTCAGTCTCCAAGAACCCATATAAAACGTCAGTGTGTACCTGTAGCTCTAACGCTAGAGGACCCCAGGGGCTCACTGCCAGGCAGTCTATCAAAATCAACGAGCTTCATGTTCGGTGGATATCCCCATCTCATACACTAAGATAGAAATTGAGAGAGATGCCTGATGTCAACCTCTGGCCACCATGAAGACACATGTGGGTGTATGCACACACACATTCCCTTGTACACACACTAAAAAACTGCATGTATGTATACTCAGCTTCCAGACCTATTGCCTAGAAGCTCTTGAGAAGTGGATTCTCAGAGAGGGGCCTGTAGACGTGGACTCTTATTTCTTTCCTGTTCTCTGACATGCTACATGATCAGATACATGACTGCATGTTCTCATGACTGGAAGGAAAGAAGCTTCTGTTTCAAAGCACACACCACGGTAATCTCCTTGCTCAAGCCTCACCTGGGGGATAAGGATGTGTATAGACTCCAGGAGCTAGTCATGATGGGCTGTGTACCCAGACAGGACCAAACCATACTCCAAATCTCTGTTCCACATTTGACTCTACAGACTGTGCAGGGCACACTGCCCTCCATAAATGAGTGGCCTCAGTCCAGCAGTTAAAGGAAAAGAAACACCAAAGTCTCTGAGGAATAAAGAATTTTATATCTAGGATCTGGCATAATGGAGTTATAACTTAGAGTCATGACAGCTCTCTCTCTGTGTGTCTGTGTGTGTGTGTGTGTGTCTGTGTGTGTGTGTGTCTGTGTGTGTGTGTCTGTGTGTGTGTGTGTGTCTGTGTGTGTTTCCATCCTGATGCGTAAGTTCTGAATGTAGGTTCCATAGAATTGCCAATAATGATATCCTTCTCAAGAAAAGCTTGAAGCCTCTTGTCTTAGGCTGTGAAGTCTATGTCCACCCTCAGCGTTCATGTCACTGCGAGTGCCCTTGTTCCTTCCCCTCATAGCTTTTTGAGAATCGAGTATTTAATGCATTAGGTAAAGACTTGAGGTCTCAAATGCCACTTCAGGGAAATCTCTCTCTCATACCCTCCCCCACCTGCTAAGGAGAGGGGAAGGCTGCACCTTGGTAGATTGTTAAAGGCACAGCAATGCATTCTGGAACCATAGGTCAAATTACTTGATTGCAAAGGCTTTTCAAGCCTGAAATTGAACAAAAATCCCTCTGTTTTCAGAGCAGATGCCTGCAGACTCTAGAAGGGAGCAGCTTGGTCCCCATTCCCGTCAAGGGACCACAATCCAGGAACCTGGGGAAAGACAAGAAGATCTCCTTGAACCAGAGACAAGAAAGAACTACGTGTCCTTGCTCTTCCAGGGCAGTTACTGGCTTAGAGTCCAGCCCCCAAGTCCTGCTTTGAGAATGAGAGCAGAGTTTAGGGCTAGTGGGAACACCCTCCAGACAGCACTGCACAAATCCTACCTCATCCATATATTTCCTGAGTCATGGGCTGAGCCCCCATTTATGCTGACCTGCATGGGAAACTGTCTACACCTCATCTTATCTGGAAGGTTCTATCAGTGTATCCGACGTCAGAGAGCAAGACTGAAACACAGAGAAGCAAATAAGCAGCTAAAGAGAGCTGAGCTAGCCCAGCCCTTGCCCTGTCTCACTGCTACCTGGGGTGGCGAAGGAGCCAGGGAACTGAGGGGCGCCAAGGACTACTGGGAAAGAGCAAACACATTTGCTTGTGGAATAGACAGCAGGAAACACGAATGTAAGACTTGATCCCCAAAACAGAAGACAGCAGAGAGGAAGGCTGAATTCCTCTAAAGCAGGCCCGTGGCTACTTCAATAACAGGGCGGGTGACCTGCATCACAAATCTGCACTCACCCGATGTGGACTCCTGAGGCTGGCAAAGCCCACCCCTCCCCACTGTGAGGCTTTCTGTGGATCTGAAATGAAAAGAAAGCACCCGTGCAGGACACCGTCAACTCCTGGCTTTTATCTGCTCTATAATCTTTTCTATTACACCTTGAGAATCACAGGAGGCTGAGATAACCGGGGCAGCAGGTTACAGCAACTCACTGGATGAGGGGAGTGCTTAGAATCACATGCACCCCCTGCCGAAAATAGCACAAAGAAAGAACAACTCAGGAGAAAGTACCGTGGACTGAAAGTTCCACAATCCTCTAAGCTCCGAGCTGAGACAACATCATCAGAGATAACCAATTAGAGATGAGAAAGCTTCAGCTTGAAACAAAAGGCACGGACATCAGGCTGACTCCGTGAGTGAAGTCTGTAATCCTAGTACAAGACTTGCTCTGTCCAGGGGGAATAGTCTGTGATTGGAGTCCCTGGCCCCTTTCCTCCTGCCATCACTGGGAGAGGGTGGAGCAGGAGGGGCCTTTGTTCCCCAGGCAGTCCAGCTGGACTCCATCCCGCAGCCTGGATCATGTTAAGCCCGAATCTTCCCAAAGCAACCCCACCTGCAAACCAGCATTCCTTTCACCCAGGTCAGAACGAATGGCAAATGCCGTTGGAGGCTGGTTGTCTCACAGAATCGTTATGCCAAGGGCTCACAGATAGATGGGTGCTTTGGGCCCTCTGAGATCCAGCTATGAAGACCTAAACCCTAGAACCTGTACTTTGGGAGGGGATTTTAAAGAGTTGATAATGGGAAAACCAATCTAAGTATTATCTGTTGAGAGGGGATTTGAACCCACAGAAACCCAGAAGTACATGTGCCCAGAGGGAACGCCACTGAAGCACCCCAAGAAAAGGTGCCATGTGTAAGCTGAGGAGGAATGCCTCAGAAAGAGCCAACCCTTCCACACCTTAAACTTTGATTTCTAGGCCAGGGCTGCAAGAGAGTAAGCTTCTGGAAGTAAGGAAATGGCTTACCACCCAAGCATGAGGATGAGAGCTTGGCTCTCCAGCACTCATGAAAATGCCAGACCTGTGGGGCAGCCTCCCTTAGTGCCAACAGTCAAGACAGACACAGGATCACCAGAGCAAGCTGGCTAGATAGACTAACCAAATTAACAAACCTGGGGTTCAAATGGCAGACTGTGCCCCAGTGTGTAAAGTGGGGGGTGATCAAGAAAGATGCCTAAATCTATCTTCGCTCACACGTGCACAAACACCCAGACCCACATGAACACCCCACACAATACGATACACACATCCACATAAGTGTGTGCACACATGCACACCTGCACATATATGCATGTGCATATACCTACAAGCACAGGCACACCAAAGAAGAAAATAGCAAGTTTCTGTTGCTTTGTAGCCCTGCCAGCCTAGGTGTTTTTCTATAGCCACCCCCAGCAGACTAATACCATAAATTGAAGGCACCTTCTGCCTTGCGAAATGCCTGCCACTTTCTAAATATGTCCATATAAGGACAGAACAGGTGACCCCTGTGGGCCATTGTTGTCTCTCGGGAAGAACATCTCACAGGAATGCAAACCTCAGTTTCTTTTCTCAGGAGACAGAAGCATGAGCCCTGTCCCTGTGACATGTGCAGCCTTTGTTTAGAAGACACTGTCAGCCAGGTACGTAAGTTTACACTCTCGCCTCTGAAGCTGGAACCATCTCCAAGTCTGTGGTCACCTTCTGGAGAGAATAGGGACGCAGATCTGCCAGGACTCACTGTCCAGTTAAGCTCTCAAATCCCAGAGTGTGAGGCTTACAGCTGGTCCTTGTGGTAGGGTGAACATCTAACATGGGTGACCACTGCTAGTCTGTGCATTAACCACTTGTGCCAAGTGGGTTGGAGGCCATTCTGCTCATGTCTCCTGTCTTCCAGATCTCCTTCTGGGCCTCTAGAAACCCCATGAGATTCCCAGCATGACAAGGGCAGCATGTGAGCTGGGGCAAGAGCTAAATGACTCTAGCTTCTGTTGTTCCTGCCTTCCCACCTCACCCCCATCCCAGCCTAGCCAAGGCTTCTACAAAGGGCATTTTGCTCTCAGATATTTGCCTGTGCAGCAAAGGGAGAGAGCAACCCCCATGGCAAAGTTGTCATCCTTTTTCATACCCCCAGTAGCCAGTGGTTCTCCCACCCCTTCTAGATGCTCTTCTGGGGTGCCCCCTCCAGTCTTGGGCTGCCAGCATCAGGACTTGAACATCTGTCAGAAGTACCGGTTATCATAATCATCCTTAGAGATGATCCCAAATCCCTCCTTGTGCAGACACAGCTGGGCCAAGCTGAGACAAACAAACTGAGCCATGGATGCCGGTCATTCGGACTCGTCACCTTATGTGGGATAAAGTGTGGGGCCATCAGCCACTAATCAGGGTTGCTCTAAGCACAGTCGTTTCCCCATAAGCTCTGCTGATGGCCTGCCCATTATTGCCTTTCAAAGGAAAGATTTAGGATAGCAGAAAATACCATGAAAAAGGATATTAGGTTTAGATTGACCATAACAAAATTATTATAAGAACCGAGCTCTCTGCTTTATACTGTATCGTTAACTACACATTCTCCAAACGTGCTGCTCAGCCGACCAGCAAAGCAAATGCTTGCCGCAGATTTCAATCTTGGCGAGCAATAAACCCAGTGTTTTGCATAAATAGATTGCACAAACTCTGCTTATTGTGATGTCCACATATATGGGAGGGAAAGGGGGCTGATGAGCATTCCTCCTCCTCAGGGAGGTCTGAGCATCAGAAATATAAATCACATCTGCTTGCAGAGGGACCACGGAGCACCAGGCAGCAAAGCCTGTGGCGGGATGAGGCTGCACCTCGGAGCCTGTCTGCCTAGCTCAACTTCCACTGTAACCTGAGCCGCATCTCTCAGGTCAGAAGTATGATACCCTGCTGCAGGTATCTCCAGGCTAGATGCAGATCTAGCCTGAGCTTTTCTCCTCCATCTTATGTAGCTCTTCGACTACCCCAAGAGGTCATACCACAGCCACAGTTCCAAGTTCCTCCATTGCCCAGTGTAGAGCTGAGGGTCTTTCTTGCTGTCTCTGAATGCCTGCAGCCATCTGTCTGAGCCCAGGGCAGCTACACTCATCACAGCATTATCCAACAGATAGTGGGATTCCAACTGTTGCTAGGACAAATGGCCATAGTCTTGGGGTCTTAAAGCTACATAAATGTGGTTCTGTTGCTGGCAGGGCCAGTGCTTCTGAAGGCTCCAGGGCAAGATCCATCCCTAGTCTCTGGAGGCTACCTGTATGCTTTGACTCATGACCCTTCCCCTCATCATCTGACCTGTGCCAATCTGTGCATCTCCCCACCTGCTGTGCTCTTACAGTAATGTAATGATTCTATTGGACACTCCCAGACAACCTAGGATTGTGTGTCCTTATGTCAAGACACTGAGTTTCGCCTGCAGAATTCCTTTTGTAGGGTCAAGTGATGTTAGGGAATATTCCTTTACACTGTGTGAAGATGTGTCACTGTGATTGATTTAATAAAGAGCTGAATGGTCAAGGAGAGTTTAGGTGGGACTTCTGAGGACAGAGAGCTTTGGGAAGAAGAAAGGAAGAGTTGCCAGCCAGATGGGAATAACCAAGATGGGCCTAATGGGCATGAGGTAACGAGCTCATGGAAGAACATAGATTAGAAATACAGGTCAGTTTGTCACAAGAGCTAGTCAAAAACAAGCCTAAGTTAAGGCTGAATGTTTATAATTAATAATAAGTCTTTTAGTCATTTTTTTGTGAGCTGATAACCTAAAAAGAAAAGTTCATCTACAAGGAGATGCAGTCACAGTCACAAGCTCGGAGGATCTCATCAGGATTCTCAGCAAACAGTTTCATTCTGCCATGGATCCACACCCAAGAAACCTCTGGCACAGGCAGCCTTGTAGCCACATTCTCTACCTGCAAGCACCTTCTCACCCCTTTACAATCTTCTGCTCCACAATAACCCCTTATTTATTTAATATTCTTCATTTTTTTAGCAAAACATTTTGTAGAAGCAGGAAAACCATTACAATTCTCCAGGACACAAAGAGAACCACCAGGGCCTTCTCCCTCTTCAGGACCATGTCAGTCAATACCCCAGGGACCAGGTTAAACGGAGGAAATGTTCATTTTGACTCACTGCTTCAGAGGCTACCGTCTATCAACACAGGAGGGCACAGGGCAGAGCACACTGATAGGAAGCCAGCATCTAGCCCAGAAATAGGGCTTCGGCAATGCCTCAGCAAATTCTTCCTTCCTCTCTTTTCTCATGTCCCCCAACTCAACATCCCCCACTGCTTTCGTCTTAGATGCTGTGAGACCTCTCTTGGGAAAGGTGTGGGTACTGCCCCACTTAGGAATTACTGGCTCATATTGGTCATAATGCATGACCAAGCATTAGCAAACCTCTGCACTGCTGCTCTGCCACCAACAGTGTTTAGCAATACCAATCACTCAGCTACCCTGTTACAGAAAATCCTGAATATTCCAACACAGAGAGCATGAGAAAACTACCTTGAAAACACCTTATGAAGATAATAGAGGTCCTTAAAGAAGAAGTAAATAAATACCTTAAAGAAATCCAAGAAAAAGCAAATCGCTGAAGGAAATTAATAAAACTGTTCAAGACCTGAAAATGGAAATAGAAATAATAAAGAAAACACAAACTAAAGGAATTCTGGAAACAGAAAATCTAGGTAAGCGAACAGAAACTATAGATGCAAGCATCACCAACAGTACAAGAGGTGGAAGAGAGAGTCTCAGGCTTTGGAGATATTATAGAAGAAATAGCTACATCAGTTTAAAAAATGTTAAATCTAAGAAATTCCAAACACGAAACCTCCAGAAAATCTAGGACACTGCGAAAAGATCAAACCCAAGAATAATAGAAATAGAAGAAGGATAAGAATTCCAGCTCAAAAACCCAGAATGTATTTTTAACAAGATCATAGAGAAAATTTTTCCTAACCTAAAGAAAGAGATGCCTATAGTGGTATAAGAAGCATACAGGACACCAAGTAGAGTGAACCAGAGGACAAATGTCCCTTAGCACATAATAATCAAGACACTAAACATACAGAGTAAGGAAAGAACATTAAAGGAGCAAGTGATATAAAGGTAGATCGATTAGAATTACACCCGACTTCTCAGTGGAGAGTCTAAAACCCTTAAGGCCCTGGATACATATCTTGCAGACTCTAAGAGACCACAGATGCCACCTCAGATTACTATACCCAGGAAAACACTCAATCACCATAGATGGAGAAAACAAGATAGTCCATGATAAAGCCAAATTCAAACACTGTCTACCTACAAATTCAGCCCTACAGAAGGTGCTAGGGAAAAAAAGCTCCCACCCAAGGAGGTTAGCTACACCCATGAAAACACAGGAAATAATCTTACAGCAGTAAAATCAAGAGGGGAAGAATACACACACACACACACACACACACACACACACACACACAATCCAAAATAACAGGAATTAACAATCATTGGCCATTAATGACTCCCAATATCAATGGACTCAATTCCCCAATAAAACAACACAGACCACTAGAATGGATGCAAAAATAGGATCCATCCTTCTGCTACATAAAAAAAAATCTCATCATCAAAGATAGATATTATCTCAGAATAAAGGGTTGGAAAAAGATTTTCCAAGCAAATGAACCTAAGAAGCAAGCTGGCGTTGCTCTCCTAATATCTAACAAAATTGACTTCAAACCAAAATTAATCAAAAGAGATGGGAAGGATACTTTATAGTCATCAAAGGAAAAATCCACCAAGATTACGTTTCAATTCTTAACATCTATGCTCCAAATGTTTATGCACCTAAGTTTATAAGAGAAACATTACTACAGCTTAAATCACACATCGTCCTCACACGCTGATAGAGGGAGACTGCAATACCCCATGCTCATCAATGGACAGGTCATCCATATAAACTAAATAGAGAAATGCTGGATCAAACAGATGTTATGAGGCAAGTCCACCTAACAGATATCTACAGAACATTTCACCCAATACAAAAGACTATACCTTCTTCTGAGCACCTCAGAAATAAATCTTTATTTTAAAAAGGAAAGAAAATAATTGCATAGTACTTCCTCTATATTTTGTATAAGCCTTTTGTCCATCTCCAGATCTGTGCCTGCACTGTTAGATAGATGAGACAAAATACCTGGGAAAACTAGTTAATGACGCAAATTGTTCATTTTAACTGATGCCTTCAGAGGCTATAGTCCATTACGGTGGGGATGAGAGACATAGCAGAACCGAGCTTTTGACAAGACACAGCCCTCAGGACATGCCTACCCCAGGGATCTGTTTCCTAAAGAATCCAAAAGGTCCAAAATTCCACCACCAGCTGGGGACTCAGCACATTGCATTCCCATCCCCAAAGGCCCATGGACGACACTGTTCTGCTCATAAAGCAAAATGCATTCAGACCATCTCCAAGATTCCACAAAGCCTCAACATTTCTAATACTGTTCGAAAGGTTGAGAGACTCGAGGCAAATTCTTAGCTGTGAGTTTCTGAATATCAAAATGCAGTCCTTCCTTCAGAATCTGAGTGGAAGCTTCCATGACCCACAACTCTTGTATTCTGCAAACCTGCCACCAAGGACCTGCATGGATGCTACCAAGGACCTGCATGGATGCTACCAAGTTCTGTCTTCAGCTCTAGCAGGGGTCTGGGCCCTCTGGACCTCATCTGCAGCAGCTCTGAGTGCCTAGGCAGCCGAAAAAAACTGTCCTAGGAAATATGCAGTGTGTCATGGAGCTCTCAGTAGAGGAGTCTTTCAAAAGGTTAAAACTTTTCTAGCCTCTATTCCAAGACAGGCGAATCCATCCAATTCCAGAGACACCCTCCAGCTTCTTTCCTTTTGCTCTGACACAAAGCACTCCCCCATTTGGCTTTTTTTCTTTTCTATCTTATTGTGTGAGAATTCCACACGTGAATGTAATTTGTTTTTATCAAATCTACTTCCACTCCTTCCCCTCCAACTTCTCCTCTGTTCCCTTCTGCCTTTCCTTTTTCAACTTCATATTATCTATTTACCTATCTATCTGTGTATCTCTTCAACACCTACTTTGTCTGAAACTTTAAGCCTGCTCACCTTAGCACTAAACTACCTCTTTCCTATTCTTTCTGCTCTAATTTTTACCCTTGACACTCATTGTGAAATTAGCTAAAAGCAACCAGAGATACCCATGCCATAACCCAAATGTTATGCTATCTTGAAATATCTCATACCAAACTAATTAGTCTTTAACTATTCAACTTGGCCTCTCTCAGCCTCATAGCACAGAAAAATCTCAATAAAGTCTGCATTGGCCTCTAGTCCAATTCACAATCTAGGGATATTTCCCTCTAAACCCTTGTGCACAAACTCCATGCGGTCTGCATTTTCCTCAGCAATATGGTACTCTGAGCTTCCACTGGAATTGCTTAACAATTTCTGCTTATAGCGCCCTAGGGATTTTGTAGCCTGCTTCTTCCAACTCTCCCAAACTCTTCCCAAAAATCAGTTCAAAGTTTGCTATTATAGACTGTCAGATAGTCCCAGCAAAGACTCTTACTCTGTGGTATCAGTTTTCTAAGTTACTGCTGCAGAGCTATGAGCAAAATACCTTAGCAACTTGGAGGAAAGACTTCCTTATTTTAGCCCCTGGTTTCAGGGGCTGCTGTCCATCACAGCAGGAAGGACACAGGGGAGCAGGGCGCTTCATATCAGAAAGCAGCTCAGAGAGGGGCCGGAGACAAAACACAGCTCCAAAGAACATGCTCCAGTCGCCTGCCTCCTCCCAAAAGGCTCCACTTCCTAAGTGTCCAGAAATTCTAAAAACATTACCATCCACAGAAAACAAAGTGTTCAGCACATGAGTCTGAGGATCAAGTTCAGATTCAAATGATCATGCTTTTGTAGAGTCAGCGTGACACCTTGAGGAACAGAAACTTTCCTAACTCTATTAATAAAGCTTCATGATAATGCTGTCAAATGATTTCTACAACTTACGCTCTTTGAAAAACTGGTATCTGAATTCTTTCCTAATAACGTGGTATTTTCCTCCAAAGTATTTTTCACATTTGAATCTATGGATCTTCTAATGTGCCATCACATAGCCATTAAACGCTACTGTGTTTCTCGTCATTGGTACCAGTGTGTCCCAACATTGAGAAGGGCTCCTGTGGTGGTTTTAATAAAAATGACTCCCATAGGCTTACAGGGAGTGGCCTTATTGGAGTAAGTGTGTCACTGGAGGTGAGCTTTGAGTTTTCAGATGCTCAAGCCAGGCCCAGCAGCTCCCTTCTCTTCTTGTCGCCTGCCTATCCAGATGAAGAACTCATAGCTCCCTCGCCAGCACCCTATCTGCCTAAGTGCTACCGTGCTTCCCACCACCACCATGAAGGACTAAACCTCTAAACTTGTGAGCCAGCCCCAATTAAATGTTTCCCTTGTAAGAGTTGCCGTGGTCACAACGTCTTCACAGCAATAGAAACCCTAGCTAAGACAGCTCCCCACCATGCAGCCTGCCACAAAATCCTCCCATATTCTCCCTTGGTGTCATTTATCCCTCCCTCCATCACTACTTAGTCATTGTACCTTCCTAAATATGCCTCACCACCTGGGAGACCCTCCCGCCCCACTCATTTGCAGTGTTGTGCTGGAGATGTGTGGGCTTTGCATTTCCATATTCTTAAATCAGCTTGTGCACTTATATAAGACTTGTGTGATTTTCTTTGAAATCATAATGGATTTCTGTTTCGTTCTGGGCAGAAATGTCACCTTTGCAATAATGGCTTTCCAATCTGTGAGCATGTTCTGCCTTTCCATTTCCGTGGGTCTTTTAAATTTTTCTGCAGACTCTATAGTTTTGGGGGCAGAGATCCACATACTTCTGTCATTATTTTACTTTCTAGGTATGCAATGTTTTCCATGTTGCATCTGTTTTTGGACTTGTGCTGTTTGTTGCTGGCTGTGTTAATCCAGCAAACTTGAAATGGACCACACTGTTCTGCTGGACTGAGTTACATTGACTCGGAGTGGACCCTAGACCAGATGTCAGTTACTAATTCATAATAGGCCCACAGTGCCTGGGAATGTGGTACTCACCATCCCCTCAGCAATGTTAACTGGTTATCTAGGTGATGATGGAGAAGAGTCCTTCTGCTGATCCGGGCCACAGTTAGATGCTGCCCACTGGGTATGAGAAGCTTGGCCTCCTCCATCTAGGGCTTCCTGGACTTGAGGTGTCCAGTGCTCACATGACAGGTTTCTGATCTGGGGAAGGATGTGTATCTTGGCACAACAGAAAAGAACATGGGAACCAGCCTCTGGTCTTCAGTATGAGACAGCCTAGGGCTGGCCTCCTCATCCAAACTGTATGCACACAGTCGCTCACTGCCAGGCAAGGTCCTCTGTCTTCAATTAGCACTGTCATTTTGGGTCCTAGGCCCTAACGTCCAGACTCAGAGATGAGTTTTGAGACCTGTACTGTTAATGTGTCTGCTCACTCCGACAGTCATCAGCTTATCCACAGATTAAGTATATGTCCCATCTGCCCTGACCTCACCTTTATTGAGAAGTTGCTGCTTGTGCTGTCCAAGGCCCACATCTCTTTGCCAGATGTTCCAGCTTGGGAGTGGGGAGGGGAGAGAAGAAGGCCCACCCGGATCTCTTCGCTTCCTCATGCTCCAGAGAAGCAAGTATAGATGCAGTAACTTCCTTCATCAGGAAGTTTTGCTTTCTAGTTCCCTGCCCCTCAATGCACATGAACCATGGCAGAAACGTGGGGACACTGACCCTGTCATTCCCTCTCCTTGGACCTTTTAACCCTGGAAACAGGTTCAAGAGAAAGTATTTGAAACCCTAAAATCTGCAAACCTACAATCCTGAGCCAGCCACTCTCTGGAGAGTGAGATACTAGTGTTTCTTCTCTCTTCTCCTCCGTGGCCTCCTCACTGACCTTCTCTTCTGACATTAACCCATGTCCCTGCTGGGGTCTAGGAACTCCCAGGTAAATGTTGACTGTTCCCTGCAGTCTCTCCTGTGTCTGGGAACTCCCAGGTGAATGTTGACTGTTCCCTGCTGTCTCTCCTGTGTCTGGGAACTCCCAGGTGAATGTTGACTGTTCCC
>JAQHUG010000118.1:3139300-3167355 GCA_028555095.1 Dicrostonyx torquatus | reverse complement strand
TGTCTCTCCTGTGTCTGGGAACTCCCAGGTGAATGTTGACTGTTCCCTGCTGTCTCTCCTGTGTCTGGGAACTCCCAGGTGAATGTTGAATGTTCCCTGTTGCCCCTACTGGGGTCTGGGAACTCCCAGGTGAATGTCAACTGTTTCCTGGTGTCCCTCCCATGTCTGGGAACTCCCAGGTGAATGTTGACTGTTCCTTGATGACTCGTACTTTCTATCCTGCTGGACCCTAGGGCAACAAGAAGGCTGGAGTTAGGGTGATGGCAGGACCACCAAGGTGTGCAGCTGGTTAACTTTCTGTCCTGCTGGACTCTAGAATAGCTACCTAATTGTCCTCTGACACACTAATCCCAGATTACAAGCCCCTAAATTAGCCATCCTTGGAGACCAAAGGACTTGGTTTACATTTTATAAATTTCTGTTTAAATTAATAACAGTTTTCATAATATCAGGCAAGATTTTGAGAAACTTTTGCTTGGGAGGTGTTCTTTTCTTCCTGAAATTGATGTTGACACAAGGCAATGGAGGACTGACCTGAGGTAGACAGATTCTTAAACAACCCTTCACCTTTAGTCTCCACTTTATGCCCAAAATTTTTAAGGAAAAATACACAAGAATCAAGCCTCATGATGAATGAAAAATCATTTCTATTCTTTGAAGCCAGTATAACTAGTTTTAAAAATAAGGTATGATCCTGTAACTTAAACAGCATTATCACAGAGTTATGTATTAAATAATAAACACCTGACATGAACAAATGTGGCTTCATCATGACAAAACTGCCAAGTAAGGAGAGAACTGACTCCCACAACTTGTCTTTTGATTTCCATATGTATGGATGGATAGACACACACACACACACACACATACACACGCAATCAATCAATTAATTTAACTTTATAAATTGGGAAGTAACCATGCTTGAAGCATTTTTAGACCACAGAAACAATCTTTACACATGAGCAAATTTTACCAAGAAAGAAACTATTTGAAAGTTGTTGTTTCTGCTCTCACCCATACCAGGGATGGAGGAACCTGGAAAGAACAGCATTCAAGCAAGAAGAAATGCCAGATAAACTGTATGTCAGGCTTCCCCTGGAGCTGTCTAATGCTCAAATCACAGGGAAGCTAAGAAGCCTGAAATGCCACCAAGGAGCACCGAGACATGGTAGAAAATACACAGGAAGGAGTCTTCCACATGTAAAGATAAAAACAAATTGGCAGAAAAGCTCAGCAATTTCTGAAAGCCAGCACTGACCACCATGACAGAGGTACCGTCCGGGCCCTAGACACGGCCCAGGGGTGTTTATAAGAAAATGAGTCTGGATGAAAGAGAGAGCCAAGTCAGCTACACAGGCAAGCGCACGGGTAGACACGTTTGTACCAAGAGCTTTCTCATTGCTGTGACCAGGTATGTGACAGAACAGCTCAAGAGAGAAATGGCTCGTTTGGACTTAGAGTTCCAGAGGGTTTGGTCCATGGTGTCTCTGCCCCTTGTGTTTGTACTTCACTAAACAATGAGTCAGCTCTCAATCCAGGAAGGTTGGCAATCAAGATCATCCCACCACTCAGTCCTTCTACCTCACAACACAAAAGTCTTTGATCCACCACCAGTGAGTGACCAAACATCTAGTGAACTGGAAAAACCTAGAAGCTAACCTTTGAGAGACTAAGGGAACGGCAAGAAGATATGTGAGGCCCAGAATCCCACACTAAAGCCAAGGAGAGCCAACTGCCTCCGGAGAGGTGGACAGAAAGAAACTCCCACTGGACCTTGATCATCATCTTGAAGATCAGCAGGGATGGTACAAGCTCAGGTTCAAAGATGATAGAGCTGGACCAAACCAGAGAGGTTCCTACCCATCACAGGGAGCTTAGAAGCAAGTCACAAGCCACAGCATCTACCTGGGAGAAAAAAAAAACCCAAAACCTGAGGTGAGTTTATACATGCATTCATAGCTGAGACCTAAGCAGGGAACATTCCCATCACCCCAGCCCTGTCAGCCACCCAGAGTAACGACAGTTGCTGCAGGAAGAATGATAAGGCTGTACAGTTACCAGGATGACACCAGGAGATCCCATTCTCTTCTCTATATCAAATTACCCTCCACAGTAACAGCCTCTCCAAGGAAGAGATAAGCCCACTTCCAATGCAACTTTTATTTAACACAGTTCTCCCCATTGTATGAGTGATGGTCAACATTCAATTAAAAAGATTACAAACACAAGTAAGAACCACAGCAAAGAAATCAATACAGTCAGACACTTTGCCAGCATAGGTCTTTTAAATCCATCAGGGTGGATAAGCTGGAAGATCTGGCTAGAAGTGTGGGTCAGCATGCAGAATAACCAGCACACCCCCTCTGTGCCACCTCACCCTGCCTTGTTCATACTGACATGATAAGGGTTCATGCTTTGGCCCCCAAATCCCCCAGGAGCCAAACACCTTTCTTAAGCTGTGATGAGGCCGGGTGGGATGCCACGCCTGCTGCTGTCCTCTGTTCCTGTCCTCACTTCTCTGCTCCTTTCTGGTGTGCCCTACACATAGTGCCTGCCCTCTTTATCCACAGTCTTATGGGAAATAAAATGAGCAGATGAAGCAATGTCAGCAAAAACAGTCACTCTTCAAAGGTGGGGACAACCTGGGACCACAGAGGGAAGTCACCCCAAAGCATTGGAAACATCAGGAAGACCACAAAAAAAGATGTGGAAGCCAGCCAGCGCCAGCGCCTTTTACCAGAGCAGGTGTTGGTGAGGCAAAGGACATTAATGGCTCAGAGTGCAGAACACAAGAGGGCAGGGATTCACCATAACCAGTCTGCACAGTTCTTACACCGAGTCTAAGGAAATTTTGTGGAATATATTTGCCTGTTTCAAATATGACAGATAATAAATGTCTGAGCCATTGCCCTGTATTTCTATTTATTTAAAGAAAGAGCTCGTTTCATATATGATGAAAACCTTCACAAGTCCCACCCAACAATCTGACCAAAAGTCTAAGAAGTAGCAAACACCCCATATGGGTCACCTGTCCCAAGTCAGGAGTCCTGTGTGTGAACCTCTCTCTGTCCTTGCAACCTGGTAAAGCACAAGGCCTTATTTCTAAATGTCGAAGTCGAGAAAATGTTAGCCCAGGGTTACGTGGCTGCGCCAACACTCGTCAGTAACAGCCTGGAGAGTCTTGGAGTCTGGGGAGGACATTGAGGTCAGCTCTTACCCCCTGAGGATTTTGCTCCAATCAAGAAGGGAAATGTGCAGTGAGCAAGAATTACTATGTAAGAAGTGAGGGCGCATACCCTCCGAGGCAGACATTCATGTGCTGCTTACAGGATTAAAATGAGGCATGGCAGAGAGGTGCCTTCAGAGACCACAGAAGTGAGAGTGGCCTCAAAAGAAAATCCACAACTGGGTCAGATGAAGATTAGCTGCGAAGTAAGAGAGCCGCTCCCCAGCGAGCGGGATTACACTCAGCCACAGAACTCAAAGGATTCGGTTTGGAAGCAATGCTTCCAAAGTACTCAAATGGATGAAGGTCTCAGCACACTCAGGGATGAAATGGCCTGGTCTGATGAGATTCCCATGAAGAGCCACGGCATGTGGAGGCAGAGGTGGCAGAGGCAGGACCAACCATTCAGTGCATTTCCACCCAACTTTCTTTTCAAACTGCAAGAGTAAGACTAAAGACATCTTAAACCAAATGGTATCCTGAAAATAAACAGCCTCATGGTGGAGGCTCATGGGAAATGGAGTTTCCTCCAAGCATGTCACCTACAGAAAGTCAAAGAAAGGCTCTTCCAGGTTTCTTCTAGGTCTGTGCCAACCTTGGTATCTTCAAAAGGAGACTCTGGAATCTGGGCTCTCCTGGTACTGTTCCAAGGAATTGGGTTGGAAACTATATCTTCAACAGTTACTATGAGGATAAAAGATGAGCCCACAATCCTTGGGATATCAGGGATAGGAAGAACCTTATAGGACAAACATCTAACCCTGCAGCACCATGTCCCGCATCTGGAACATGAAAGAATCATCCTGGCTTCAAAGGAAGGCTTGGTCAGCCCTGCCTTCCAAGTGCGGCTCCCTGCAGCATTTACAACCTTCTCTCTTGGACTGGCTCCTATCTGGGCCAACAGGGTTTCTCAGTAAATGTCCCATGGTCCCGGCCTCCCAGACATGTTAGAGGCTCCATTGTAACTAAGTTTCACCTTCACAGTTTCACACAATGGCTGCTTGGGCCCCTTCCCTCAGAGACTCCAACCCTGACACACATTGCCTGGCCTCGGTGGTTTTCTAGAACCTTAACACAAGCCATCATGACCCCTGACTAAATCGGTATACATGTCTGGTCAATGAATAAAACATGGAGTCTTGTAGCCTTATTTTGAGGCATAAAGTTCTATTTATCCTCTGGAAAGTTTTATTTTCAACTCCAGCTAAAATAAAGAGTTTAAGGTGGGAGACTCCATGGGAGCTCTGAGGTTCTAACCTCGGTCTACTCCAGTCACACAGCAGCACTTCCAGGGATAGAAAAATAATAAGAGCAAATAGTCTCTGTGTGAGTGCGTATACATGTGTGGTTATGTGTGTGAGTGTGTGTATGTGTGTGTGAGTGCATGTATGTCAGGGTGCATGTGTGTGAGAGTGTATGCATGTGTAAGCATATGTGTGAGTATATATGTATGTGAGTGTGTGGGTGTGTGAGAGTGTATATGTGGTGTGTGTGTTGTATGTGAATGTGTGTGTGAGTGTATGATTGTGTAAGTGTACATGTATGCGAATGTATGTGACTATATGTGAGTCTATGTGTGTATGTAGTGTATGTGTGTGTGTTTGTGTGTGTACATACATGTACCTATATGTATGAAAGCCAGAAGTTAACATCAGGCATCTTTCTCTACTGTGTTCCTGTAATTTTTTTTTAAGCAAAGTCTCTCAGCAAACCTTGAGTCAGCATTTTGGCTAGCCTGGCTCCCCCGGGTTACACACAACTGTCACACACAACTGTCAAGCTGCTAGGTGAGTACAGAGGTCTGCACTCGGGTTTACATGTTTCCACAACAGGAGCTTTACCGCTGAGCCATCTCCCCGAACTCCATTCCCTATCCCAGGGCTAATTCACTGGGGGTCAATCCGGGCACTCTTGGTTGACTTTCATTTTCTTTCTGCATCAGTGACAGTGTGAGAGAAAGAGCTGTTGTCACTTGCTGACATACTAGCCTTGTGACACTGGAGATGTCATTCTCAGCAGATCATGAACAGTGATGCCCTTACCTGTTCATTTAGTGACATCCAGAAGAGACCACCGTAAAATGCGTTTGGAACATGTTTGAACGAAGGTCTGGAAGATAAGCTAAGGCTAAAACAGGGAGACTGGGGCTGCATCATTTGTACATTTTAGTTATGCAAATTTCTGTCTGTGGTTCTGCAGTGACTCCCATGCTCCTGTCTGTCTTCCCAGGCTTGAGGTCAACAGTTTGCCATGCAGGCATCATCTTGTTGCAAGAATGTTGGTTGGTGGTGGTTTTCAGCTTAGTTCACTTTTAGGGTGAGTGACGGCTTCAGTTCAGCACTGCCTCATCTGTCCAGGGCCAACTGCTCCGTGCAATTCTGACTGTGTGGTGTGTGTTCTCTGCACTCTCTCAACTAGATTTCTTTTGACTCACAAACATGAGGTTCACAAGGAAAGGCTACATGCCTTTGACTCTTCTACAAAACACTGTCCCATACCTAAAATACAGCTACATAGTCTCCTTTTTATCTTGACATTGTACCTAAGTTAGTCTATGCACAAAATGTCTCGATTTCTTTTCCCATTGCTGTGCTAAAGTACTCTGACAAAAGCGACTTAGGAAGGGGTCACTTGAACTTAACATTCAAGGTGCAGTCCATCGCAGTGAGGTGGCCAAAGCAGCAGGAGCCTGAGGCAGCTGGTCACACCGCATCCATCTTCTGTAAACAAAGGATGAATGCCAGCTAGTGCTCAGCTCACTTCTTCCATTTTTTTATTGTCTAAGAGCCCCTGTCCATGGGATAGTCCCATCACAGTCAAGATGGGTCTTCCCAGAGCAACTAATGTAACCAATGTCTGACCCCACAGGCATGGCCCACTCGAGAGCTGCCTCCTAGTTCTAAACTCTAAATTCTGTCAAGCTGACATTTAACATTAACTATTATAACACCACCCCTTGACAACTTGACACCCAAAAGTATCCCTTTGAAGCCAAAACCCTCCAGTTCCTGTTCCCATAGAGTCATTTCTGTTATAAAACCCTTTTAACCCCACTTTAAAAGAACTCATAGTCTTTAATAATCCTGACCCTTGAAAAGACCAAAGTTTTTTCACTTTGGATTCCTATAAAATAAAAACCAAGTTCATACTTACAACATATAAAGGCATGATGTAAACACTCACTATTCCAAAATGGAAGGACCAGGGTACGAGGAACAATCAGACCAACGCAATGCCAAAACCCATCAGGGAAAGCATCAAGTCTTGCAACTGGGTGTCTGATATCTGAAGTTTATGGTGACACAGACTGAACTCCAAAGTGCTTGGGTGGCCCCACCCCTGCAGCTTTCTTGGACCAGCAACAAGCCAAGTGGCTTTTCTCAGGGCGCATCCCATGGTCCTGACATCTTTGACACGCTAGGGTCACCATTGCAGCTTAAGCATCACTTTCACAGATTTCCATAATGGACTCTAGGGGCCTCTTTGCCAGGACTCCAACCACACTCCACTCCTCACCGCACGGCTCCAGCGTCTCTCCACGACCCCACCGCACTCCCCACTGCACGGCTCCAGGGTCTCTCCACGACCCCAGGACTCCAACCGCACTCTGCACTGCACGGCTCCAGCGTCTCTCCACAACCCATCCAGTCTTGGCATCTTTCTCACCTTCAAAACCAATACCATACGAATGCTGCTGCCAGTCTCTGTCAGCAGCTCAGCAGGGAACTTGCCCCCCTTAGAACACAGCTGTATATATGCTGACTCTGAAAAAAAAAAAAACATTTTCCTAGGCAGTTGCTTTTGAGAGGCAGGGAACTTCTTCAGCCTAGGCTTTATGCTTTTAAATAGATGTGGATGTTCCCAAGCTACTAACCAATGGGAATTTACCAACAGGACACCTTTCCTATCGTCCCATGGGAGGCATGGGGTGTTCTCTTCATAGTGCTGATCTCTTCAACGGTCATAGCGCTTCCTTGGTCCCAGCCTGAACTCTCTCCTATCTTAAAATTTTCTCTGACAAACTAACCCATTATCCTTAAACTCAATTTCGCTTAAGCACCCGGGACAGAGTCAACTTTAGGAAGAAGTTCCTAGAGTGGTTGTTTTTCTTCGTCTCCTCCTTTACGTTCTCAGTTCTATAAAGCCTGGGTTGGCTAGTGTTCATAGTCAACTTGACATGATCTAGAATCACCTGGGAAGAGAGTCTCAGTGAGGGATCGTCGGGTCAGATTTGCCTCTGCCTGTGGAGGATTTGTCCCGGTCATATTAACTGAGGTAGGAAAACCTACCCACTGCGGGCCGCCATTCTCTGGGTTTAGGTTATGGGATGCATAAAGAAATGTAGAGAGGGGGCTGAGCACAGGTGAGTATAAATGCATTCATTTTCCCTCTGCTCTTGCCTGGATGTGATTTGACCAGCTCCCTCAAGCTCCCTGATACTGGGATGTTTGTACAAACTACAAACAAATGAAATCACTCTCCCTCAAGCTGCTTTCTGGAAGTCACATACTGTTGTACTGAAGCAAAACCAGCACAAGGCCCTTTCTGCATTCTCATTGACTTTCAGTTCAGCAAATGGTCCTTCAGGAGGGAACACTTCATACACGTGGTGGGCCCACCCTAGAAGACCAGGCTACACACACGGGAACGGGGTTCTGCTCACAGCTGCTTCTGACCCTCCACTTACTCTGCCAGGTACCTGGCCACCTCCACCATTACCCACTGGGGGCAACACCACACCATACGGCAAGCCCTCACACTTCAGAGCAAACGTCGATAGAAGAGACATAAATGGCTTTACTAACAAAAACAAAACTGAAATAGCTGTACTCAGCACTGCTAACCTTAAACACACATACACGTATATAATATATGCCAATAAAAGTTCCCAGCTGTTGGGGTATAGAAGGTATAATGAATGTTCACGTCTCACCTTGAGTATGCAAGACTCACCGTGGGAGAACAATTACCCCTTTTCCTTGAGTTTATGCTGCAGTCCAGCCTAGAGTGACAGCTGCTAGGGGTCATGGGGCAGGCTTGTTCTGATGCTTGCACCCAGAGAGCTACAGATGATCAGCCTGGCCCAGACCTCTAGCTAGGACACTAGCTTCACACCACTAGCTTGGGGACACAGCTGTGAACAAGGCCTGCCAAGTCCCCTTCTCTGTCTTTCCCCCTAAGCTTGGTGGCCCTCTCCACTGCAGAAAGTACAAGGTAGGCCTGAAGCCCTTTCTCGGGCTGCATCTTCTAGGTACATGGCGCTGAAGTCACCTGGAGTCTTCATGGGTGAGACGGACATTGAATGGAAAAGACCACAGCGCAGCAAACAGAGCAAGAGAGGGCTCACCTCTTGATGTCTCCTGGACCTGGACCTTAGACATCCGGCATAGATGCTGCTGCAGAAAGTAGACAACCCAGCCACAAGGTGGCTCTCCAAGGGATTTGGGTGTAGTTTGTACCTTCCCACCACCTGTGTCCATTGGCTATGCTGACTGTGTTGGCTGAATTGTTTTTAAAGAGAGCTAACTGGGAAGTTCCCTGGATTTCAGTTAGATCACCCCTCCAGGAAGTCAGTTCCTCTCCCTGTTGGGAGCAGCATCCTCACACTGGCCACCTCATTTCTCCCCTAAATGAATACGGGGCATCCTGGCAGTATCTCTGGACACTCTCACCCAACCATTTTGCTCTGAGAAACTAATGAAATGAGTTCACACCCTAGCTTAGGTGCATCCAACCTCTGTTTGAGTAGCTGGCTGGCTGCTTTGGCTATATCTCTGCTTCCGTAATATGCCCCTGCCACATGAGCCCATCGTTATCCTCGGGGCTTCCCAGCCATCTCCCTTCCAGGGCACATGGTAACTCAAGGCCTTTAGACTCTGCTTCTCCTTCCTTGTGGCCCTATTATTCCCTCATCTCTCAGGTCAAAGGGCTTCTAGCAGAGGCTCCCAGACTCCAGGCTAGGTCCCTTCTGCACTCCCAGGCAGCTGCCCTGCCCCTCACTCACTCTTACTAGAATTTGATTGAGGTAATTATATGCCCAGTTCTTATCATCTCTGTGACAAGAGTGGCTGTCTTAGTCCCCACTGGTGTAGCATGCTCAATATGCAGCTGCCCAGCTAGTGAGTATGTAACAGAATAAGGAATTTGAAAGTATCCCCAAGGGTTACAGAAAACTCCCAGCATTTGATTAAATATACGATGTGATGAAAACCATGTGACTTCCTAACAAGTGTATTGGCATATCGGCACAAGTGTGGTGTGTACATACGCATAGGGTGCAAAGTTAGAATGATCATCTGCATACTATCCCACGGCATGTTTATTCTTACAGAGCTTTGCCATGTGTGATGGCAGATTTCTATAGAACTCTTCTCACGGCAGAAGAATGAATGTCAAGTCCTATATGCCTTACATGGGCTAGTGTAATCCCCACAACACCATGCTTCCCAAATGAGAAAGCAGAGCCCCCAGCGCTTCGTATGTGCCTGAGGACACTCCGCCAGTAGGGGGCGCTGCTTGGAGATGCGTCCAGGTGATCTTGCTCCCTGGCCACCATCGTCAGCTGCCAAAGAAGTGAGGGAAGATTCCAGATTCCTGTCTTCTGATGGTCTTGGGGGTTTTCACTAATTTATATAGTCAATTCCCTCCGGGCAGATTTCCAGACTACTGTAAATTAACAACTTAGTGTTTAATCTTTGTACACTTTCTAGGTGTCTCTTGGAGTGGGAGTATCACTTTTAAAGTTCTGATTAATAGTCGATGGAATTGGAGGGTTTACTAGAAGCCACCTCTGCATGACAAAGTGAATGAGACAAGTCCTAATGACAAAATATAAACTCTTCAGAAGTGGAATATTGGACGATGCTGCAAAGGAGATGTTAGGAAAGCTGGAAGAGAAGAATAAGAGGGCAACCCAGCAAAAGGGAGAAAGTGGCACATAGCTCCAGGCTCCCTGGTGGAAGTTAGGGACCCAAGAAGCCTCACCCAAAGTATAAACCAGATGGCCTTGGTGAAGGCATGAGCAATCCTATCCACAGGACAAGCCAACGTGGTTCTTATAAGCCCAGAATTAGTTGGTTCGGAGAGATAGTGACTCCTCTGACAGGTCTTACAGATCTGTAGCTGGGCATCATCTTGAGAAGGAACCTGTTTTTTTAAGACTGGGCTGCCATCCCAGCCTGGCAGCTAAAAACAATCACAACAGAAACAACTGCAGGCGGCAGCTGTGCAGAAGGAGAGGGTGTAGCGCATTGGAGACCTTCAGGCGGCAGGAGGACAGTCCAGGCAGTGAAGATCAGTTTGTGGTGCCACGTCCCCAGTGGCTAGCAGCTTAGTCTGTGGCCTGAGCCTACGCAGCGTCTGACAGTGCAGTGTCTGGGATCAGTCAATGGCCCAGTTTCTGAAGTCGTCTATTTGCTGTGAGGTTCACTGCCAGCCAGACTGGGAACCCAGAAGCTCCAGTAGAACTAGAGTATCCGATTCCACACCCTTGTGCTTTCCAAAGAGTATTCAATTTCACCAGGTTCTGAAAGCACCAATACTGGTCACCCTGTGTACCTCTCAATGCTCTGTTCCCCCAGTCTGCAACACAGGTAGAGACATCCTCGGCTAGAGCATTAGCTCCCACAAGGTGTACAAACTGGGGAGCATCAGGAGCACAAGAGAACCTACAAAGTCCACAGACCACAAAGCCAAGTGAGGTCAACAAGGCTGCTGGTACCCAATGGAGGAATTCCCCTAACAGGAAGACAGTCTGCCAGCAGACTCATGCAGGATCAGCAGCATCCTAAATCTTAGGAAAGACAAGAGACTCTGACGTCAAGGGAATCCAACACCCCCTCCCCCCAGTCTGACTGACTTCAGCTTCAGATGACCCCAGAAGGGGCTGCCACAAAACTTCCTCCTTGTTACTTGTGTTTCCCCCTTTTTTTATCTTTTAATATCTTTTAGTAGTATTTTGATAATGGTTTTCAAAAGTTTGGTGGTTTTACTTTTCCTTCCGCTTCTTACATTTATCTAATTGTGCTTGTGCGTTTTGTACATTTTGTCATTTAAAAAAAAAAAAAGCAGAGTTCAATGTCTGCTGTGGTTTGAACATGCAATGCCCCCCAGAAACCTGTGAGTTTGAACACATGGTCTCCCCCGCAATGGTGTTGCCAAAGCTGTGAGCCCCTAAGGATGTGGAGTCACACTGAAGGAAGAAGTTCACCGGGGTGGGCCGTAGTGATTTACACTACTCCCTCTTATCTGTTTCCTGGCTGCTGATGCAATGTGACCAGCTGAGCTCCCACTTCCGCCCTTCCTGTCATGATGGACACTGTACCTCTGGAACTGTAAACCAAAATGAGTTGCTTTGGTCAGAGTATTAGATCACAGTCACAGAATAAAAACTAAGTTCTAGCCCTCTCTCCACCCTGGTAGGGTCTTTTTAAAGGGGGGCATACAAATATGAACCTATTTAATGGAAAGTCCTAGATTAATGGTTTTTTGAAAGGCATGTTTCATAAATAAAACACGAGCATATCTCCTGCTGTATACAGCAGGCCTCCCTCTGTCTGGGAGGTTAGCTCTCAGCCATAGGTAGGGGGACTGTTCTGTTGGAAGCACTCACTGCCCACACGCGTGTTTTTAGACTGCTGATCCCTCTTCATTGCTGTAAGACCGCAGCACTTCCTTGTGGACCTGGAGGAATCTCCCCTAACACCCAAGGGCACATGTTGCAGTGGTAGGGTTGCTTTTCTCAGCAGGATGGAGCAGGATTTTCAACCAAGTATGAAAATGAAGTTCTCAAGAATAAAAATCGTGCTCTTACAGAAAGAGAAATGTGGTCCCAAGAGCCTACTCCATAAGAAAATGGTCATGCGTCAGGCCCAGACAGCATGACTAGCTTCCTGACTAATGGGCCTGGTTCACACACCTGGGTCCACCTGACATTCTGAAAACAGCTCTAGTTTGCTTCAGTATGAGGGGAAACCTATGTGGGCTGCTTTGGAGAACTGAGGGGTTTTATTCAGCTTTTAATTGACATAATAGTGGCATTCATAGAGTATAGCATCGTGCTTCAATCATGTGCCCTGTGCATCATGTAAAAATCAAATTGCAGTATTAAAATAACTACATGTATCAGTTTTGTGATGGGAAGAGTGAAAAACCCTTTCCTAAACATTTTGAAAAAAGCAGTATCTTATCATTGACTCCCATTGCCTAACTGTGCAGCAGGACCACAGAACTAATTCCTCCTACCTAACCATAGTTTTTTTAACCCATTAACCAGCTTCTTCTCTAAGTCCCCTTGCCTTGCCCCACCCCAGCTTCTGATCACTACCGTACCATTCTCTTCTATTAAATCAACTTCTTTGGCTGTACATGTGGGTCAGAACATGTGGAATCTTTCTGACTTCTGTTTATTTCACTCAGTATCATGTGTTCTTCAGGTGTGAATGACGGGCTTCCACCACACACAGTATTCTACTGTGTATATAACACTCTGGGCTTTTTAACCACCCATCCATGATGCACACAATTGATTCCACGTCCTGGCCACAGATTGTGCTGTAGTGAACATGGGAGAGCCGGTTCCTCTTCAGCATGATAACGTCATTTCCTCAGGACATACACCCAGGAGTGGGGTTCCTGGACCATGTGTCCGTGTCTCACAGGGACATCCATGCTCTTCCACTAAACCCCAATGCTCTCCTTTAGGTTTCCTCTTGAAAAGTGGTCGCCCGTTGCTTCTATCCTCTGCTGTGGGGTAACCAGCAATGAGGACTGCTGGTTAATGTGTGTTGTATGTTGCCTCTCACTCATCTATTCATTTGGAGTCTTCGTCTTTCTAGGGTAAATTTGAAGTTCTATAACAGTCTATCACTAGGTCAGGGTCTGATGAATTAGGGGACAAATGCATGGAAAGATAGTGTGCATGGCCAAAGGGAAGCAGGTTTCCTTCCAGTGGGTTGCACTTGAATGAGAAAAGCGAATTTACAGCTTTGGAGGACAGAGGCCTTGATACTCAGTGTCCACAATAAGGAGATTGGCATATGGCTGTCACACCACTTCCTGTCCCTTGTTACTTTATGGATGGCCTCAGTATTTTAGCCTCTCAGGTAAAAGATCACAAGCAGTCTCTAGGCCCAGAGTATTTCCCAGTTAATGGCAATTTGGTGTTGGTTCAGCTCTCCTCAAAGCTTGGCAGAGTAGGGATAAGGTGTTCTGGAAGGTGTGGGGGGTAGGAAGGTTCATTCACAAAATTAAAAAGTTAGTTCATTTTGAACAGGCACTAGAGCACTATAAAAAGTGGGGAGTCACCTAGTCTTCAGCTGGGGTTCCTAGAAGTATACCTTAACACAAAGATTTGAGTATTGAGCTTTTGTCTAGAATTCTGATTCCAAGAAGTAGCAGGCATGGAGGGTACAGTAGGACAGTGACCTGGAAGAGGATAAAAAAACAGTGTCACTCACTAGTAAAGTCATGTATGGACAACAGTGTTTAATCCCATGGAGAGCTATGATGTCCCACAGAGAACATACCTAGAGCCAAAGTGTCCCATACCTAGAGACACAGGAACGTGGGTCTCACCTACCTTTCTGTTGTCAGTCACTAGCAGAAGACTTCTCTAAGGAGATAAGTGAGACCAGATCAAGTATTCCCTGGTAGCAGAATCAGGCCTTAGATAAGAGAGTACAGACCCCAGCACTGGCTGTCAAGCTGGAAGACACAAAGCCAGACACTGTCTGATTTTCCCCAATGTCTTCAATGTTCAGGGGTAGCCAGTGAGGCCATAGTCACCTCCACCCATCAAAAATCTAAAACATCCCCCAAGAAGCCAAGTAAGAATTTCATAATAATTTAATACAGCACTGAAATGGAGGGAAGGGACCAAAAAAGACTTCTGGTGACAACAGCCTCCTGACCTCCCCTTGGAACAGAACAGAAAGCCCACCTCATCAGACCTCTTCCTGTCATGAGGCTGCATGATATTCCTGACTCAATGACATCATTGCTTACAAACAAAATAGTTCTGGAGATTTACAAAAGCACACCCTGGGATGAACATGTGCATCACTTGTTTCTCTAAGAGTTTGATGCCAGTCATCCTGGTATGACTTAACCTTCAAGACTGCAGAAGTTTTCTTTTGGGGGTTGAACTGTATCTTCTGAGAATTCAGGTATGTGGCTCGACCTTTGACATCTCAGACTATGACTGTACTTGGAGATAAGTGTCCTCCTAAGAGAATAGCACAGAGCAAAGAACATGTAGGGACATATAGAGCCTATGGGGACATACATTGTCTACCAACTAAGGCGTCTTAGTTTGGGTTTCTATTGCTGTGAAGAAACACCATGACAACAGAATCTCATATGAATGAAAACATTTAATTGGAGCCAGCTTACAAATTCAGAAGCTTAGTCCATTTTTATCATGGGAGGAAGCAAGGCAGCATGCAGGTGGACATGGTGCTGGAGAAGGAACCTAGAATTCTACATCCAGATAGGCAAGCAGCAAGAAGAGAGAGTGGACCACTGGGCCTGGCTTGAGTTTCTGAAACATCAAAGCCCACCCCCAGTGACACACTTCCTCCAACAAGGCCACACCTCTTAAGACTGCCCCTCCCTATGGACCTCTGAGGGTCATTTTTATTCAAACCACCACGCAAAGGAAGAGGCCTCTGGGGAAAACAGTCCAGTTAATGTTTTGGTCTTGGATTTCCAATCTCCAGAGTTAGCAGGGGGAGACCCCACCAGCCAAGTCACCCAGACTGTGATGCTTGCACTCAGGCAGCCCTGGCACCCCAGTAGGAAAGCTTTGATGAGCTGATCCTCCCTTTAAATGCTACATACATACTTCCCCTGTGAAATCCAGGTTTTCAGGTTGTGCTATCAAAAAACTTACTGCAAAAATTAAGCCAGAAATCACAGTAAATGATTATATATTCTAAGCACTAGCAAATAATTTCATTTATAATAAATTTTGTTCATTGTTTAATGAACCAAATGTGCAATTAGCAAATGATGATTAATCTTGTTACCATTTTGGTAACAAAGTACCTGAGATAAGGAACCTAAGACTGTGGCTCACAGTCTTACAGGCTTTGCACCAAGGCTAACTGGTCTTGCCTCTTTGGGGCCTGTGCCAAGGCAGTACATATCTAGAAGAGATCTTGAAAGGGACATCAGTGAGCTTCAAGTTTGACTCTAAGGTCAATAGAATTGTAAGAACTGTTCCTCACTCCCTTTCTCCTCCAGAAAAGAGATCTCTGGGGTCTTCAAGCCCCTTCTCCCATAATATACATAAGAAAATGGTTACAGAGGTACAAGGGACCAGCTGTGGTAGCCATAGAGATGCTCCACAGTGTTTTTATTTCTTCCAATGACTTGTTGCAGTGATGGGGCTCTGTGAGCCAGTTCTACCTGCCTACCATCAGAGGCAGCACATCTGCAGAGAGTCATGCAGCCTGAGGTCACAGTGAGCAAGACCCCTCTAGATTCCACCAACCAGCCAGGACACCTCTGCCCAAGTCTGTGTCCAGTCAATGAGCAATTATACTATGGAGGATGACAATTCTTTTGGGTAGTGGCTTCCTTTCTAGAGAGTTAGCTATTTAATATGTTTGGGGACAGCCTTCCTGGAGAAGTCAGAGAGCGACCTGAGTGAGGGTGGCAGAGCCCAATGTCATTACCTGAGATGGGTCACATAACTCAGAGCTCTGCCGGACTGGTTTAGTTTACACTTCCGCTTCTATCTCTACCCAGCTTTCGTTTCTGCCCCTGAAGTTCTGTCTTTAGCATCTGCTTAGGGAAAACCCAACCTACAACATAATCCTACAGAAGTACACCAAAGTAGACCCATCCTGAAATCATGGGGGAAAAAAGCTAATTCTCACCACTCGAGAATTACAGCCTCATCCTTTTAAAAAGTTAGTCATCAAACATAGACCAAGAAACACCTATCAAGGATGTCTTCGTAGCAGGCACTGGGCTTACAAAGGTACAGGGCCATCATCCTTCCCCATCTAAGTCCAGAATCTGTGCTTTGCCGCCATGAAATTTGGATTCCTATTTCTCTGAGGATAATCATGAGTGTTGTCACCCTAACATCAGACCCCCATCATGGTCACTTAGTGAGAAGAAAAATAAAAGAAATACAGAAATAAAGAAAAACCATGGATTGGCGGATTCAGGAAAACCAGTTATAATTTCAAGCATCTCTCTAGAAACCCACAGAAGCCTATAGAGACACAGAGACAAAGGGGAGTTAGGGTTGTCGGAAAGGACTTCTCAGATTGCTGGAAAATGTCCTGAAGGGTTCTAGACAGAAGTCAGGAGAAAGATGGAGCTTCATTGTCATGGTAACACATCTGGCATCTCCGGCCGAGGCCAACTGGTCCTCAGGAAAGCTCTGAAGATGAGGTGCACCTACAAGCCCAGCCTCACCAGCTCGATGCCTTTAAGCCGCAGACGAGAAACTACCAAGGCACCAGCCATGTGGGATTAGTTTGAGAGACTGTCATTTCTTGCATATTCATCCCATTTTCCTCCAAGTTGAGGAACAATAGAATTCTCTAAAGCCTCTTTGCTTTAGATATTTCACTGCAGTCATTCAGCGCTAAATTAAAGTTCAAAAGCCTTCATTCTTCATAATCTCAAACACTGGGCAGCTTCCAACGTAATCACACCCCTTCTTTACCTGGCACTGTTGGCACAGGGCGGGAAGGCACCCAAGCACTAACTCTTAAAGATAGGCTTTGTGCATTTCCATCTGACATGCCAATGTGTAAAATCATCGCTTTTAATAAATGATAGTTAAGGCCAATTATAAATCTGCTATTAAAACCACTAATTCCACTTGGAAGCAAAAAAATTTAGATTTTATTTGAAAGGCAGAGTACACACACCCCTTCTTGGATTTGCATCCATTTAAACAGTCTGCTAGCTAACCCATCTCTGCTTCTACTTGAGTTGAGATCCAATGAAGGCTTCCAGCTGAATGTTTCCCAGGTTTACATTCTAATGTGTCCTTTTCCATCACAGGAAGAAAGAAGAGGGAGCTTTGACAGCAAAATGGCCTCCATAGTGGCACAAGCAAAAATGATAATGGCTGTGCACAATGTTCATTATTTACTTTCCTGTGGAGATAATTAGTATATTATATTTATTGGCTTTAATCATGTCCCCAGCATTTTACTGAGGGTTTTTACTGTATTACTTTATTAGACACACACAGCATCTCAATGGCATGGATTTGGTATCCTACGCAATAAGGAAGCAAGGACTCAGAGAAGATAGAAACAGAACTCAGAAGTCATGATCCTGACTCCAGAGGTCACTATAGCCAGCAGAGTTGATAAGGGAACTTTTCCTTCCCTCTCTTCGCCCTCTAACTTTGTAGTCCCCTCGGATGCTGGATTTGGGAACACTTTTTGACCAGCGCGGTTCCAAGAAGCTAAACAGTACTTTGTGTTTCTGTTTCCTCACTGGTCTCTGTAGCAGCAGTGGGATGCAAAGTTACACAAGCCTGGGGATGAGCCTGTGGACAGAGATGCCAGAGTAGAAGAACGTTAGTTCGGATGAGACCATCTACACCAGCCAACCCGTCAGATGACCACAGACACAGAAGTCAGCCCAGATGAGCCCAGTCAAGCCTAGCCAGAGCAAGCAGACTCACTTGCTGAGGACCCTCGAGGGGTAAGGAACACTTGCTTCACCAAGATTTGGGCATATGTGCTGCTGCCCATGTCTTAACCGCAAAGAGCCCCAAAGTTGAAAAGATTATACTGGATTATCCACATAAGCCCTAATTGGAAGGGTACTTTAAAAGGAGGGGACAGGGATATTCAAGACAAGGGAAGGAGACTGTGTGTGTTCCAAGTGAAGTGAGATGCTGACACACTATCTTTTTTTTTTTTTTTTTTTGAGGGAAGAAGTAAAGGCTAAAAGGGACCAGGAACCCATGCGTGGAAGGAATATAACTCCAAATATTGAAAAAAGCAAGAAGCAAGGCTTTTCCCTGGAGCGCCACGCACACCAGGGAGGAAGGCACACCACCATACAGACCCCTTTTGGCTCTGTGAGGGTAATTCCTGACTTCGGAACCCCAGAACTACAAATGAAAATTCAACTGTGATTTTTAAGGCACCAAGTTATAGCAACCACAGGAAATAATACATACGACCAATTTTGGGAAAATGGAAACAGCGCTTTAATTAGTGTTAAATTGCATTTTACAAACGAGGCTTCAAACAGGAATTTATATCCCTTTCCTGCCTACAAGGAAAAAAGCAGACCAAGGCCTGGCCCTACATGCAAAGATGAACACGGGGAGCATGAATGGCAGAGTCTAGCAGGAACGTGCATCCTAGAAGATGGGAAGAAGATGGGAATACGTCTGCTCCCCACAAGGGCAGTGGCCTCGGCAGAGTCTCAGCCCAATGAGCAAAAAGAACCTCTGCCTTTCAGATGGACCGGTCAAGTATTTTAGTTCCTTCCCTCCCCAAGAAGGGGAATAGACTAGTTAATTGTGTTTGCTAACTTGACTGGATTTGGAAACACCAAGAAAACATACCTTGGCATGCTTCCAGAGAGGTTTAACTGAGGAGGGAAGATCCGTCATGGGAGTGGTGCTGAGTATGTGGGTCTCCTACTCACATGAAAGGAAAGGAAAGGGGAAAAGAAGAAAGTGAACTAAGCACTGGCACTGGTCTCTCTCTGCTTCCCTGACATGGATGCAGTCAGGATGACTGATCAGCCCCATCAGGTTCCTCCCTCACGCCTTTCTTTCCATGTGGACTTTATCCTCACAAATCCCAGACCAAAATAAACCTCTCTTTCCTCAAGCTGCTTTTGACAGATATTTTGTCACAGCAAAGAGAAAAGTAATACACAAACAACCTTTTAAAAAGCCACTGGCTCGCTTAAGATAACAATCCTGGGCCATGTAGTCCCGCGCTGCCAGCCACAACTTTCTGCACCAATGTCTTCTACTCCAAAATGACAGCCCAGATGCAAGTGGCTTTCACACATATGAAATGTGACTGATGTAATTGACGAAAGGACCTTTGGCTTTGTTCCATTTAAATTAATGTATTTGGATGATTCCCATGTTCATCAGCACAGACTTGGTGAGGTCCACAGGACTGGAGAGCTGCCTGGGCATGAAGGAATTCCAATGATATATTCCTGCTATGAGTACTGCAATCTATAAACCTGCCACCTACTTCCCCTGTATTTTAAGAGAAATTAGGAAATAGAAATCGGTAATGGAAAATGGATTTATTTGCAGTTTGGCCAAACTAGGGTGGTTCTAATTTCCTACCTCCTGTGCCTGTGGCCATATAAAAATTCATAGAAAACCATAAGCAAAGGGCTAGAGGAGATGTAAATTTAAGTGGGAGACAGGTTAACCAGTCCTTTCCATGTCGGAGGGGATCTGGACCCCAGGGTGTCTCTCTTCCTGTAACAGAAATAGTTTTCATTCAGGTCCAGGCTAAGGGAAATGAAATGGTAAAGAGCCTACATTTTGAAAGAGAAAAGAATCAGGTGTGTGAGGTGTGAGATTCCCCTCCATTCCAGGCCTGGTGGACTGTGTCGTCCCTGACTCCATCCCTGTGGATGATATGGGGTGGAAGCCTTTCATAGCCTTCCTTTGGGGGTAGTTTTAAACACTACACTCTGTGTTTCTGGTAAACACACTAATTTTGCAAGTGAACAGAGGCGATAGTCTGGTAGCCAGCCAAGGGAGGGGCACAAGAGTTTCTCTTTATGGAATCGACCCTCCCGCCAGGGCTCTCCACTTAGAAACTTGGTTACATTCCCAGCAAGTGAGGGACGGGGAGTCAACAGTCCCCCCAGGAAAAGCTCTGCTCGTAGATTCGTCCCAAAGTTGGGTTCCTTACCTACAGAGAAACACTCTTCTCTCACCTAAAGCTGTAAGGATTAGAGACAATATCTATAATATACAACCAAACACATCACATGGGTATGGGTGCTGTCATGAGCCAGGCCTGCTCTTCCTCACACACCCATAGGCAACTGTCGGATATCACTGCACTGCCCTATAGGGTCACCAATAGCACCACCACGCCTAGCAACTCAGAACACCCTCTTAAAATATGGGACCCAGAAGGCTGTGTGCTTGTCTCTGTTCTACCCCACTGAGGGGGAGAGAACTGTGTCACAGCAGATGGATCTGGATCCTGAAGGCCAGAATACAGAACAGCCGCCATTGTATAGGAATGATGCTGCTCAAGGGCACTAGCTTAACCCATGAGAGCTAGCCTAGCACCAGGCAGATCTGCCAGCATTGTTCCCTCCCTCACTGCCCACTGGCATCGAAGCTTCAGGCTGGGCCCTCCCTGCACCCTCTTCCTCTGTCTCAAAGTCAGTCCTGTGAGGCTCTTCTATACTGCCCATGTGGGCTAAAGGTCAGGGTCTGGCTGCAGCCTCTTTCGTCATCCACCTTGCTCCAAACCACTTCTTCTTGACTCTGCCCTGGGAAGAGAACCACTGATCTCTTCTCCTAGTCCCAGCCCTCCTGGGGCATACACAATATATCCATCTTCAGTATGGCTGTATCAGAGCTAGCCACCTACTTCAGACCTCCCCAAACTGGAGCCAGCACACCTGTTGCTTGACTCCCTTGCAGCTGTCTGGAGCATGGCATGGGCATCATTGACAGGCAAATTCTGGTTGTATTTATCCAAGGGAAAAATAGCCAGATGTTGTGTGGGGATGTTTTTATGACCAATGACCTTGAAGGTCTTCCCCAGTCCCTCCTCCTTCATCTTTCCACAGCCCCTTTCAGAGGCCATGGTTGTTACAGGGAGTGCAGGCCCTTTGTTCTGTCCTGCCTGGTTAGCTTACACCCAAAATAATCACACAGAAACTGTATTCATTTAAACACTGCTTGGCCATTAGCTCTAGCCTCCTATTAGCAAACTCTCACATCTTGATTTAACCCATTTCTGTTAAATCTATGTTTACCATGAGGTCATGGCTTACCGGGGAAAGATTTTAGCATGTCTGACCTGGCGCCTCCATGGCGGATCTCTCTGCTTTCTTCCTCCCCCGAATTCAGTTCTGTCTTTCCCGCCTACATAAGTTTTTCCCTATCAGGCCAAGCAGTTTCTTTATTGATTAACCAATGAAAGCAACACATAAATAGGAGGACTTCCTATACCACATGGTCATCATTATTCTTGTCCAGACTGCAGAAAGCTGGAAGCTCATCATTGCCAACTGAGAAAGGGCCAGTTCTCAGGGCCAGCCCAAGGGGAAAGTGACTGTACAGGATCAACTTTAAAACCAACAAGGAGAGTAGCAAATAGCTCCTAGGAACTGGTCCATTGTGCATTTGTGCTAAATGCTAACACCACGTTTCATCTTGATTGATTTTCACAAGAATACAGGGATAGTATTACTACTGACTTCATTTCTCAGATGAGCACACTGAGGCAATGAGAGGCTATGGGACTCATCTAAAGTCTTAGTGTTGGCATTGATCAGAACCAGGCCCCATTCCAGCTCTGTGAGTCCATGGAACCTAAACCCCATCTTGTATGATTCTGGGGCCCAAGCCATGGCTTTCTTTCTACTGACTTTCAGGTTAGGGTCCATTAGCTTAGGCAAGGATGGAAATCAAGAATATAAGGGCCGGCACTCCTGTCATGCAGTTCAGCCAGGACAGCTCAGCAGCCCCTGGACTTGAAAGAGCTTGGCCTTCAGAAGGTGTGGAACCAGTCACTGATTCAAGTACCCCTTTCCTTCCCAGGTCTATCTTGTCTACGTGTTGATATCTATCTAGTACATTTTACATTGACATATCCTGTCTAACCTCCAATGTCACCAAGATGTTCCCATGACCACACAGTTGGCCACATTCCTACATCTTAGTGGGCAACCTCCAGGCACCAGCCTGGCAACAGTAGAACTAGAACCAGAGGCACACCAGAGGTACACTGAGACCCACAAATCTGTGGATGACTACCCTGGGGAGAGGGCTGGGAATCAATAATAAAGTATTCCCCAAACAGTAACCATGGCAACCCTGGGCACAAGAGGGGTTTTATGCCTTCTCTGAGTTTTATGAGGCACACACAGCTCTTTTATGGACTCAGGCATTAATTATGCTCATCAGAGGATGGAATGCTCCAGCGTAGGGAAGGTTATTCACCCGCAGGCTTGCGAAGCCCATATACATTACCCATAAAACTTCAAGGAAGTAATTAGAATGGATCCCCTCTTGGCTTGCTTTATTATTTGATAGTTGATGAGGTAAGATACTAAGGTCATAACATGAGTCTGAGCAACAGAAAAGAACAGGAAGTGGAAGCTTGAACATAGCACCAATGTGAAACAACAGTGTGAGAAACTCCGCATAGACAGCATGGAAGAATAAGCAATAGTTTCCTCACATCTCTAACTCTATAGCAGATGATAACACAGACTGGGGCTAAGTGTCTGCCTTTCTGCATCACTTTCCTGGGTTCCATTTTTCTGGAAACAAGGCACTCGCTATACGTGGCTGTTGGATGCTCCTAGCCTCTTTGGTATCCCTTCCCCTCCACGCAGTATTTTCCCTGTGTTCAAAATGAAGCTGGTGAGCTGTGCCAGTCACTTCCTGTTGCTGTGATTAAAATACTCTGGCCAAAACAACTTAAGGGAGAAAGGACTGGCCCTGGCTCACAGCCCAAGGGTGTCCATCATGGGGACAGGGTGTCAAGGCGGCAGAAGAGCCCAAGGGTGTCCATCATGGGGATGGGGTGTCAAGGGGACAGAAGAGCCCAAGGATGTCCATCATAGGGATGGGGTGTCAAGGTGGCAGAAGAGCCCATGGGTGTCCATCATGGGGACGGGGTGTCAAGGTGGCAGAAGAGCCCAAGGATGTCCATCATAGGGATGGGGTGTCAAGGTGGCAGCTGGTCACTTTTTAGTCATGCTCAGAAAGCAGGGAGTAATGACCACTTGTGCTCATCTCAGTTTCTCCATTTTACCCAGACCAAGACCCCACCCACCCAGGGAATGGTCCTGTCCACGGTTGAGTTGGGTCTCCCAACACCAATGAACCTCATCCAGGTACTCTCGTACAGGAATATTCAGAGCTAAACACTACCTCACAGGTGTACGTGGGGGCTTGTCTCTTTAGGAATTCAGAGCCTGTCAAGGTGACGACACTCACCATCCCATGTGTGTGTTGTCTGAACTTTGGTACTCTGGTTTTGAAGACCCTTTCTAAGGTTTTCTATGGGAAAAGAAGTTTAACTCTGTGGTCTTGCTGGGGATAAAGTCAAACACATGAGACAGGCTGTTTGGGTCACAGGAATTCAAAGGCATGGCTGCCACTGTCTGCGTGCTGGTCTGCTAATCCACTCGCCATCCCTGACATTTGACAGGCTCTAGATCTACAGGACTTCTGCTTGGATCCTGCAGAGCAAAGACTAACTGGTTTCTTTTTTTCTGCCCCGAACTAGAAAAGAATAAGAGGATCAGTGCAGATGGTGGGACCAGACTGGATGTCAGAGGACTGTGTAGGTCACAGAGACATAGATGTCAGGGTCAGGGGTACAGCAGGCTCTTGTGAAAGGAAGCAAAGTCCCACGGCCCCAGTGGTGAGCCTGCCAAGCATAAGCCGCAGTGCCCAGTGCGATTGGGGCAGTTCAGGAGGCCTTCCGCCGGCCAGAGCCAAAGCTATGCCGCTTTGCTAAACTGTCACTCTTGCTGGGGCTTTTCCATGATGCAGCTGTCTTTGAGTCATCCATAGACCTATAAGTCACCCTTTATCCCCAGTCCTATAAGTGACACTATGTTTAGTTTCCTTTCTGTGATGATTATAAAACACCTTGACCAAAGAAACCTAGGGAAGGAAAGGGTTTATTTGACTTACACTTCCAAGTCAGTCTATCCAGAAGAAGGAATCATAGAGGAATATTTCTCTCTCTGTCTGTCTCTCTCTGTCTCTTTCTCTCTCTCATGCCCAGCTAGCTTCTTTATACAGTCCAGGACTACCTTCCCACAGAATGGTGTCACCCACAGTAGGCTGAGCTGTCTCACATAAATTAATAAGGTCTTTTTACAGATATGTCCACATTCCAGCCTGGACACTCTTTTCAGGTTATTCTAGGGTGTTTCAAGTTGACCATGAATACCATGACACCCTAATAAACTCATCTGATCACTAAGATAGACTTTCTATGAATTGTTACTTGGATCTGTCGTTGGTGTCCTATCTAGATTCCTGTTCACACCTCAGGAAAAGGCACCTAACACATATGCAGAAACCCTGTCCCTGATATGAGCCTCTTTAAGGTGGGAACTTTAAAGAGGTAATTATGGTTAAAGAAGCCCGTAGGGCGGAGCCTTGACTCAACAGTAAGCTATCAGATAGCAGAACATTCTACTTTCCCAGGAGCGTTCATGCTTTTCAGGAGGTACTTGGGATAAGAGCTGCCTAGCCTCACATAGCCCCCTTGTTCGGGGTGACACTGGGCACTCAGCACTCTTTGCTCATCTGAGAAAGGAACTTAGTGTGACAGAAGCACGACACAAATGTGCCCAAAAACAGCAAAGACCTGTTCAGAACTCCACAGAAAGCATCATTATCAGAACCAGAGGGATCCAGAGGAAAGTGGGGCCCTCTTCCCACACTGACCTAACTCTCCTTCCCTGTCTCATATTGCATCTGACAGACACCTTAAACCACAGCCAGTCTTTTGCCCTCCTTGCCCTCAGAAGAGCAGCTTTTATCTCTGCAAACTTTGGGACATGGAGTTTGATATGCCGTCCATAGTGTTAAAATTCTATGTTGTTAAACTGTGGTTGGAGAAAAACCCAGCTGGTTATAAAAATAAGAGAATATATAATATTAATAAGGTAATTAAGGGAAAAGAACAAAAAATAACCCTCTACTCTGGCTTTAAGGATTAAACTCTAAATAGTTGGTAACACTAAGTCACACATCCACCCACTTCCTAAAACAGCAGGCAGTCCTCACCGAGAGACTATTCCAAAACTTTCCCAGTCACAGAACTGTGGAGTTCTATTTAGCGTGACGCCACCTGCTATAGGATGGCAACCCTCATGTGTTCCATGCTATGGCCCGGGATGCCCACTTTGCACACTCAGTAGAACACAGATGGGATCTACTCAAAGCCCTAAATACTAGGAGGAAATACGATAAGGCCAGTGTCAAGTCTCTGACAGTGATATGTTCAATGTCATAAAGCCACGGAGCCTCTAAAGGCCAAGGACATTGGAAATAGTTGACTCCATGATCGCTGTTCAGGGGTGGTCCCACTTCTTTGATTTGTCATGCCTTTACAATTGCTACAGGAGCTAAAGTGTCATGTCACAGTTACTCACTAGGCGTGGCCATTCAAAACATCCAAATTCCTTCATTTAAATGAACTTTGTGTATAACATAGGCACACTAGATTTTCTGTAAGCTAGATGTTTTATTTACTTGATGTAATGGATTAGTGCCCTGACCACCAAGGGTCACATCCATCTATCATTCAGAATGTGACCTCATTTTGAAATATGTCATTGCAGATGGAATTTGGTCATACTGGGCTAAGATGACCACCACACCCATATCTACTGTGCTTATTCGAATTATGGTGGGGGTGGAGAGAGTCATATGTGAAGGTGGAGGCAGAGATGGGAGTGATAGGAGTGGGAGATGAGAGTAATGATGTCACAAGCCCAGGAGTACCAAGGGCCACCAGGAAGCTGGAAAAGACTAGGAATGATTATCCCTGGAGTCACACAAGGAAAGAAACCTTGGCTCTAGAATTATAACTGCCAGAGCCATGAGACAATGAACAGTACTGGGCTTCTGTAAGAGTCCTCAGCAATCCACATTAAGTAATCAAGCCATTAATTACTCTATCAACTTGGGATTTTCCAAAGCTGGACACTTTAAGAACAGATGACAAGCGTGTCCTGTGCCTCACACTTGAGACAGCTCAGACTTTGAAGGCAGGGCAGCCTTAATCCTCCTGGGACAGAAAATGCCCCTTGCAGCCCACAACCCCAGCATCGCCCATCCTGCACGTCTAAAAGGGCATGACTCAAAGCTGTCATTCAAGAATTCCCTACACTGCTGAGAACACTTACAAGAAAAATATTTTACCAAATATTTTACTCTTCAGGAAGAGATTTAGGCTTTCACCTGTCAAAATTCTTTCCTTCGGGCTTCATTATACATTTCTCTGCCTCATTTGAAGACTCGGAGAACATGGTTTAAAATGACCCTATTTCCCCTCTAAAATCTATGTGGCCACATCAAAGTTAAAATTACTTTTCAAAAACTCTTATTGCTTTTTTGTTTTTTGTCTGCTTTATTAATAATGTATCAGGCATGTACATGACTTCATTTCCAGCTGTCACCCCACCCCCGGCTTGAAAAGTTGAAAAGCGTAACGAAAACCTTTTGGTTGAGCATGAAATGGTGGCTTAGGTAAAATCTGTGCATGCGGTTGACCCCATTTCCACAGGGGTCACTGCTGGCTCAGCAACTCTATACAATACACACCGATATACAAAGAAAAGCCTTCCACACATGTGGTGATATTTTGTTTGCAATCAAACAAATAATATTTGCCTGAAGATCCCCACTAGCAAGCCACAGAGGCCAGTCAGTGGTGGCACACACTTTTAATCCCAGCACTCGGGAGGCAGAGCAAGACAGATCTCTGTGAGTTCAAGGCCACCCTGGGCTACACAAGATTGATCCAGTCCAAAACAGAAACAGAGCCAGCTGGTGGTGGCTCACATCTTTAACCCCAGCACTAGGGAAGTGGAGATGGGAAGCAATATGGCTGGGCAGAGAGAGGAATATAAGGTGGGAAGAAACGAGAGCTCAGGATTCAGTCTGACAATTTACAAAGACAGAGTCTTGCCCCCTTCGGTCTGAGGATTCAGTAGAGGTTCAAAGAACTCTAGTAGCTGACTGTTCTGCTTCTCTGATCTTTCATCTTTCACCCCCTAATATCTGACACTGGGTTTTTATTATTAAGATCAATTAGAATTCGCGCTACAGATACATCTTGCTACAGAGTCCTTATGTAGAAAAATCTGGCACTAACTGGAGTCAGGTAAAGCACAGCAGTTGGGGTCCCCTCTGGCTCTGCCACCTATAGACGGAGGCCATGACAAGACACCTGACCATTCTGAGAGTCATTTCTTATGTGGGAAAATAGAGAAGTTAGCACATCTGAGATTGTGACATCAGCACCAAGTACGGGCTCTCCAAAGGTTTGGCTCGGCCCCATTTCCTTCTCTGCTGCACATCAGAAAATGCTTCCTTTGTTTTCAAAACAGCCTATAATGCATCCTTCAGGGAGGAACTGAGTAAGGCTACCAAATATCTTCTGTGACCACAAGGTAGGGTGAAGATGGGAGGCTCCTGCTATTTCATTTGAAATATTATTTAAGATGTACAAAACTCTCACTGATGGACATAATTTGAATGTCTAAGGAGGAATTACTGTATGTAATATTTTGTGTATATTCTTAATAATTCCACACATGTATACAATGCATTTGAATCATACCCATCCCTACTCTCACCTCCAACTCCATGTCCTCTTCTTTTTTATAAACTAACCAGATCCCAGGCGGTGCTGCCCATGTACACATGGCTGTGAGTCATCCAGTAGAGCATGGCAGCCTGACAGAGGCCACACCAGCAAATAAAAATAACTCTCCTAAGAGGCCGTTCCTGCCAAGGAAGAAGTTGTAACATCTATCAGGACCCAAGAAAAATTTCCCATCAGCTAACACACACTCCTCACATCATCCTAAGAACCAGAGAGGAAACAGAAACCAATGTAAAAAA
>JAQHUG010000118.1:3119805-3131630 GCA_028555095.1 Dicrostonyx torquatus | reverse complement strand
AAGAAGAAGAAGAAGAAGAAGAAGAAGAAGAAGAAGAAGAGATAAAATGACTTCCAATGACATTCTGATATACCCTTAGATCAATGTCTAGTTCATCATCATAAGAGAAGCTTCCTACTAGAACAGATGGAAAGAAATACAGATACTCAAGGCCAGACATTACCCAAAGAATGAAAGAACTTAGAACTTAGAACTTAGCCCTAAACTCATTTAGTACACTCTCCATCAAATACCTTCCGTCAGAGCTCAAGGAACCCTGTGGAGGAGAGACAGAAAGAGTGTAAGATAAGAGCCAGAAGGAATAGAGGACACCAAGACAACAAACCACTAAATTAACATGAACAAATCTCATAGGAACTCACAGAAACTGGAGCAGCATGCACTGGCCTACATATATATTATGGCTTCCAGTTTAGCTTTGGGGGGCATTCCTGAGTGTGCAAATGAGGGAGTCTCTGATTTGTGTGCCTTCTCTTGTGCTCTTTTCCTACTGTTTGTCCTGTCCAACTCTGATGTGATAGTTTTTGTCTCATATTTTGTTTTGTTATATTTTTATAAATAAATAAATGCAGCCCTACAGGAAAGATCCCAGAAAAAATACATGATAGATAGATAGATAGATAGATAGATAGATAGATAGATAGATAGATAGATAGATAGACAGACAGACAGACAGGTAAACTCTCCCTTAGTAGAAGCCATCAGTTGCTCATCCCTTCTCACATGGGGTAGGAAAGAAAACACTTCCATTTGTTTTTAGTAAGCATAAAAAATAATGGGTTTTTCTGAGACATTTTCATGAATACAGATCATCACATTTTGCTCATGTTGGTACCCAATCCTTCTCCCTTGACTCCCCTCACCCTCCCACTA
The DNA here is from genome assembly GCA_028555095.1 of Dicrostonyx torquatus. Taxonomy (NCBI): domain Eukaryota; kingdom Metazoa; phylum Chordata; class Mammalia; order Rodentia; family Cricetidae; genus Dicrostonyx; species Dicrostonyx torquatus. The sequence continues at coordinate 3,130,757 of JAQHUG010000118.1, read as the reverse complement.
ATCCCCTTCTGTAAAATAGTTCCCTTTTGTACTGTCGTGAAATGATGTGTGTCAGATATACGACATCGTATACGTATTTAAATCTAGTGCCCTCGTGTCTTTCTGGATTTGGCTTATTTCAGAGCCATTGCGTAAATCTTCTTTTAAAACAACATTTAGTGAGATATGGTGGCCCTTGCCTTTTTATTTAACTGCTTGAGAGGCAGGGGCAAGAAGATCTCTGTGGGTGCAAGGCCAAACTGTTCTATGTAGCAAGTTCGAGACCAGCCAGAGCTCCATAGCGGGGCATTGTCTTGAAAAAAATTCAAACCACCAAAAAATTATTGGATTCCTAAACTTGAGGTTATGGCGACTAGTTGTCCCTGTTGGTAAGAATCAGGAAAGGGCCCTTTAAGGTGTACTGTGCACACGAGGCCTGGAACCCATCATCACGACCTTCTCTTTGGAGAACTCTTCAGCAGTCTCAAGCCCCCGACCTGTCTATCTGAGCTTGGTACTGAACATAGAGGATGCCCTAAGACACAGACATGGCTCTGTGGAGCCTCAGGGTCCTGTGCCAGGATCTGAAGCAGAACTGACTCAGAGCCACCACCAAGGGTTGTGTTCAAATTATGGGTCACACATTTGATGTTTTCCTGGTAGCTCTTAGCGGACAGGGAAGAGATACCTAAGTGGCAATTCTCGAATGACAAAAGAGTCATTCTAGGCATGATGGGTGAGGAGCACAATATGCAGACCAGAACATGTTTGTTCAATCATGGGCACACATACGCCAGTGACTTTTTTATTGTGGAGAGGGGCAGGTGGGTTTTTATACAGCCCAGGATGGCCTTGAATATGCTATATGACCTTGAACTTCTGACCCTCCTTCCTCTGCTACCTGAATGCTGGAATTACAGTATGCTCCACCGCCCCTGGTTTTTGTGGTGCTGGGAATTGAACCTAGGGGTTTATTCAAGCTAAGCAAACACTCTACCAACTGAGCCACATCTCCAGTCTCCAAATTGCTTTCATATGACACCGTTTACATGGAAGGGCACCCAAGACATCAATGTCTGTGCTGTCCCTGGAGCAGATGATAAGGGGGAAGGAGGCTTTATCCTCTACTCCTGAATTCCTAATAATTGGCCTGTTGATCTGAAAAAAAAAACTAAACTATCCACTTGTTTAACATACTCTATATAAAATGTCTAAACACACAAAGCCAAACCTGGAGGCCCAGCACTCAGCAAAGTGGGCTGATGCATCCAAGGAAATGCCCCGCAGAGTGGCTGTCAGAATTTCTGTGTTGCATTCGCCCGCCATTTCCCAGAGAAGAGGGAACTCTGACCAGCACAGATGCTAGCAGCAAGCCCTGCACTAAGGCCAGACAAGCACAAGGTACACCGGCCGGCCGAGCCTTTCCTACCAACACCAGGGCTCCATCAGCAATTCCACTGATGTTTCCAAATGTAGGAATCTGACCGCTACGTGCTCGGACTTTGCCAGTCCGAGCCAGGCAGCACAGGTGTGGGTCAGTCACAAGGTGCCTATGCTGTTCAGAAGAACAAGGCAGGCCCGGCCCTAAAACACCAGTCTACTAGAGCAGGGGTTCTCAACCTGTGGGTTGAGACCTTTTTTCTGGGGGAGGGGGAACTAATCACCCTCTCGCAGGTGTCACCTAAGACTATCAGAATACACAGGTATTGACATTATGATTCATGACAGTAACAAAGTCACAGTTATGAATCAGCAATGAAAACAATTTATGTTTGGGGGCCACCCTAAGATGAGGAACTGTACTAAAGGGACGCAGCATTAGGAAGGTTGAGAGCCACGGTGCTAGAGTGAAGGACAGCATGGCTTTCTCTGGAGCAACGCATCCTTAGAGGAGCTGTCTGCCTGCCATCCAGACGCCAGCCGTTAGTGACTGTGTAACACTGTAGATTGCTGCCGTCACTTCATTGTCAATCTGTCACTCCTGGTACCTTTCTCTACAGAGTAACTTTTCTCCACTAAAAAGGTGTGGGCTCAGCTTTGTTTCTGATACAACTGGTTAGTTCATCCCAGCTGTTAACTAAAAGGCTGGTAGTTCAAATCTAAGCAGGATTGGTTAACTGCTTTTGAGGCCCTCTCTCCACCTGGGCATTCCAGCAATGCCTTCTAGAATGCACAAAGCTCCAGGACCTGCCAGGACTGCTAACCCCTCACCACTGTTGAATGGAGCCATCACGGCTGAGTGCAAACCGCTCCTTGATCTGGGGTTCCTGAACTCCACACTCCCTGTGGGTTCTGACCTGACCAAGAGGGATGAAAGAGCAAAGCGGAGAGAGAGTGGCCAGCCTGCTCCATTAGGGAACAACTTAGAAGTCTTCAGCAAAGTATACCTGGCCCCACACACAGGAAGGAGGCAACCACTCCAGGCCCAGGACAGCAGGCCACACAGGCTCCTCCAGGGTCCCCTGCAGCTCATTCTCCATCAATCCCATCCCTGAGACTATCCCTGAGATCATCGCCCTTCAGCAGCAGCCAGCCCCAGCCCAGAAGGCTCGGTGGGAACTACGTTAAACACAAAGCAGGCTACACAGGGCGAGAAAACATCCCTTCGCGGGGCACAGCAAACCTGTGATGCAAAGAAGGAAAGAAGACTTCGAATTGAGATAGAAACCTGGGAAGCCCAGCTCCATCCTAAACTCCTGCTGCCCCCAGGTGGAGAAGTCAGAGCCAGAGCACTCTGTCATACTGCATAGGGTCCCCTTCCCATCTGAGAGCAAACAAGGGTTTATCGTCCTAAAGTGGAGCCGGAAGAGAGCTCAGCAGGCTTAGCTTGAGCTCTTAAAGCCGGTCGGTTCTCACCCCAGACAACTCCGGAAGACACCTCTCACCATTTCTTAAGTAGACATCAAAGAAAACAAAAGGCTGAACAGGTTATGCAAGAGGATACCCTGTTGTGTGCTGGAACAGCAGCAAGTGACCAGCCCTATAGACCTCAGGGAGGAGAGCCCAGGCGAGGGGAGTGTCCAGGCTGGGCCACACCCTAGGCCACAGCCACAACTGGTCAGACCTCTTTCAAAGGACAGCACTCTCACATTTGAGGACAGCGAATCCACTCTACTGGGGCAGCCATATATCTGTGTCCTCCCAAGAAGCACTTGGCATTTGAATCGTTCTGGAAAGTTCAGGCTGACTTAAAAGAGAACTTGTTTATCATTTGTAAATCCCTGGGCAGTTCGCCTGGGAAGATAAGATACAGCTCTTGCTGTTCCAGGCAAGATGAGACAAAGCGCACAACTCGGGCTGCACAGGAAGCGCGGGGCTTGCAGAGAGCAGGCGAAGTGACAGTTTATTAAAAAATATAGGCTATGCCGGGGAAAAGTAATATTGGGTTTTATGATTATTTCATACTGGGAATTGTTACATAGTTCTGTGGCTGTTTATTATATAACTACAGATTGCAATAATACATTTTGTAGCTTGTAAAGTTCTGAACTAGCAATTTTTGCAAAGCTACGTTTAGTAGGTTAGTTTTGGTTTAAAAAAAAAAGTAGTGATGGGGAATCTTATGTAAAGAAGAGAGAAAATAAGCCTCTGGGAGAATGAAAGCTACAGTGTTGCTTCTCATTATGTCTTTGCAGTGGCCAGAGCCTGTTTGAATAGTGTCTGTCTGTTCCATGCCTCAATCCAGCAGTTCCGCAATTCTGTCACTGGGCCATAGGCTAGAACTGGTCCTTCAAGGAGCTTAGTAAAACAGACAAGGAGTCAATGACCGACACTCCCACAAAACTTCAAGACCATGAGAAAACCTTTTAATTTAGTCACCAAAATTCTTAAGCATCTCCCATAAATGGGCACCAAAGGAGACTATAGACACGATTTGGAGTGTGTATAGTGTGTGTATGTTTGTGTGTACTATGTTTATGTGTCCAAGTACACATATGTGCATGTGTGTGCATGTGGAGGTGAAGGTCAAGTTGGGTGTCTTTCTTGATTGCTTGCGATCTTATTCTTTTAATATTTATTTATCTGTCTGTGTATACATGTGCACCTTAGTACATGTATATGGGCCACACACATGCAGGTGGCTGCAGAGATCAGAAGATGACATCGGATCCCCTGCAACTGGAATTATAAGTGTTTGTGAACTCCCATGTAGGTGCTGGGTTCCAACCCTGGGTCCCTTCCAAGAGCAGTTAAATGTTCTTCACCACCAACTCATCTCTCCAGCCTTTCCATATTGTTTATTTTTGGTTGAATTTTTTATTTTTTTAATTTATTTTACATACCAATCACAGTCCTCCTCCCATTCTCTTCCCCTACCTCCTTTTTACCCTCCCCCCATTCATGTCTCAGAAACAGTAAGGCTTCCCCTGGGAGTCAACAAAGCATGGCATATCAAGTTGAGGCAGGACCAATCTCCCCCCTGTTCCACCATAGGGAATAGGTTCCAAGGAGTCAGTTCATGCACCAGGGATCCCACTGCTAGGGGTTCCACAAATGAACTAAGCTACACAACTGTCATCCACATGCAGAGGGCCTAGGCTGATCCCATGCAGACCTCCAAACTGTTGGTCTAGAGTCTGTGAACTTCCACAAGCTCAGGTCAGCGGTCTCTGTGCGTTTTCCCATCATGATCTTGGACTCCCCACTCCTCGCTTATATAATAATCCCTCCTCCCTCTCTTCAACTGGACTCCCAGGGCTTAGCGCAGCACTTAGCTGTGGATCTCCGCATCTGCTTCCATCAGTTATGGATGCTCTATGATGACAATTAGGGTAGTCACCAATCTGACTACAGGAGAAGGCCAGTTCAGGCACCCTCTCCACTATCACTAGGAGTCTTAGTTGGGGTCATCTTTATGGATTTCTGAAAGTTTCCCTAGCACCAAATTTCTCCCTAACCCAATTGCTCACCAATTGGCTAGGCTGCCTGACTGCAGAATTTACAGGTAAGTCATGCACCATTATGCAAACCCACAGTCAGGATTATTTCTAGAAAAGTGGTTATATGGGCCATTAGAACCCAAAAGAGGCTGCCATGCAATGACAACCGATTCCCAATCCTGATTTTAATCCTTCTGTGTCTGGGGCATTGAGTACCTGGTCCTCTAAATGTAAAACAGGATCCCCACGTACTCTACCATATTAATACAAACAACACCCTGCCCAGATAATCCCTATTGTTGGAGCACCTAAGCCTCTTTATCTGCACTGACAGCATCAATAAACAAGATAAAAATCATATTAAATCTGCCAGCAGAGCACATGGCTCTTATCGCAGAGTAGCCTGTTAGCTTACCAGCACTGTGACCTCCAGCCCAGCTGCATTTCCTGGAAGTCCTTTCACAGAAAGTCACAATAAATTACTCTGTTGGACACAGACCGGACTATATCAGGTGACATTCTGCCCTGGGTTTTCATTAAAAGGTCAGCCCTGTTTATTGGAACACTTATTTTAAGGCACATGAACTAGGACCATGAGATGACATTCACTGCTGTTTGGTACATCTGACTGTCGAAGTTCTCATTCTAAACCATGACATTTCCTCTGCAATGCACAAAGGTTCCGCTAACCCGGGCAGCTCTAGATGAGACCAGAGAAGACAGCCCCTTTATGAGTTGTTTTTGCTTGTACGGCTCTGGGCTGCAGCCCAGGGTTTTACCTAGGAAGCCTTGACTGAAGAATTGCTCTGACTTCTTTAAATGATATGGAAAAGCTAGCCTGAGTGTGGGAGGACCCTTCTGGTAGCAGCCCAGATGAGAGGGCCATGGTGGAAGGAAGACCAAGTGTCTTTTGCCCTCTGGCCTTCTTCCCTCTTGCCACCAAATTGACTAACTCCATTGCAGATGATAGCAGTCCATTGCTGGTCTCGGGCTCAGTGTTTCCAGGCTTCCACAACTGACTAACTGCTTCTCCAGCACCTTGTAGATTTTAGGCACCAGACTGGGGTTATGGAAGCACCCAGCCCAGCCCTATGGACTGAGCAACTACTGGTTACCCAGCCTCAGCAGCGTGAGACAGCTGTTGTTACTATTCTAACAAAAACCGGCTTAATAAAGTCTTTTATATATGTTTGAATATATTCATCCTGTTGGTTCTGTCCCTCTAGAAAACTCTAATACAGGCTCCTTGGAGGTTTAAGAAAAGTTAATATGAGGTCCTAGTCGAATAGAGAGGGCCCTAAACCCATGGTGTCCTCATGGGGAAAGATAGATTTTAGGACAAAGGCACCAGAGGAAAGGGTAGTTGATGATGGAGGCAGAAGCTAGAGTGAGTGACAGAGCCACAAGCCAATGAATGCCAAGCATTGGCCAGACCCTGGAAGAGAACGGGAGGATTCTTCCCCGGGTCCCTGAGAAGGAATACTGACCTGTTAACATGATTTTGGAGTCCTAGCCTCCAGAATTTTGAGGAAATAGAATTCTAATCTATCTAGCACAATTGAGGACCATTATAACAGCCGCAAGAAGCTACCCCATCCTCCACACTGGGGCATAAAGTCTGCTGTACAGGTGTGTGAACATTTACACGTATTATCAAAACACATTTCAAAATAAAAGAAACAAGGCAAGCATTTTCAATAGGGCTGAAGGGAGAGAAAAGGGGTCAGAGCCACTTGGTGTATGGGACTGGGTACCCCTAGTTTAACATTTTGAATTTGAAACTACGTAATACAGACACAAAAAAGAAAAGTGGCCATCCCTAGAAATTAAAACAACCTAGAAGAAAAACTTAACAGGGGGTCGAGCTGGTGGCCCCAGCACAGAGAAAACGTGCTGACGTAGGGAAATCCCGATAGACAGCTGTCTGCTCCGACTTCAGTGTGGCATGACATATGGCTGGAGAGAAACCTAACTCTGCAGTCTTGTTTTTCAGTCATAATGCTGACGGCTGGGCGGCTTAATCTGTTACTCACTCCCCTGCCTTGCTCACACTTCTGCTCCGCTGGGAGCCGCTTCAGCTGTATGATCCACAGAGTTTCAGAAGTCTAGAAGTTCCCGCCCTCATCGTACAGGAAAAGTGGTACACCCTGCATGAGGAATGCCCCCAAGTCAGGTCTGAAAGGCTTAGTTTCCAGCACTCTTCACCGTTGGGACATGGAGCCTTTAAGAGATGGTAGCTAACTGAAATGAGTTGGGTAGTGGGGAAGCACCTTGGCTCCTTCCTCTTTAAAAAAAAAAAAAAGATTTATTGCAGTGTGTGTGTGTGTGTGTGTGCATGCATGTGGGGAGGGGATGATGTGTGTGGTGTATATGTGTGTAGTGTGTGGTGTGTGTGTGGTGTGCATAGTATGTACATGTAGCACGAGTGGTGGATGTATGTGGTGTGTGTAGTATATGTGTGTATTAGTGTTGGGGGAGGGTTGTGTACATATATATCCAAGAGAGTGAAGGCACCCACAGAAGCCAGAAAGGAAGTGTCAGATTGTCGGATGTCCTGGAGCTGAAGTTATAGGTGATTGTGAGTCACCTGACACAGGTTCTGGAACCAAATGCTGGTTCTCTGGAAGAGCAACAAATATGCTTAATGGCTGAGCCATCTGCAGCATCTCTCTCTCTCTCTCTCTCTCTCTCTCTCTCTCTCTCTCTCTCTCTCTCTCCTCCCACCATGGTGTGTTGCCTCCACCTGAGCAGCTTAGTAGGTTAATACAGGAGACAGTGATGTGTCCATTTGCCTCCCGGGATGGGGAAGTGGGAAGTGCTGCTCCCCGGTGAATCCACGGTTTATCACAAACACCCCTCCACATAAACATGACGAATGTCTTAGGAGAAGGAAATACTCATTACCCCGATTTGCTTATGACTCATTTGAAGATGTGTTGAATTACCAAATGTGCACCATAAAGATGGACAAATATTACATCTCAATAAAAATAAAAAATGAAAAACAATTTCGGTTTATGAGGACAACTCTGTGTTTGTTGGGAGCTGAGAGCTAGTAAGTGCACTAGAAACGGCAGAATCTTTTATTTTACCACATGACTATCAAAGCCAATGGAGGGGTGGGGGAATGAGGCAAAGCTTAAAGAGCTTAAACCAGCAGTGACTCCTGGATCCACGAGCTGTGTCTTCGGAAACCTGTTATCGGACAGGACAGTAAAGAGTGTTCCCAGCAGGTGCGAGGCTCTGGGATCAAGTCCAGCACCTCAAAAAAGAAGGAGGGGCTGGAAAGAGGTCTCAGCAGCGCTAGCATGTACTTCTCTCACAGAAGGCCTGAGTTCTCTTCCCAGCGCCCATGCTGGGTGTCTTACAACCACCTGCCACTCTAGCTCCAGGGGATCCAACTCCTCCAGCCTGAGAGCATCTGCACTCATGTGCACATGTTCACACACATACAAGTGCACATAATTTAAAATATGTGGCTGCCCACAAAAAGAACATGGAAAACTTAAGCTTTCTGTCTGCTTGCCCTCACTCGCACTGCCAAGTTCTTCTCGTCTATTTCTGAGCCATTTCTTCACTAGAAACAACTCCTTGGGGATTCCAACGTGGACTGAATACTGGCAGCTCTCTATGACGTCCATGAGATTCCAGCACTAGGCTGCTGGGACATTCAGTCTCGTGGACTGAGCAACTACTGAATCATTGGTCTTTCCATTAGGAGAGGGCCAGTACGGGACCACTGAGACCACAGCCTATAAGCCACTTGGATAAAGCCCACATGTCTTGGTCCATTCTATCAGTTCTCTCCCTTAGAGAATCCTAAAACAGAATGTGATACCAGGAGAAGGCACCATACAAGCTTCCAAAGGAGGGAGGTAACCAGAAGTCCTTCAAAGCTATGATGCCCATGAACCACACACACTGCACGATAACCCTAAAGGGGCAGCATGGTATGCATCCCTTGGTTGTAACCTGAGAGGGGTCCCTACAGGTGTCATGGCAAGCAGGGAAATGAACCGCGAAAAGGTGAGAATGAAAACTTGGTTTAGCCTGACTTCTAGAAAGTCTAATGCCAGGCAGTTTATTACCAGCCTATTTAAACCCAGTATAATTTGGGGGGGAGGGAGTTTCCTGGTGTAATACGATCCCCAGTGCACAAGGAAGCATAATTACATTAGAACTCAACTCATAATGCTTGCTGTTTCATCCAAGAAGATGGGTTCTAGAGATAGGCTACCTGTCTTAGCTTAAGGGACTATGGAAGGATCTGGCATGGTCTTTGTCAGACAGATAGCTCAGAGATCATTTGGGCTATTAGGTCCTGCTTGTGGGAACTTGGGGGAGCCTCTGTCTATACAGATAAGGGTCATTTAAGCAACTAGCTACCTCTAGTCCTGGTTGTAGAAGTTTGATACGGTCTGGTCTAACGATAACACTGATCGCCAAGCTGTTAATCACTTTCAATTCCCAGCCTTCTAGATGGAAGAACAGATATTTCCTCCTTTGAGGAAACATCTGTGCATGATTAACATTCCTGGTTTCCCTGGAGATCTGTGGGAACAAGGACCTTCATGTTCCCAACAGTAACCAACAGCTCTCTAATTTGTCTTAAGACCCATTCAATAAGAGGAAGACTGTGCCTGGTTCTAGAAACACAGCTCTTTATTTCTAGTGAAATCATAGTTATTGGAGGGGAATCTAATCTACAACCACTATCTACCAAACCAGCACAATCCCTAAGAATAATCTGTAAACATTTATCCTTATACCCATACCTAAGTGTAGTCTTCCCCTCATCCAGGAAACTCCTCTTTGCACCATATGGAGAACAATACAGGAAACCACAACCAAACAATATGCAGAGTTGTGGAACCCAGTCCCCAATGGACACACACACCTACAAACACTCCCTCACCTAAGGCTCAGGAAACGACAAAAAATGGGGCAGGAAGGTCTTAAGAGCCAGAGGATCAGGGTGTTTTCTGTGAGATTGTGTCTCCTAGCAATGTCAGGAGCTACACCCATAAAGTCTCACCAACATGATTGCCCAAATGTGAGCTGAACAAGGCCAACACCAATGCCAAAGTGGGCAAGGGAAAGCCCACAAGGCCTTAACCCCACACAAAGAACTGAAAGCAACAGAGAAAACCTGGAAGTGGGAGAGGTGGTCTTCCCCAGTGAAGAGTACAACATTTGGTTGTCCAGTGCCAAACAACCATCCATCGAAATATACAGACAAGCAATATTATATGGACCAAACAGGTTATATTTAAGAATATATATGTACATGTATATGTTTGCAAGCATTCAATAACAGTAAATCAAGTAAGAGCCCATGAATTTGAAAGAGAGTGGGAGGGTTATATGGGAGGGCTTGAAGGGAGGACATGGAAGGGGGAAATGATGGGTAATTATATTATAACTGCAAAAATAAAATTAATAAAGAAGAAAAATAAACAAATAAAAATAAATATTTTTTAAAATAAGAGGAAGGGATGAGGAGGAAAAGATGTCATAACATGTATTAGACATAAGCACATAGACTATTTAATGGGAAGAACCTATATTTAGATAAAACATTCTTACTGGGGATGGTGGATTCAATGATAATGCGAGCACGAACGGAGCACAGCTGGAAAAAAGCAATTTCTCCATATATTTTTATGGAGTGTTTTTCAAGACATTATTAAATGAAAAAGAAGAAAACATGTCCTGTCAGGGAGGGGAAAGAGGCTGAGGTGACATTGATGGACCACGTGGTTATTAGGCACAAGGCCCTAGATTTAATCCTTCGTACACAGAAATGAAAGTGGGGTAGGAAACAAGGGAGGGAGGGAGAAGTGAAAGGGGGAGGAAGAGAGAAAAGGAGATATTTTTAGAGCATACAAATATAAGTTTGAATGTCTGAAAACAAAACAATGGAAAACTAAATCAAGAGATAATTATAATGCCTTCCTTTGGGGAAAAGAGAGCAGGGAAGCAAGCATGGATTTTATGAGCAGACCTTGTTGGTTAGATTTGACTGTGGAAGCAGGTAAATATTTCATGTACCTATAAGCCAAAATTAAAAATTTATTCTTAAAATTCAAAGGA
>JAQHUG010000118.1:3095001-3105956 GCA_028555095.1 Dicrostonyx torquatus | reverse complement strand
TTTTGGAACCCATTCTCTTTGGATGGATACCTTGCTCAGCCTGGATATAGTAGGGAGGGCCTTAGTCCTTCCTCAAGGCAATGTGCCTTACCCTCTCTGAGGAGTGGATGGGGATAGGAGGGCAGGTAGGTGGAAGGAATGGGAAGAGAAGAAGGAGTGGGAACTAGGATTGGTATATAAAACAGAAAAAGATAGTTTGTTTTCTTTTTTTAAAAAAATAAAATTTAAAAAATTAAATTAAAAAAAGTAGAATTATAGATTGGTCTTCTCTCATGTGGCCTTCATAAAATCACTCTTACATCTAGCAATTCTTGTAAACTCTTTTAAATATTATGTATAATGTGTGCTTTGGAAACTATCAAACATTGCTGAGAGAAACTGTAGGACTGAACTGGGGAGGTATACCATGTTCTTGGACCAGAACACTAAGCATGCCTAGTCAACCGGTTTCCTCAGGGAGACAAGCAGGTTTAACACCATTCCAGACAGAGTCACTGCTTGCTTTTCTGCTAGAAATTGAAAAACATGCTCTAAAATTTATACAAAAATTGAAAAGGTCAAGAGTAGCCAAAATAATTTGAGAAAGGCCTTTGAAAAATTTCAAGTTCATGCTTCCCGATTGCAATGGTTCCTATGAAACTTCAGCAGTGAGGAAACTGTGGTGCTGGGGGAAAGGCAGACGTAAATATGGAGCTGAATGGGGAGCCAGAGATAGCCTTACAACAAAGACAGCGCTGACTTACAGAAAGATGCACCAAAGACAGTCCTTCCTAGAGGTGCTGGCGCAATTGGTTGTAGGTAAGACACAAGCAGAAAACCCTCAACCCCCACCTCACACCTCCTACAGAGTAAACTCAAATCAGCCATAGGCCTACAGACTAAGCTAAAATCATTTCTAGAAGAAGCCAGGAGAAATTCTTATGGTCCTGGGTGAAACAGTATGGATGCATCTCAAACGTGTTCAGAAAAGAGCGATAGTCAGGCGTGAAATGCAATCTCTGATCACTCCACTTAAAGCTACAGAGCTTCTACTTTTCACCTCCAGCACCTCTCTGGGCCAAGAGAAGCCTGTGTGGATGGTGCCGAGGACTCTGTCTGTTAGAAGGGAAGATGCAGTATCTTCCATGTGTCTGTGAGGAGCTATGTGTCTAAGTATATCAACACTTATCTTGACCCACACATAGGGACTGAATAGCTGGCTCAGTGGCTAAGAGCACTCACCACAACCTGTAACTCCAGCTCCAGGGGAAACCATACCCTCTTCTGTCCTCTGCCAGTACCATACACATGAGCATAAACACACACACACACACACACACACACACATTTATCTTTTTTTAATTAGAATATTTTTAAATGCAAACTATAGGCGTGTACTTTGATTTGTGTAAACTTTATACCTCAACACAGCTGAGTTCCTGAAGCAAATATCAAGAACAGTTTGGCTTGGGGTTCAGGTTGATTTATCAAAGAGGGTTGAAGTTCCCATCCTTCCTTTGCTTGCAGAAAAGGGACTAGTTTCTGATTGGCCATTGTCAGATGTCTGCTTGTGCTGAACACCAGCACGGGGCCATCTGGTGGCCAGCTGCCAGGAGCAACTTCACAATGATGGAGATGTGACAGGAAATGACTTCGCTTCAGATTTAAACCACTTTTGCTAACTAATTTGGACATAAAAGCCACTTTGCTAAATGCCCTTTGCAGGGAAAACAGCTGGGCCTCAGGGGGAACATGGGTCCTCCCACTCCCCTTCCTCCTCCGGGGGCCTCTCTGCCTGTGGAACTCCTCCTGAGCCTTATGGTTCTGTTGCAATGGCCAGCTCCCACGACTCATACACCCCTGTTGGGGACTGCAGACCACCAGACCCTGAATTTCCTGTAAACAACTTGTTTTCCTCTGCTCTGAGCAGCCTGCAGCTGCTCTGAGCATGAGACCCTGATGACAGGGGAGTGGTTTCTGGTGGATCCGCAGCTGAAAGATCCTGAGACCTGGGGCATGGCCAGAGCACTCTATAAGCTGCCTCTGAACACAATAAAGGGGGCATTCTTGGGGAATTCAAGGATGACCCGTGTCTCTCTCTGTCTCTCTCTCTCTCTCTCTCTCTCTCTCTCTCTCTGTGTGTGTGTGTGTGTGTGTGTGTGTGTGTGTGTGTGTGTGTGTCTCAATCTCCAGGCCTTGCCCAGCTTACAGACTGTCCTGTGGTGCAGGCCATACACTACAGGCACAGTACTGTAGTACCCATAGTACAGGACCCTAGTACATGTGGTACACACCCCTTTTCTTGGTCCCTGCTGAGGCACAATCTCTTCAAGTCCTTTGTCCCTATAGCCACCCCATCCCTGTCCCAGGCCAGGTGACACTCTTGCGTTTGTGTTGCACATTGGTTCTTCAAGCTCTTTCTATTGACTCCTTGTTCATCAAACCAGCAGTATGACCCAGGGCCATGCCCCAGTGCCCATCCACATCCACTGAGCCAAAAAGCCAAGCCCCTCCCAACATACCCCATCTGTCCTAGTTACAGTTCTACTGCTGTAATAAACATCATTGCCAGAAGCAGCCTGGGGAGGAAAGGGTTCCTCCCACCTTATAACACTCAGGTTACAAATCCATCACTGAGGAAAGTCGGGGCAGGAACTCAAGACAAGAACCCAGAGGTAGGAACTGAAACAGAGCCCATAGAGGAGGGCTGCTTCCTAGCTCACCACAGCTTGTTCAGCCTTTTTATTTATACCATCCAAAAGCCACCCACAGTGAGCTGGAGCATCCCACTTCAATCAAGAAAAAACCCCATAGACTTTGCTTACAGGTCAATCTGATGGAAGAGGCGTTTCCTTAGTTGAGGTTCCCTCTTCCCAGAGGCCTATGCTGTGTCAAGCTGACAAGAAAACTACGTGCATCCCATCCCCATACCTGCCCTGTATACCAGCATATCGGGGTCACAATTTACATTTCCTGAGCTCAGTCCGCATCACCTTGTGATCTCGGGCCCTTTCTATTCCATAGGCCTGTCATATTTCCCCATGAAGCCAGTCCTTCCTCCTCCCCACCCAGAAGAAGCTTGTGTGCATGGCACTCAAGCAGCCCTCAAAAGATAAGCAAATCAACAGAGCAATTGTACACTTCCACCACGTCCCAGAGACCACCCACATCATCTCCCAACTTACCCTTGAGAGTCTGTTAATTCCCAAGAGAGACTAGAGATGAGGCTTCTGACTGCTACCTGCAGGGTCACTGCAGGGACTGGCTCAGTGGGGAAGGGTGCTTCCCACTAAGCCTGATGACCTGTGCTTAGTTCCTGGGACTAACATAGAAAGAAGAAAGAACTGACTTCTACAGGTCGCCCTCTGACCTCCACAGACATGTTCTGTCACACGCTCACACCCCTAGAGAAAAAGTCTAATGAAACCAGAACGTTTTTTAAGATTCACGGGAGAATCATAAAGCCCAGAGTCTCCTCCATGAAGAACGTTTTAGAAACGGCCATGTTCACTTGCCCTTTTGGTGCTTGAAGGATGGCCATGAGTGGAAGAGCAGCCTCCAGGCGGTTGCCTCCTGTGATGAGGGGTCACATGTGTGGCATGCAGCTGTAACATGAGGGGCCTGCTCGTTGGGGTTACTGTCCCACCCAGCACCCTGCAGCCGGCAAGCCCCAAAGAGTCTACATTAGGTTATAAACTGATTGGCCCATTAGCTCAGTCTTCCTACCAGCTCCCATAACTTATATTAACCCATTGCTCCCTTCCATGCCAGGCACATGGCCGGTACCTTTTCTCAGCTGGGACAGGGACACAACCTGCTTCCTTGGTGGTCTGTGCACGAATGCCATGGAAGCTTCCTGCTTCCCAAACGCAACCTCTACTTCCTGTCTGGTTTTCCCGCCTATACTTCCTGCCTGGCCAATCAGCGTTTATTTAAAACATGATTGACAGAATACAGACAATTCTCCTGCATGCAGCCTGTGGCTTGGGCCCTGCATTAAGGCTTTCAGCCTTGTCCACGGCCATACAGCAGGTGGGGAGGGGGATATATGCCAGGAGATTAAGGAGATCTGGGACTGGACTAGGATAGCACTCAGGTTAATGTCACATCATTGTCCTAGCCAGTGAGAGCCCTGGCATGTGGGTGGTTGGGCAGAAGCTCTACTTCTCCATTGTGTGTGGACAGCGGCAATGCCCACTACGGCAGGAAGGCTCCTGACCTGTGTTCTCTGGCATCATTCTGCCATTCTGTTTGGCTGTATGACAAAGGGACTTTTGCACAGTGTGATGGCTGGTTTTAACTCAACTTGACACAAGCTAGAGTTATTGGAGAGCAGGGAGCCTCAGCTGAGAACTTGTCTCTATAAGGTTGGACTGTAGGCAAGACTATATGGCATTTTCTTAATTAGTGATTGATGGGGGCAGGCTCAGCCCATTGTGGGTGGAGCCATTCCTAGGCTGCTGATCCTGGGTTAGATCAGAAAGCAGGCTGAGCAAGCCATGAGGAGCAAACCAGTAAGCAGCACCCACCCATGGCCTCTGCATCAGTTCCTGCCTCCAAGTCCCTGCTCCATTTGAGTTCCTGTTCTGACTTTCTTCAATGATGAACAGTGATGTGGAAGTGTAAGCCAAATAAGCCTTTTCTACCCCAAGATGTTTTGGTCATGGTGTTTCATCACAACAATCATAGCCCTAACTAAGACACAGGGGAACTGATGTCACTGATCAAATTACACCCAGGCTATCTGGGTAAAGTCAGTACAAGGATTTGAATACACAGAAGAGAAAAGAGGAAATAAATAATTTAAGGAGAATGCAATCCCTCATGGCAGGCACAGAAAGAGAAAAGGCATAGCTGCCAGCATTCAATGAGTTTGCAAGAGTATCACGAATTCCAGGTGGCCAGCAGCCCTAGCCAGCCCCTTCATTTCAGCTGAGGCGACCCTGGACATAGACTCCTCCCTTGCTACTAGTCTCTGATCTCCAGAAATAAAAACAGTCAGTGTGTATTGTTCCAGCTGCAGATGCTGTGGGGACCTGTTGTGGCAGGGTAGGGACACGAATGTCCTTGCTCTTAGACACTTCCATTTGTGGTATCCCGCTAGGTTGGTAGATACCATGCAGTGGTTGGCACCAGCTAGGCAGAGTTGAAAGCAAAGCTCTTCTGGAAGGGCTGAGATTGGCATGTGGTTTAGGCACACTAGAGAAGCCAAACAGCAAGATGAACCCAAAGAAAAACATATATAGATCCTCCTTGATATCAGAAACAAACAAGATTGCCAGGCAAAAGCTGGAAGAACGGGAGTGGGGAAGGGGGTAGTAGGGATGGGGTAGGGGTGGGCAAAAGGGAGAGGGGGAGGGAAAAGGGAAGAAATGAGGAGAGCATGGGGGAGTGGGAGGGTGGTGATGGGGGAAAGGGTGGATTTTGGAGAAGAGAATAAGATATCTACATTAAAGGAGTCATTTTAGGATTGGCAAGAGACTTGTCTCTAGAGGGGACTCCAAGTGTCCACAGGGATGTCCCCTGCTGGGTATTTGGGCAGCAGAGGAGAGGGTGCCTGAACTAGTCTTGTCCCATAGTCACATTGATGAATATCTTGATCATCACCATAGAAATTTCGCCTGATGAATGGAGATAGAGTCAGAGACCCACAGTCACATCAGAACAACAGACTGAGCTCCCAAGGTCCAGTCGAAGAGCAGAAGAGGGGAGAAGATGAGCAAGGAAGTCAGGACCGCAAGGGACTGGCCCAACAAATGAGACAGTGTACCTGATCTATTGGGAGCTCATCAAATCCAGCTGGACATGGACTGAAGGAGCATATGACCAAACCAGAATCTCCGAATGTGGCTGCCAATGGGGGCTGACTGAGAAACCAATGACAATGGCACAGGGACATATCTCTTCTGCATGTATTGGCTTTTTGGGAAACTAGTCTATATGGATGCACACCTTCTTAGGCTGGGATGGAGGGGGGAGGGCCTTGGGCTTCCCACAGGGCAGGAGGAGGGAGGAAGGGTGGTGGGGAAGCGGGAGGGCCTGGGATAAGGGGAGAAAGTGTAACTTTAAAGTTTATTACAAAAAAGAAAAAGAAAGAAAGAAAGGAAGGAAGGAAGGAAGGAAGGAAGGAAGGAAGGAAAAAAATAAAATAAAAAAATAACAAGTCTCCATGTCATTTTTTGTGAGCTGGCTGCCCAGTGAAAAATCCGTCTATACCCGCTGTCATGGGAAGCCTTTAGTGTGTATGTAAAGCCAGAAAATCTGCTCACTGTGATCCCACTCAGGGCTAAGCTCAAATCCAGTGTTGACTCCAGCCTTCCGGAATGGTAGGCTGACCTGTGTTCACAAACTGTGCCTCTGAATCTTCTATATATCATGGGTTTGACTCAGTCACTGTCTCTTCCCTCTAACCATGTCTCCTTTCTCAAAAAAAGATTTTCTTGCTTCCCAACAGGGTCTTAGGAAGCCCCTGGAGTCTCCTTGGTGAGCTCCCTGCTGCCCCATCTGCAGCGAGCCCATCCCTGTACAGCAGCCACCAAACCTAAGGTACAAAGTCTTAGAGAGACTCTCCTCTTTAAGGAACTCTGGCCAATGCTAAAGGTAGGGCAGGCTCTGTCTGAGGTCACCTTGGAATGCAACAGAAGTAAGCATGTCACTCAAATAAAGAGGTGGTCACCAGAGTCCAGCACAAAGATCCCTGCCTAAGTTCACCCCTGGAGTCTGACCCCAGTCACATATCTGCCAGAAACTGTGACTATGGCACCTCTGTCCCTTCTGAGTGGGCTCACTTGGAATTATCCCCCTTTCAGGAGGATACCATGGGACATTTTGCCTTGAGCATGGCTGTGTGTCATCCAGGCACCGTTCTCCCAGGAAAGCACACATTCCTACACAGCACACTGTTCCTCCACATTTGATTCCCACTCATCTAAAATGACCTGCAACCAAATGAATTATTTACCCTTGTGGTGTTTGAGGCAGCTACAAATACCCACAGACCTTGTTACCTGAACCCTGCCTGCAGCCAGGGCTCAGAGGAAATGCTCCTAAAAATAAATGGAGCACCAATAGCACCTGTCTGGGGGAATGGGTCACCCCGTGGCACAAAGTGTGTTTTCCTGAAGACTGTGTCTTCACATGCTTCGTCTGCAGAGCCTGGGACCCTCTGTCTCCCTTGTTCCTGGCTTCGTCCCTTGACTTTTCCCAAAGCTTTGTCACCACACTTCTGCACCCATGTCCTCCCAACTTCCTGGATACCAATAGCTGTGCTATTTGGCATCCTCCCTTCTAGGACCTGCCTAGTCCTCCTGCTAACCCTTCCTTTTCTCCTCTCCACTCTTGAGAAGCAAGTTCTGCCCAGTTCCATAGGTATAAGATTGGTCCCATCAGGTCTCCCTGAGGACCAAAGGAGACAGCATAAGTACCAGTGCTTAGTGTCGAGACAATCACCACACGCCCTGAGGACAGCGGGCCTCATTGCTTCATGCCAAGTCAGCCCTCATCTGGGATGACCACAGCTCCTACTAACCTCCCCACCCTTTCTCTGAAGCTGCCTACCTTCCAAAGGCTCTATTCTCCCTCTCCAAACTCTGTGTTCCGTATCCCCGACCACAACCACCACCAAGCTGTCACTCAGAAGGCCCCAAGGCTGCCTCTGCCTCTCCCAGCTAGGCTCTCTTTCCCATGCTTTGAAACCCAAATCCTAAGACCAGCGCCTCTGCTCTCCCACTGGCTCAGGCTGAAAAGTGAGGCTAGTCCTGGGTAGCCGTGGAGAGATAGTTAAACGACTCCCAAAAACCCAGCCGGAGCTGAAGCCAAGGCATTTATTTACACAGACTGTACTCTTGGAGAATTTTTACAACAAACTCAGGCCTCAGATGTCCTGTTAATTTTCAAAGCTCTTCTGCTTATGTTTTGGAAGCATGCTGGCTCCGGGAACAGGTTCTCGCCCCAGAGCAAGGAAGATGGTACAAATGGGGAGGGCGGGGAGGTACTAGAAAAAGAAACATGATCATCAAATAAGAGATTTGCTGACACTTTAAATGCAGAACAAAGCAGTAGGGGGAAAGTAGTTTATGTAGAGAAAGTAGTTCACATCAACCTCGTATTTATATGGCCCCAAAACGTGCTGGAGACCAAGTGAAACAAGCAGAGCCTTCCCTTGCTCCCCAGCTCCAAGGGCTGGCCACATTCCCCACATAAACAGCAAGAAGGGACAAGATGTTATGATAATGAGGGAGTTTTCTACAGCCTCTGATTGCCCAGGCCCCTCTGCCTTCCTTTCCTCCAATATCAGTGGCTGCCCAGAGCAGAAAACAAGCGAAGAAGGACTTGGCCTCAAATAAATGTGCCCTGTGACTGACAGTCTGTGGCCTCAGGAGCAATCAGCCCCCAATTAACTGAACGGAAGACCTCAATTAGCAGATGTGATTCCCACTCAGTAGATTAAAGAACCTGTCGTCATCGAGGTTGCGGTGTGGGTGGACAAGAACTAGACGGCCAGATTGGAGAGATGATTCAGTAGTTCAGAGCACTGGCTGCTCTTCCAGAGGACACAGGTTCGATTCCCAGCATGTACATCACGGCTCACAGTTGTCTGTAACTCCAGTTCCAGAAGATCTGATGCCCTCTTTTGGTCTCCTAGAGCACTGTTTGCATATAATTCACAGGCATATATGCAGGTAAAATATTCATCTGCATAAAATAGTAAAATAGTAGTTTTTAATTTTGATAGTGAGAAAAAGGAACCAGATAGTGAGCGGATGGACAGAAATTGAAGATCAACCCTAGGGATGTCCTCAGTATGTTTCCTGACATAGAAGCTTGTACAAATAAGTTTACTGCTGAGTGGCACAGGCCAGGGGAAAGGCAGCTGTGCTGATCTTCCTGCCTCCTCCTTGCCCTCAACTGGTGTCCAAACTACAAGTTCCTGGGAACTTTCTTAGCTCTCTCTAAGGGCGAGGCCACCCAAGCCCTGGGGGCCCGGAGTGAGCACTAGTGGATTTCATTCGAACTTCAGGAAAAATAGAGCTGGAGAGAAGTCGGAGATTCTCAATGATTCAGAATTGCTCGGGCAGAGAGAGATTAGTGCAGGAGGTTTCCTCAAGAACCATCAGACAATGGAAGTTATCCCGGAAAGATAGCTTGGTTTCAGAAGGCACTGGGGCATATTTTATCAGATTTACCTACAGCCACCATGATAGCACACAGGGACAGAGACAAGACATCCCAGGGCCAGAGTCTGCAAAACTTGACAGCTGGACTCTGTGTCCTTCCAAGAGAACTTGTAAGAAGGGAGCTCATCACTGTCCAGGTCTCCCAGACATGCTCTAGATTCTTCCCTGAAACACATATGTGGAAACATATGGCATCAACACGTGAACTTAGCTACTAGAGCCCCAGTCCTGGCAATGCTGCTGATACCTAGCTAAGAGTCTACCTGTATGGAGATGCATCCAGGTCCAAGGCAGACAGTAGGCCCAGTCACAACATGGCTGCCACTATACTCACAGTAGAAGGTGGCCACCATCAGGGCCTAGGTCTACAGTGCATTTGATGAGGCCAGGCCGACAGAAGGGCTCTGACTGGAAGTCCCTAAGGAAACAAGGCTTTAAGCAGTCTGCTAGTGGGAGGCCAGGGAGGTAAAGCCCAGGCAGAGCCAGAGACCTGGGTAAGGAAGTAAAAGTCTGTGCCCACGGCAAGTGGTTCACAGCACAATGAAAGGCTCGGATCAGAAGCCACATACAGAGGCTTGGCAGCTGGGCAGAAGGAAAGATCTTCCTGGAGGACTAGGTGGGCCCAGTAGCACTGATGAGTGGGAGGCAAATGGATGGTCCAATTAGGGGAGAGGTGAAGACAAAAGATAGGAGACAAGCAGCTCTCACATCAGTGTGGCACATGGAAGATTGATAAAGGGAATTTTTGCTCCAGGCCTCCAGCACAGCACAGCCTGTTGGCCTAGGTGGGCTTCTGATATGGTCAGAGAAGGCTGTGATCCTTGCTTTTGGTCCTTGATGCCTTGATCTCTGTGGTAGCAGGAGACCAGCATGGTGAATGGCTCTGTCCTTGGTTTGCTCTGCAAACCTTTTGCCCTAGAAAAGAAGGTTGAGCTTCCCCTGCATTCCCCACCACCACCGCCCTCCGCAAGGACACAGAAGATGTGGTCTTCTGGCCCCAGGCATGTCTGTCGTCATCCGTGCTTCCAACTAAGCAGTAAGATATGGTTGAGGATCCCCAGGGAAGGGGCTCCCAGGGAAGCCAGTTCCCCAGGGATGGTGACTCAAGAATAAGAGATTACAGCCCTAGGGAGAGCTGACTCCCAGGGAGAAGAGTGCAGGGTTCCTACAGAAGCGATGAACACCTCACACTTTAGGGTCACTGCCCTTCCCATGCTGTCTCAAGCACTTGACAATGAACAAGTCCTTGTAAGATTCCAAGGGAAAGCCGGGCCACCAAAATCCCCAGACTTGCTTCAGTCTGCCAAACATTCAGATGATTTAAAAAGTAGATTTAATTTGGGCTTCGTGGCATACCTCTATAATCCCTGTACTCCAAAGGCGAAGAGGTTTTGAGTTCAAGACTCACTCTCGGCAAACAAGAAACAAGTTTAACTTAGAGAAACAAAGAAGCATGGCATGGCCTGTGTGTTAGAGCCCTGGAGCGTTCCTGGTTGTTTCTGTGTGTAGGAGGCACAGAAAACCTGTTACTTATTCAGAGACTCTTTTCACTGCTCTAACAGTTTCTGGAAACTTCTTTAAGACCCATTGTCTTAGTTTAGCTGTCAATTGTCACATCCTAGAACTATCTGAGAAGGGAGACTCAATTGAGTGATATCCATATTAATTGGCTTGTGTCATGTCTTGTGGGTAGATTGTCTTGATTGTTAATTAATATAGGAGGGATCAGTCCATTGTGGATGGTACCAATCCCTGGGCAGGCAATTTTGGGCTGTATAAGAAAGCTAGCTAGAGCTGGGC
>JAQHUG010000118.1:3065173-3094161 GCA_028555095.1 Dicrostonyx torquatus | reverse complement strand
GTGGCAGGAGAAGTTTCAACTTGAGGCAACCCTTGCATGCCCCACCTCAGGCCCAAAGCCATGCACCTCTCATAGCTGCTGAAATCGAGAAGCCAGCTTTCTCATTCTAAAGCACTCCTTCAAAGTCCTGCTCCCACCCTACCTTCAAACGGGAGCCACTTGTCTTGAAGCTTGCTTACAAGCTTCAATGTCAGTACCTATATCAGTTTCTATTGCTGTGAAGAGACACCAGGACCACAGCTACTCTTATAAAGGAAAACATTTAATTGGGGGCTGACTTACAGTTCAGAGGTTTGGTCCATTGTCATCATGGCAGAAGCATGGTGGCATGCATGCAGACATGGTGCTGGAGAGGTACCTGAGAGTTCTACATCTGGACCAGCAAGCAGCCAGGAAAGAGAGCAACACTGGGCCTAGCTTGAGCATCTGAAACCTCAAAGCCTAGTGATACACTTCTTCCAACAAGACCACGCCTCCTAATAATGTCATTCCCTATGAGCCTATGAGGACCATTTTCATTCGAACTGCCACAGTATCTTTCCAGAGAGAGAATTCAGCAAGGGGTATGAGGTGCACGGCTCCTAACCACAGGATCACCTCTGTAAGGTGACTCAAATGTGCCTGCCTTAGGGTTTGCAGAGAGACTGGGGTGGGACAAACAGAGGTTCAGAGTAAATGTCGTGGGCTCCTTTTCCTCTGGTTGCTGCTGTTTTGAGTTTGGATGAGAAAAAGCCTAAGTTCACTCCCAAATCGATTTTCAACATCTTGATGAAACCAATAAAAAACACATTTGAACTTTGGATATGATAATAAAAAGGTTTGTCTGGATGATCTTTGAAAATGTTTGACTCCCCTGAGGACAGATCTGTTCATACAGCCCTGGGAACTCCTTCTCCAGTCAGCCCATCTGCTCGGCCTCAGCAAGACAGTCCTTCCCACTTCCCCTACCCGAGACCTCCGTCTCTCCCTCCGGGCCAGGGTATGTTAATGACCAAAGCTTTCATTCCAGCCTAGTTCTTCTAAAAATAAATATCTGAATTTTTGAAAAGGCTCTGAGCAAGGAGATAGTCAAGCCTTGTCATTCCCCCCCCCACTACACACACACACACACACACACACACACACACACACACACACACACACCGAGGTTCAGAACAGCTCCTGGAGCTCAGATACTGCACAGGTGACTTCTGTCCATCTCTTGATTCACCTTCCACCCAGATGCTCTCCCCACCTCCTCATTGCCGCCCATCTGGGCGGGGGAAGGAGGGGAGGCTATCTGCCTAGACTGAGCTCCCATCCCTAGCCCTGCTCAGCACTGGCTACTGAGAAAGTCAGTCTGAGCATGAGACTTGTGTTAGCCCTGGATCTTATTATCACAGCCTTCAAGAGCGGGGACGTCCGAGAGTAATTTGCTTTAGAGATTTCTGTCCCAACAAGGAGAATGAAATTACCTTCCTAGTGGGCAGTAGTATTAGATCGGCATCAGACAAACAGAAAACACCCCTGGCCTCTAAATGAATGCTTTCAACCCACAGCTGCCTTTCTGGCTGGACCTAAATAAATAACAAGGACATTAATAGGAAGCACAGCTACTTGCCTTAAAGAATAGAATCTCAAACTCTATAAACCGCCGATGCTGTTTCCGGCTTTGACAAGAGGAGAAGTTTAAACCAAATTGTCTTTTCAATATGTTAATTAAACCAATAAACAGTAACTATATTTGAGTTTCCTGGTCTAATAATAAAAAAGATGTGTTTGGCTGACTGTTGAAAGTGCTTGATGGAATATTTTATATGCTGTATTTGCATAATGAATAAATGCAAAACTAACATTTGGGGTTTTCGCGAACTGCTCGGATGGAAGATTCCGCGCAGGGGCAAGCACACTCCCCTGCAATTAACTTCCATTGTTTAGAAAACCAAAGCCGTAAAAGTTCATTTAATCAAACTTCCTTCCATGTGCCTTCTTTAAAATTACACTCAGACATCCATCTACTGAGAGACTCATTCCAACTGTACATATCGGAGATCTTTTTGACTGACTTCTATAAGAAAATCATACATTGAGAAGACAATTATCCCAAATGAATCTGAAACTCACAGAAACATATCAGAGGCTGTTAGGTTTGATTAATGAGCCTTACTTTTGATAAATCTGCCACTTGGAAACTTGGGCTGGCTCATGCTCCATGGGCCCGTAAACCAGCTGGAAATGAAGAGTACCAAGCACGCACAGCCATCCTTGTGTCATGTCTTCTGAGACTCGGGCTAATCACATTTAAACCCTGCATGCCATCAAACTCACTTTACCCTCTAGAACTGTGCAGGGATTCATCTACCCCACATGGGGGCTTCAGACAGCAGCAAGGTTTCTTCTCTCCCAGTTAAGGAAGGCTGGTTCCCTGGTGGCCCTAATCAGGAAGGTGCAGCTTGCTGACTGGCTGAACCCTCTCCATTCACACATAATAAAAAGATATGTCTGACAGATCTATCGTGGAATATGATTTTAACTGGGTAAAGATGTGTCACATTTGTTTATGCTGTGGAATATCACTTTAACTGTGTAAAAGCATGTTACTTTGGTTTATGATGCATTTGTTTAACAATGTAAGGATGTGTTGCATCTGTTGCACCTTGCCTGCCTAAGGCATCTGATTGGTCTAAGAAAAAGTTGAGTGGCCAATAGATAGGCAGAAGAGGGGCTTCTGGGCAGAGAAAATAAACAGGAGAAACCTAGGCTCAAGAAGAGGAGGAATGAGAGAAGAAAGAAGAGAGAACAAGGGATCCCCAGGGCAAGAAGCCAGTCAGATGCCAGACAGACAGACATATAGAAGGAGTGAAATTAAGATATATAAAAAAAAGGTAATAAGCCCTGGGGCAAAGGGTAAATAAAGAATAGTCAGTTAATTTAAGTTAAAAGAGTTAGCCAGAAACATGCCTAATCTAATAATACTAAAAATAAGTCTCCATGTCGTGATTTGGGAGCTGGTTGGTGGCCCAAAAGAAAAAGTCGGGTACACAGATCTGTTCACATAGCCCTGGGCTCTGCTTCCCAGGTTCCTGTGCTCTTTCTGCCTCCTCACAGTCCCATGCTGGGGCTCCCAGAAGCCAGCTTGCTGACTGAGCTGGCTATGCTTCTCTTGGTGACACTTTATCCAAAGACACCATGCTTTCCAGACTTCAATGAGAACTAGATGCACTTCTCAAAGGGAGACTCTAAACTATATTTTAAGGAGAAAGTATAGGTGAGGCCTGAGCCACTGTGTGGGGACATGGGCTGCCTGAAAGCTCTGATATCTCCTGACAGCAAACTGTCCACCCCAAGCTCCACTGTGCTTCTGTCCTTCAACTGTCACCTCACAGCCACTTCCTCGAGTGTCCAGGCCCTTCATGGGTGTCAGGGGCTCAGCTGTGGCCCTCCTAAATTCCTAAGTCCTGGGGCTTATGAACTTAAGATGGGGCTGCATCTCAGGACAGGTAATGAAGAAGTTCGTATCCAGGTTCATCATGTGTGGCCCTGATCTGGGTTACTCCTTATGACGTGAGGGAATCAGGACACAGTCACACTTAGACAAACAGATAAGGATGCTGGGAGAAGACCTTCTGCAAATCACAGGGAGAGACTTCACCGGAAACCCAACCACCAGAACCTTGGTCGTGGACATCCACCTCCAGAACAGTGAGCAAAGGAGCTGGCATTGTTCAAGTCACCTGATGAGCCATGGCAGTCCAGCACCCTAATACACCAAGCCACACTCAGCTCCCTGCAATCTTCGTAGAGAACACAGTTTCCTTTGCCAGGATCTTGGAGCCATTCCTTCACTCTCCAAAAAGGCCTATGGCAAGCTGCTTTTCCTGTATATGGAGGTGGATCTGTGAGTGATGGGGGATGGGTGGAGGTAGGCAAGAATGTCCAGGCAGAGAGCTTATTCCAGATGGGCAAGGAGGAGGCCAAAAAGGGACCAGTGCTGCTGGGTTAGAGGTAGACACAGCAGTATGGACACATGCTTGGTCTGTTGCTGAGCTAAACAGGCCTCAAGAGGGCAGATGGGCGGCATCAGCTTGATGATTCTAAAGCCAGAAAAAGTAAAAGATGAGCATGAAGTACCCTAAAGTACCAAGAAGTAACATATGCTCAAAAAAAAAAAAAAAAAAAGAATGGGGCAAAACAGAGGACAAAGGAAGCCACCTGAACACCCTTCCAACTGCTAACCCTAGAAGGACTTGAGTGTCACAGGGCCCCAGACGACAACCCAAAATATAAACAAAATATGCACAAGCCATTATTGATACTGATGAGTGTATGGATAAACAAATAATAGAAAAGGAAATAGGATTTATTTTAAATCATTCAATGCTGCAAGTGACAATTTCATCTCTCCTCATTGAGTGAAGCTGAACTCAGCCACTTGCTTCCTGGACAGGAAGGAAAGAGACCTGAGCCAGGCTGCCTGGCCAAGACATCCTAAACAAGCCTACCAAACCACACCGGTGAGTCAGGGTGTGGTGCCAACACTTTCCTCTGTGGCCTCCTTCTGAAAGTTCATCGTGGCATCATAACAAGGAGCTGAGCAAGATTCTGCAAGCCCATGACCAGTAATGAGAGGCCAGTGAAATCAAGGAAAACAACTCTAAAAAGCAGAATCTGAGAAACCATGATGAGCCAAGAAGACCGAGGAAACGGAGTGATGTCATATCTTGGGTTGAGTCCTGGTGGAGCTGGCGACATGCAGGTAAAGTCTGGAGTGAAGACAGTCGTGCACATGGACAAACAGAGAGGTGGGTGCAAACATGGAGGAACCAAGGGAGGAGTACCCAGGGACCCCATACCATCTTTGCAACTTTCCTCTAAGCACAAAACTACTCTGAAGTGGGAAAGATTTAAAAAAAAAAAAAGAAAGAAAGAAAGACAACTCACAGAGGCCTTGGGTGGTCTCCACGGGCCCTGTTGAGATCCGCAACTTTTTCTAAGGACTGCTGAGACAAATGCCAACTCCCATTCCACCCTCCGTGCCCTCCTGCCCTCCCTACTCTCCCTACTCTCCCTGCCCTCCGTCCTCCATGCCCTCTGCCCTCTCTCTGCCCTCCCCCTCCCTACCCTCCACCCTATGTACCCTCTACCCTCCATGACCTCCACCCTCTGTGCCCTCTACCCCCCATATCCTCCACCCTCCGCACCCTCTATCCTCCGTGCCGTCTGTGCCCTCCACTTGCAGACAGTGCTCAGTGAGAACCACTGCTTAACTCACCTTTCACTAAACCGTCAGGTGGGAGGGCTGGCTGGGGTTTTAATTCAAACTGTGTCAATTGCTGCAAGTGCCGGGTTCTGACAGCACACGGTGGTCCCCATCTTCTGGATCCTTGTAAGCAGACAGCCAAGGAGCTGGTCCCCAGGGAGACTGAGCAGCTGCCTCATGATGCCTCTGTGCGTTGTTTAAGCACAGTGAGAACTTGGTGATTTTGCAGTCGCATGGGATGTAATACCCAGGGGATAGGTAGAGGTGGAACAAGATGGAGACAGCTACATAATGGAAGTCTGGTGTAGCTTTAGAGACATAAAAGATAAAAAGCACACCTTAACTACTGACAAAATGTGTGACTTGAAGCGAGTCGCTCGCTGAGCACCGGTGTCCTTGGCTGTGAAGTAAGGACATGGCTCTGAGGAAGGAGACAGACGGCTCCACTCAGAAACCGGCCAGGGAAAATTCTTCTTGAATCAGAGAATTCCTAGTTATTATACTTGTGACCCTTTTATTACTAAATGTTGACATCAGCCAGATGATGCCATGATCTGCTAGAGACCAACCACGCCTGCAAAATCTCCAGACACTTGTGCTAAGGTGTGTCGGTTGCTTTCCTCACCAGTGTGACCCAATGCCTAACTAAGCCACTTAAGAAAGGGAGGGTTTATTTTGGTTCACAGTTTGAGGGTGCGGCCCAACATGGCCGAGAGAGCATGGCAGCTGCCATGTAAGCAGTGGTCGTATCGTACTGAGTGAGGAAGCAGAGAGATGAACGCCAGTGTGCCGCTTACTTTCTCCTTTATTCGGTTCGAGACTTCAGAGCACCCACATCCACAGTTAGGGTGGATCGCCCCTCCTCAATTAAGCCTACCTAGAAGATACCTCATGGGCATGCCCAGAGATTTGTCTCCTAGGTCATTCTAGATCCTGTCAGCTGAGATTATTAACCATGGTTATTATTAACCATGGCCCACAATTTCAGCAATCGACCTGATCAAAACACTTAGACATCAGGCAAAGCCAACACTGTCTGCCCTTGAACTTGACTGTGTAAGCCCCACCCTAGTGTTCATTTCATGCGAGCACTCTTAGGAAGCAATAGGGACATGTGTGTGACTGTGTCTTGGGGTGACTAGTGTCAGAAAAGTGGGACCCGCAGGAGACACAGACCTCACCTCAGAAGATGAAGCTCCCAGGGACCAGCCATCACCATCAATAAGCAGTGGGGGACCAGCGGCCAAGGGAAGGATGCAGTTTTGGACCAGGGAAATAAAGATGTAAGGATGACCAGTGTGTTCCCTGGTCGTCTCCCCTAATTCTCACTCCTTCCCTGTCATTCTCACCCTGCCCCAAGTGCTGCTGGCTCCTTATTGGATAAGGGACTGAAACAAGCCATTAAGGGGTACAACCAGGTCAAGTCATATGTGGTGCTTTGAATACGTCCCCCAAAGGTTCACAGGGAGTGGCACTATTAGGAGGTGTGACCTTGTTAGAGCAGGTGTAGCCTTATTGGAGGAAGTGTTTCACTGAGTGTGGGTTTTGAGGTTTCAGAAGCTCAGCCCAGGCCCGATAGTGCTCTCTCTTCCTGCTGCCTAGGGCTCCAGACGTAGAACTCTCAGCTACCACTCCAGCACCATGTCTGCCTGTGTGTCACCATGCTTCCCACCATGATAATAATGAGCTAAACCTTTGAACTGTAAGCCAGCCCCAATTAAATGTTTTCCTTTATAACAGTAGCCATGGTCATGGTGTCTCTTGACAGCAATAAAAACCCTAACTAAGTTGTAGACAGAATTTTTTGGGGTTGCCAGCTCTCAAATAATGACACAGAGACTTATTATTAATTATGAAAACTAAACCTTAGCTTAGACTTGTTCCACTAGCTTTTACAACTTAAATTAACCTGTTTCTATTAATCTACATTTTATCATATGTCCTTTTATGTTTCATTCTGTATGTCCAACTCCCTCTGTGTCTCATAGGTGTCTCTCTATACATCTCAATTTCCCCTTCTCTTCCTCCCCTCCCCCACCCCAGAAATCCTGCCTATACTTTCTGCCTAGCTATCGGTCATTCAGCTTTTTATTACACCAATTACAGCAATACATCTTCACACAGTGTCCAAATATTTCACAACACTAAGACATCATAGAAGGATAGAGGCATGCTGGGCATTATGAAAGACAAAGTCAGCAGGGGGCTGGAGAACAGAGGTGAAACATTTTGTGTGGAGGACTGGGATTCACCATGCCAATGACTGCTGTCCTAGCCAGGGTTACAATCTCTGCAATGAAACGCCATGACCAAAGCAACTTGGGAGAAAAGGTTTATTTGGCTTACACTTCCACACCATTGTTCATCATCAAAGGAAGTCAGGATAGGAACTCCGGACAGGGACTGGAAGCAGGTGCTGTCACAGAGGCCATGGAGGGGTGCTGCCTACTGGCTTGCTTCTCGTGGCTTGCTAAGTCAGCTTTCATTTAGAATCTAGGCCCACCAGCCAAGGGATGGCACCACCCACAATAGACTGGGCCCTCTCCCATCAATCACTAATTAAGAAAATACCCTAGCTCTGTTTCTTATGGAGGTATTTTCTCAATTGGGGGTCCCTCCTTTCAGATGACGAGCATCTGTCAAGTTGAGAGCCATGCACAAGTTCAAAGCTAAAGTTGGCAGCGGACACAAGCACAGGAAATGCACTGCACCATCAGACGGGGCCCTGTGCTGTGCTGTAGCCCTGAACTCTTCACCCACTTCCTTGAACTTTTCTCTGGTTTCCAACTCCTGACAAGAATTTTAACAGATGTTATAGCCAGACAAAATAAGTTTTTCCAGAATTTAGTGTGCCCACATTTACCCCAATTGACCCCTGTTAATTTCCATTTTGTAAGTTAGCGCAGTTGGATGTTTATTCAGCTTAATAACCTCAAGCACGTCCCACTCATTAGTATATACACATAGATACATATTCTCTCTCTCTCTCTCTCTCTCTCTCTCTCTCTCTCTCTCTCTCACACACACACACACACACACACACACACACACACACACACACACCCTGAGCATCTCAAGGTCAAGGCTAAACAGCGGACAGCACCTTAATCTGTGGCTTGGCTGGGCTCTGTGTTTGTGGCTGGGCCTGTGGTTAAGAATGCCTGCCCAACCTCCTGACCTTCAACTCTGCCAGTACGTTATCGGCATGAACTCCACACAACACCTGCATTTACATTTCTGTCTCTGCGATGACTCATGAATGAAAGGAAGCCATTACCCCCTCTGAGGCAGGAATATATTCTGTGGCTATCATGACCATGGTTCAGAGGGTGGTATTTCACTGGAGTATATGCCATGCTAATGACTGTCTCTCCCACTGGCCAAGGCAGGCTCTTAGATGGGGACACACATACAACACCCTTAGTGTCCTACTGTGTGTTCAGGCTGGCCAGGTCAGAGTCACTGGAAATGTCCCATTCTTAAAAAGATAGACCTCCTAATGGTGAGTCTGCAGCAGAGCCATGATTCTGTGGAGAGGTGGTAGACTCCTATGCTCTAAACAAATGTCTCCCTGCTCACACATTGGCACAGAACGAAGTCTTTCTGCCTGAAGATCCATGCTTGCTTCAGAAAGTTCTCTATGGAGGAGATGGATGACGGGCCCCATCCGGCCCTGAGAGAAGAAATGCCTCTTAAATCATGCCTTCTTCTTGTCCTGCCCTGTCTCCCATTTGAAAGATGGGCTCCCAGAAGCTCGTAACTCTCCTCCTTTCCCATGATGCCCACTGATGTTCTTGTACCCAGAGTCTCTCCCTCTCATCACAGCCAGCTTTGTACCCACGGGCACAGAATCCACACCCAAGGTTGGCACCATGTATAGAAATCCCAACCGAGAGCAAGTGGCCTTGCCTCTCAAGTCATGGGCCAATAGCAGCCATATGTCAGCCATATGTCTTTCAGAAAGACCCCTCCCCTTCCTGTTCGTGACTTCTTTCATTTATGAGCACCCATCCTGCATTACATACTAAGTATCACCTTGGTGATACTTTCTTCCTCTCCCAGACACTTCATAAGGGATGAACCCTTCAGAAGCCCCAAGACTGACCTGAGGGCTATTTCAAGTGTGTTACCTCACTTGTGACACCGGAGCCCCTTATCCCCAACACTGCCCAGTGATGTGACCTTGAGTAAGACACTGTCCTCTGTGAGATTCAGCATCCTCACCTGTACCAAAAAAGTCAGTGCACCAAGCCAAGGTCCATTCTTACAGGCTATTCATAAGGCTTAGCAGACATAAACTTAGAAAATGGTCCACCCATGCAAAGGAACAGTGTTCATTTTTCAAAGGGAAGAGAATCTGACACATGCTACAACATGGACAGACCTCAAGGGCATCATGCTAAATGAAACAGTACAAAGACAGAAGGCAAATGTTTTATGATTCTGTTAGGTTGAGGTCCCTAGAGTTGTCAAATCACAGAGACAGAAAGTAGTAAGGTGGGTGCCGTGGGCTGGGGAGGGAGGGGGAGCCAGCATTTTGTGGGGACCTCTTCAGAGTGTGAAGATGAAACACTCTGGGTAGGCAGTAATGATAGCTCCACAGCTGCGTGGACTTACACGTAGATGTGTAAGTTGTATGTTTCATGTTCCAGGCATTTTACACAGTAAGGAAAGAAGACAGATGAGAAGGTAGAGGAACGCAGAAGAGAGAGGAGGCAGAATCAGATGGGGTACCAGCTAGTAAAATTGAGGTCCTGGGAAGCGAGGATCAGGGGCTCCTAGAGCTGACAGTGAACCACAGACCCACAAAGAGAGATGGATGTCGGGTATGACTTGACCAATGCACTGAGATCAGCTTCTCTCTTCCACAGCTCATATCAGCAAACAGTGAGGGCTCCGGCAGAGCACACAGCCCTAGCCTTGCCTGCTCCTCCTACCCTGGGACACATCTACTGAGAAAGGGTCCACGAGAGCTCCCAGGACCAGCACCAGCAGCACCAACACTCCAGTGACACGGGTTCCAGAGAGCAGCACCTACCCATCAGCTTTCTGCCACTGGGGCAAAAGGCCTGATAAATATTTATTTGATATTTGTTCTATGTATTTATATTAGTTCACAGTTCAGAGATTTTGGTCTGGAAGCATTCAGTTCTCCATGGTTCTGTTACTTCTAAGCCATAGTGAGGCAAAAAAAAAAAATTGCTAGAAGGAGGGTGTGGGAGAGGAGAGCTGCTCACTTCAAGATGGCCAGGAAATGGGGAAAGAGACCATAGAGGAGGGGTGCAGGGAGGCCAGGGTTCTTATTTCTTTTCTGGTCACACCTCCAGTGACCTTTCTCCAGTGAGGCTCTGTCCCTTAAGGTTTCCACCAATATCATCACTAGCTGGTGATAAGCCTTAACATATGAGCTTTAGGTTCAATTTATAATGCAAATTTCATATTCAAACTATGTCAACACTGTTGACTGTTGCTAGAGTTTTTAAAACTGTAAAAAGTGGGAGCTAATAGCAACCCTCAATGCCCCCTTCCAGGAATGATCCCCCAACACTGACACATAATTAAATACTCTCTGACTCAGACACATTCCAGGGACATCCACAAAGACACACATCCCTGTATGTACCTCCTGGCATCTTCAGAGACATTATTCTTTCTTTTTATGAACCAACATGGGGTTCACTGTTCCCCTTTTTTGGATGCCTTTTGGAATTACATCTATTACAAGTTCTTCCCATATGATCAATTTTTTGTAATTTCTTTGGTGTTTGATATTTTGGCTGGTTTTTGAGGGAATATTTTGTTTCGTTTTGAAACAGGGTTTCACTATGTGATTCTTGGCTGACCTGAAACTTGCTCTGTAGACCAGACTGGCTTCAAACTCACAGAGACCCACCTGCCGCTGCCTCCAGAGAGCTAGGGTTAAAGGCGTGCGCCATTACACCAGCAATCATCGTTTTTGCTGGGAATCAAGCACAAGATCTGTGCACACTGGACAAGCTCTCTACTATTTGAGCTATATCCCCAGCGGGATCAATTTCTTTATAATGTTGAATTATTTTTAATGTGTGTGTAGTATGTGTGCTTGTGTGAATGCATGTTTTGCATGTGTGTGGGCACACATATGTGCAGGTATATATGTATGTATGTATATGCATGTAGAGGCCCCAGATTGTCACCAGGTACCTTCCTCAATCACTCTCCACCTTGTATACTGAGAAAGAGTCTCTCACTAGACTCCAGAGCTCTACAACTGGACTAATGTCGACAGCCAGCTTGCTCTAGGAATCCACTGTCGGCTCTCCTGAGTGCTAAGATCAGGTGACCACCATTCCCGCCCAACTTTTACATGGGCGCTGGGGGCCCAGACTCCGACCCTGACAATTGCATGGCAGGCCCTTCACTCGCTAAGCTGTCTCCCGAGCCCCTGAGTAGCGAGCCTTGATGACAACGTGTCATTGTGTGGCTCTGTAGTGTTTCCTTTGCACTAAGGCATCCTGAGGAATGCTCAGGCTGTTTGCAGGCTTCTGATGCGATGACCCCCGTAGAGAGCTGTACTTTCATAGAGAAATATTGAAGATTTTCATACGAAACTCCCAGATGAGAAATCCTGAGCTCAAAGTGGGGTGTGATCCCCCAGAAAAGCTACTCCAGCTCCACTCACCAGTATGTGTGTGACATTGCCTGGGAAAACAGCTTTGTCTTGAATAAGTTTGCTAAACAGACACCAAGGAAACAAGGGCATAAAATGAAGGTGGTGCGGATAGAACGTCAGGACTCCAACCCTCCAGGATTCCCAGCTTTGTCTGTCTGAAGCCGACAGAGACGGCTTTCAGCATGGCTGACATTTGGTGTCAAGATACAGCAGCAGACGACAGAAGCAATATCTGGAGAGGAGTCTGCTCCACAGCCCCCCACCCCCACTTCACAGCCCTAGCCACACCAGGACAGAATATACCCAGGATGACCTAACCAGTTCCGTTGGCCACCTCCTTGCCCTCCCAGTCCATGAAGGAAACCACCATTGGTTTGCATAAGCCAAGAGAAGACCACAAGATCCTGGCCCACTGGGATACATGGAAGACTCCACCTCCAGGCTGCTCCCAGTGATTTTGGCAGCATTGGTTTTTGTGCTAGAAGTTAGTGGTCTGTTTTAATTGATGGTCTTACAGCTGTCCCCTGGGCTGCATTATTAATGAGTGTCAGAGGCCCACAGAGCTCTGAGCATCTCTTCAGTTGTAGGATGCAAGACCCAAGAGGGAATTGTCTCATGCAGCAGTGATCACTGTGATGCCTATAGAAGCAGCTCCTTCTATGCTCACTCTTCCACCCACTCCTGAAGCTGTGCCAGCCCCCATCTTTCTCAAACCCCTGGGGCAGGGCTGCAGAACATGGGAGATACTGCCAGGGAAGTGCCAGATTCTGACCTGAGGATGCTGCTCTGGATTCACCTTCCTTGTCAAGCACTGTAAAGCCAAGAGAAGACTCTACTCACAAGAAACTGGGATGCCCTGGTGGTACAGCGCTCACCGGAAGGACCAGAAGCGAGTCTTTCTCAACACTGTAGAGCCTGAAAAGGACCTTTCTGACAGGCAGGAGAGGCTCAGTCCTGAAAATGCAGATTGGGATCAGAGCAGACATGGATAAAGAGGTCCTCAAGGTTTGGTTTTGTAATTATTAAAACTCCTATGGGTAATGAGAGCCTCTGGGGTCCAGCCCAAAACCCTCTTTAGGGTTCAGATTGGATGCTACAGCAAGTGAAAGGGACTTTTTTCTTAGGCTATTTGAGGGCAAACAAACTCTCCACTACATAATTCCTTCTAGCTTCTTCTCCTCTAACCTAAAAACCCTTCTCTTTACAGGAGCCTTGAAGCGATTTAAAAAAAAAAATTACAAGAGTTACCTCTCATTGGTCAAAAGTGCATTCCTAGGGTAAGCGATAGGGCATTGAACCATTGCCATGGCAACACAAGGTTCCCAGGTTACAGGAGTAATACCATGACCAGATTGGCGGGGGGGCACAGTGCCCAGGAAAAAACTTTTAGATATAGGTCTATTGTCAGGAGATGTGGCAAGTGAAGAATTGGCATGGTTTTCTTAGGGTGCTATGTGTAGCAACCTGGTTAGACATCTGCAACTCTGACCTTGTGCATAGCTGTAAAGTTCTAAACTCATGATCTGTTTACAAAGCCTTTAGTCTAGTCTAAACTTGCTTTGAGGTGAAAGTGAGCTAACTGTGTGCAGTTAGTCTGAATCCCTCCCATTGGAGTCAATTTGAAATCCTCCTAGGAAAGATAGGTTTATAGACGGGAAGACTAGATAGCCATTATAACCTCACTGGGGCTCCAGCAGTGGTGCAGATCCCACAGACACTGAGTCCTGCTCATATAGGTCTACATACTGTGGAGGTGACTTCCCTCACATCTCTCCTGCATCCCACAGGCTAAGGAAGTGTTAGTGAGAGAGACCACCATGATAATGGCATGCCCTGGTTCGTTTTCTTGTTGTTGCAACTGAACACCTGTCAAACAGCTAAAGAAAAGATTTGTTATCACAGGGCTTCAAAAGTCTCTATCCATCAGGGCGAGATGGGGCTGCTCAGATCACATGGACAGAAAGTGGCCACAGAGATCATCACATTAACTGGCTTTCTTCCTTTTCTGCTTTTATCCCACCCACTCGCCAACTTATAGGATAGTGCTGCCCACATTCGGGCTGGGTCTGGCCCACGTGGTTAATCATCTCTGGAAATGTGCACACCATTTTGGATGGAAAGTAGAGAGAAGGTCTGTAGTCTGGGCTCTTCCCCTTTGCCCTCTGATTCCATCACTGGGGAAAGTCTTCCAAGTATTTTCTCATTCCTATGACAAAAACAAAAATTCTGACAAAAAGTAACTCACAGAAGGATGAGTTTACTCTGGCTCAGCATTTGAGGAGTTAAAGGCTATTGAGGTGCTCCGGGTGTCATCACTGGTCACCCTGCTCCCACAGTCAGGAAGCAGGGAGAGGTGAATGTGGGCACTTCTATGCTTCCTCCTAATGCAGTCTGAGATCCCAGTTCACAGACTGGTGCCCGCCACATTCAGGGTGGGTCTTCCCTCTTCTATTGCACTCTTCTGGGAGCGGTCACATGGACACACGCAGGTGTTCATTTCCATGGTGATGCTAAGCTAGCAAAGTTGACAGTGAAAATTACCCATCACACCCTCTCAGTTCCTCCACCTGCCCCGGAAGCACCCTCCCATGTGCTACCCTGTACTGATCTAGGTGTTTTCTTTGCCCAGTGAAGCCAATATTCAAAATGAGCCATCACAACACAACACAAGAAAAGCACTTGGCTCTTGCTGCTGTGTGGCATGGAGACCCTAGACACTGCACAGCCTCCCCTGATGGGGGATTTCCCTCTGTACCATTGATTAATAAAGAAACTGCTTTGGGCCTATAGCAGAGCTATAGAGGAACAGAGTTAGGTGGGGAAAACTAAACAGAATGTTGGAAGAAAGAAAGGCAGAGTCAAAGTGAAGTCATGGAGCCACTGGAGATAGACGCTGGGAACTCTACCTGGTAAGCCACAGTCAAGTGGCAATATACAGACTAATAGAAATGGATTAAATTAATATAAGAGTTAGCCAATAAGAAGCTAGAGCTAATGGGCCAAGCAGTGGCTTAATTTATACAGTTTCTGTGTGATTATTTCGGGTCTAAGCTAGCCGGGCGGCCAGGAACCAACAAGCAGCCTCCCACTATATTCCCCTCTGCTGAATCCATTAGGATGTCCTAGAATGGGATTTTGTCTCCAACATGAGCTTCCTGTGACAAGCCTGGTGGTGGGTCTTCGGTGAAGTTTCGGCCCCTTCTCCATGCCTCCACCACTCTTTCTCCTTTTCAGTTGACCCAAATCTCACTAACTTTACCACAAGCACTCACCTCCCCACAGCCTCAGAGTAGCTTAGGCCAGGAAAGAGGTGCCCATGAGGGTGGAGCCTCCTCCCACTTTGTGAGCTGCGTTCTGCTAGAAATAGCTGCACCAGATGTCCCAGTAGGCTCGCTCCTATCAATCTATTAGTGAATATTTACTGTAAGTTCTTAAGCGCCAGTCCTTAATTTTACCAATTAAGTTCCCAACTGCTATGTTAATAGGCAGTATAAACTTCCTCGAGTAATAAAAGTCATTAGATTTAGAACTGTGGAGGCCCCAGACCAAGAAGCTGAAGCACCAGGGTCAGGAGTCGCCACTTTTTCAGTGCTCGGGCTGGTTACCTCGGTGTCCAGCCTGTGCCAGGCACTGCAGGAGGTACTGTGTCCCCCAAGAACATTTCAGTCATCCCCCACAGTAATGAGAGTCCCAGCTTCTGTGTTCTCTTTGTCTTTACCAACACGGACATTAAATATAATCTTAATTGTTTTCAAGAAGAAAGGTCCAGTTCCCTGGGGGACAGCCAGGAAGAGGAAATGGTGATCTTGAACAGCACAAATCTCATATCATACGGATGCCCCTCAGAGGAGTGGTTGGCCTCCCTAGTAGGACATACAGCACGAGGAGACACGAGACCTCCAGGGCCTGATGGGTCAGAGTAAGAAACCATCCAAAGCAGCTCTTAAAGGAGGGTGTACGGTGGGTTCTGAACCTGAGAGGTGAACCACTCTGCCACAAAACCCGCTACAGAATCCCCATCCTCAGCTCGACAATGCAGGAAGCTGATGCATTTACACAAACCCTAGCTCTGCTGCCCACCAGTCCTCTAGAGGCACCGACCAGAAACTTCATGCTGATCCTCCAGACCCCATATTGGCTCAGAAGCCATGGGGGAAAGGTAGCTTTCTCCATGAGCCAATATTCATGCAGGAAAAGTCTTATCCAATCCAACTCAGCCCCTGCAAGCCAGAGGCTGAAGTAAAGGGAATAGAAACACTCCTACAGGGTCCTTTGAAGGATCACCTGAAGTCAAATCAGCCGCACTAAGCTGAAAAGTCCTCTGGGAGGAAGTTTCTCCCAGCCCTATCAGAGACCCCACGCTGTAAGTAATGCTAGCTGCCTTCTTTCATACTAGAAGAAT
This sequence comes from Dicrostonyx torquatus, assembly GCA_028555095.1. Classification (NCBI taxonomy): domain Eukaryota; kingdom Metazoa; phylum Chordata; class Mammalia; order Rodentia; family Cricetidae; genus Dicrostonyx; species Dicrostonyx torquatus. Next base: position 3,077,868 of record JAQHUG010000118.1, on the reverse strand, counting down.
TTCATGCCTTGAGCACTAGTCCTCTTGCAACCTAAGATAGGTGATCAAATCTGACAAAAGGACAAAGGAACAGACATGTCACAGCTTCAGGAACACGAGCCTCTGATTTCACCTCCAAATCCTCCTCCATTGTTCTTGCCCTACAGAGAAAGCATCCTCCCCCTGTCTGACTGTAGCTTTTACCTGCTCAGTCACAATGATCTTCCAGCTCAGCAAAGCTCGATTGTCTTTCTTCCACCATTAATACCTACAGTTTCCAACTAGGGATGTTCTCTAGCACCTCTAATGTTTCAAGGATCTTGGTGGATGTGGTGGGTCGAATGATGCCCTCCCCAAATTAAGCTCCTGCCCTATCCCCCAGAACTGGGAATACAACTTTATGTGTAAACAGAGTCATTAAAGGTTGTCTTAGCTAGGGTTTCTATTGCTATGAAGATACACCATGAATGTGGCAATTCTTATAAAGGAAAGCATTTATTTGGAGCTGACTTAGAGTTCAGAGGTTAGTCCATTGTCACCATGGCTGGAAGCATGATGGCATACAGGCAGATAGAGTGCTGAAGAGGGAGCTGAGAATTCTACATCTAGATCAGCAGACAGCCAGAAGATGGAGTGACCCTGGGCCTGTTTTGGGCTTCTGAAACCTCAAAGCCAATCCTCCTGTGACACACTTCCTCTAACAATGCCACACCTCCAATAATGACACTCCCTATGAGTCTATAGGGACCGTTTTCTTTCAAGCCACCACATAGATGTAATTAGGGACCCTAAGAAAAGTCTTTCTAGATCCTCTGGGTGGGCCCTGCACTGATGTGCTTGTAAGAGATGACAGAAGATACAGGAAGAGACAAAGATAGGCTATGTCGACAGAACCAAGGGATATCAGCTATCAACGGAGAGCAGGACGATAGACCCTCCTCGGTACCTCTAAAGGGAACTCTGCCCTGCCTGTCCCTTGACTTTGAGCTTCCATGTTTCAAGACAAGGAAAGAGTAGTGTCTGTTGCTCCAAACTACCCAACATCTGGAAAGTTGTTATGCCAGCCCCTTGGAGCTAACAAGTGGCCAACACCCAGCTCCACGAGTGGAGAAGCAGCACCTGTTTATACTCCTGTATCCGCAAGCTCATGGGGAGGAGAATGTATGTGCAAAGGAAAGACATGGAGGCTGCTTCCTCAGAGCACAGGGAGATGCTAGCAATTCCCTGCCAACACCAAGGCAGGACCAGAGAAAGAAGAAAGTTCTGGTAAGAGAAAGGAGTTCAAGAATCTGAGGACTTCAGGGGTAAGATTCCCCAGCCTCCTGTTAATAAGGTTCACAGGCTCCTGTAAATAAATTCCCACCTAAGCCCCTATCTTGAAAGAGAGAGAGAGGAAGGAGGGAGGGATGTCATCAAACAAAGCCAAGGGACCTCATTCAGCCACCAATGGGAGGAAATACAGAGTCCCACAGTCAAACATGAGCTCGGGAATCCTGTGAGAAGGGGAAGGAAGGATCAGAGGGCACAGGAATACCATGAGAACACAACCCACAGAATCAACTAACTGGGACTCATGGGGCCTCCCAGAGATTGGGGAGCTTATAGGGGTCTGACCTAGGTCCTCTGCATCTATGTTACAGCTGAGTAGCTTAGTGTTCTTGTGGGACTCCTAACAGTGGAAACAGGCTTTGCAGGGACCCTTTTCCTGCTCCTAGGTCACCCCATCCGGCTCTGATATAATGGCATGTGCCTGGTATCATTGTATAGTATGCCACGTTTGGTTGATGTCCCTTGAAGGCCTGTACTTCTCTAAGGGGATGGGGGGTGGATATGGGGGAGAGGGGAGGTGGTGGGAGAGACTGGCAGAGGGGGAGTGAGGGGAAACTGTGATCAGGATGTAATAATATAAGTGAGAAGAATTTAAAATATATATATTTTTAAAGTCATACTGGTCTGGTCTTGGATTCCAGAAGCTTCCAGGAAAAGAGCCTGGGTGCATGCAGTGTATGCCAGCTCCAGCTGCATCTGCGAGCTGCTCCTGTGTGGCCTCTGAGGCCTACGGGTACACACAGCCTTCTGTGGGACTCACACAGGAGAAGCCTGCTAGTTTCACACTGTGTTGCTTTTGGGTGTTTTTTTTTTTAATCCCAGCAATGTATTTCTTTTTTCTAATGTGAATAATTCTCAACAAAGCAATGATGAAATATACATGAATAAGGCCATGCACGGCTTTTAGCTGGAAAAATATTCTCATAGTCAGAAGAGCTGTTTCCGAGGTTGTGTCGCTGGCAGCCATTTGATTAGACTACAATACAAGAGAAACAACATTTACAGAAAACACAAATCCAATAACCACACAGGGCAGGAAACAGCATTTATTAATCAACAGGGCACAGGGCAGCTGGACCCTCAGCACCTAACGGGAACCACAGCAGTATCCACACAAGGGATCACACAGCATCACCATGTGAAAAACCACTGAGCTCCAAGCCTGGCTGGAGGAGTCAGCTGTCCTGCCCAGGGGCACATAGGTCCCCCACCTCTCGAGGGATGAAAGAGAGGTAGGACCCATCCAGAAAATAGGGATTGGCCCCTTTAAGAAGGGCTGCTCCTTGATCCCAGGGTTGCCCCCAACTCTAAGACACACCACACACATACACACACAAAACACACACACACACAACTGAAGACTTTGCAATGTTACAAGTAGTTGCTAATGGGCCAGCAAGCTGAATCAATGAGGGAGAAAGGAAGGTAAGCCAGAAAAAGAAGGGCCTCGGGCTAGAGTGGACCCACTTCTGGGGCCCTTGGGCAATCCCCCAAGGGACCTGCTTGTCCCTTCACACAAAGTTTATTCTGCAGCCCTCTGCCCTTATTCTCATTTGTCATCTCACGTTCAGCTCCTGCACGCCTCCCCCCCCCCCATGGGTGACCTGATGTGGGATTCCCCTCTGTATGCTGTGAATACCATTGCTTAAAAAAGAAGCTGCTTTGGGCCTATTGCAGAGAAGAATAGGGCAAGGCGGGAATCCCAAGCAGATAGAAAAGGAGAGAGTAGGCGGAGAAAAAGGGAGACACCATGTTGCTTCTGAAGGAGACTGAACCTTACCAGTAAACCACGAACCTCGTGGTAAAATATAAAATAATCGAGATGGGTTAATTTAAGATGTAAGAGTTAGTTAAAAAGAAACCTAAGGTATTGGCCAAGCAGTGTTATAATTAATACAGTTTCTGTGTGATTATTTCAGGTCTGAGCAGCCTGGAAATGAACAAGCTGTCTCTGTCTACAGTGACGTGCCTCTGTTTCCGCCACTTTTGCTTCTGCTTCTGCTTCCCAGGACATGCAATCCTTTGTCAGTCCCACCGAATGAACTCAGCAGTACCCTAGATGATCCCCGCTCATCAAGACCCAAAACAGGGACAGCTCTGAGCTCCTCTCAGGCTCACCCATCGTCCTCATTGCAGCCATAGATCCATTACCTCCTCCAAGTGGCTAACTACTGTGGCAGCACATGGGTCCTCAGGTCTTGACTCAGGGTGGGTTTCCAATACTCACTCAGGCCTCAGCAAGAAGTCCTGTTCCCACCAAGGCTCTTAAGAAAGAATCCTGAAGTTGAAACGTCTCTGGGACATGGTAGCATCTTCCCAGACACAGTCTCTCCTGGTGCCTTCCCAGGGCTTGGATTCTCTTCTGGGCGGGGGTAAGTTGGAGTGGGGTGGGGTGGGTGTCATTTTTTGCTTGTAACTTTGTGTAAACACTGTTTCCCCGCTCCTCCCAGGCCTGACTTTGAAATGTCCTCAGCCTGCCCAGGAAGCCTGGGTGATAAACAGCAGATAAAAACCAGAGAGCAAACAGGGCTTCAAGGTCAGGCTGTCTGGTTCCAACCCCTTGCACTCACTGATCAGTCCCACGTGCTTCACCCTCCTCTCACATGGATTTTGCCTGTTTGAATGGGGCTGCTTCCTCTTCATTTTAAGGAGCCAGTGTTGAAGGCTCTCCCATCCACACCCTAATCTTCACCAGATCATGTTTCAGGTTTCAAAGTCCACCTATATCTGTAACCAATTCTTGCTTAATTATGTCCATATTGGGGAGTTTATGTAGGGAGACATGAAAGACTCTACTCACCCCAGACAGAGCACCAATGAGGGACCAAAGAGTCCATTCTACCAAAGTCCAACTTGATAAGTCAATGTGCTTATTGGGCCTCTTGCAGTAATATGGGTAAAGGGATACTTGCAGGAGCAGGGACAACTCCAAAGCATCTGCCTCACCAAAAGCTCACCCAGCACGGGTGATAAATCAGGAAAGCTACAGTGCCAGAACTCTCTGAGGGAGTACAGGTAACTTGACAGGTCAAAGAGTCTGCTTTCTCATCAGTAGTCCTTACTGCTTATAAAACCTTGGGGATAAAGGAGCCCTGTAAATCCTCTAAGTTTCAGGAACTTCCTAAGACGTGTGAGATGTTTATATTCTGAGTCTTAAAGAGCCTCTCTAGGACAGAATGTTTCAAGTTAGAATTTTCTGTGTAACCAGAGGCTTTTCTGTCCTACTTGACTCTCCAGTCATCTCTAAATAATCACTCAGAGACTTAATTTTAATTATAAATGTTTGACCAATGACTCAGGCTTATTACTAGCCAGCTCTTACATTTAAATTAACCCATTTCCATTAATATGTGTATCACCACCTGGCCCATGGCTTACCAGTGGTGCTCTGGTATGTTTGCTCCTTGGGTAACTGTTGGCATCTTCCAGACTCCATCCTTCTTCTCCTTTATCTCTGCTTGGATTTCCCATCTGGCACTATCCTGCCTTGCCATAGGCCAAAGCAGTTTTATTTATCAACCAATTAGAGAAACACTTGTTCACAGCATATGGAAAGACATCCCACATCATTTCTGAATCTTTTTTTTAAAGAATGTTATGACTAAGTACTGTATTTATGTCATTTCCACTCTTCCCTCTCCTCCTCCAACTCCACTCATTCCACATGTCCCCACCCACTTCAGATCAAGTCATTGACAATTTATTTTAATTAGTATTGTTGTACACATACATAATCTGCTAAATCCATTTAGTGTTGTCTATATGTTCGTATGTCAGGGCTGACCACTGGGACTGAGTCATCTATCAGGTGACCAGCTCATCCACAGAGAGGACTGATTCTCCCTCTCTCAGTAGCTTTAGATTGCCTGTAACTCTTCATCTAGGGTTGGGACCTTGTAAGATTTCCCCATCCACTGGCAAGTCAACTGATGCTGTCATCATTTATGTCATGTATAGGTAACTGTCTTGTTGAGATTTCATGAGTGCAGCGTCCCTGTCATAAATGGAAGACAGTCTCACAGCAGATGTGCAAGTCCTCTGGCTCTTACCAGCTTTCTGCTCCTAGTCCTGATGTTCTCTGAGCCTTCCCTGAAAGGGTTATTTTCTAGCTATACCAATTGTGATTAGGCACCCCATGGCCTGGCATTTTCTGAACCTTAACAATTCTTCCTCCAGAATAGGTATGTTTCAATTTGGAAGATATTACCACACAGCAGCCCACCTGTCTTATGTCCGTCCTCCAAAGCCAATGGGAGAAACTTCTGATCTCCTCCTCATGGAGTCTTCCTTCCTGTGATGACAGATGACCAGTCACGTAGCAGCAGGCTGTACGTACTGTTTTCCCTCACAGGTGACTCAAGGACTACCCTAGCTGGACATCTTCCTCTAAATGCATATCCACCTCAATTTACAGTTAATTCTCTTAACACAGTCCTTCTGTGAGACTGGAATAGTTTGTGCAAAAAAAAAAAACTGGACCCCTACAGCCCAGCCAGACCCTTGACAATTTTTTAGGGGTAGCCCTCCCAGCTGATGAAAAACACTAATGGCCAGACACCTCTTAGACTCCTGGGCAGAAATCTAACGAGTTTTGCTCTTCTTTCATCCAAACCAGGCCCAAATTGACAATGAGTGATGAAGTGTGTCTGCTCCATCTTGCAGTGGGGGTAGGAGGGAGGTGCAAGGCAGGTGTGTGAAGATCCACGAAGTAGGGAGTGAGTCAACAAACCCAGGTAGAGCGTGCTGTGAGGAAGATAATCAGGGAGAAGCTGACAATGTCCCTCCACTTACGTGAACCATCCCAAACATGATGATGCCATGCGTGTCTGAGAAAGAGGACTGACAGCACAAGGAGCAGTGAGCGACTTGAACGCTTTTAAAAATAAGCTGAAGAGAGCATATGCACAAGTCTACCCGTAAACACACAGATACCTGGAAGGGCCTGGAGGGCTCCCTGGTTTCCCCCTGAGGAGATGGATAGAGCTTACCTCTCTTACCTTGCATGAAGCAAGCTTTGGGTGTGTTTTATGCATGGTCATTTCTGCATGTCTTGAGCAGTGAGTTCATGTGACTTTTGGGGGGTTTTTGTTTTTTTTTTTAAAGATTTATTTATTATGTACAGTGTCTGCCTGCATGCGTACCTGCACTGCAGAAGAGGGCACCAGATCTCATTACAGATGGTTGTGAGCCACCATGTGATTGCTGGGAATTGAACTCAGGACCTCTGGAAGAACAGTCAATGCTTTTAACCGCTGAGCCATCTCTCCAGCCCCTTCATATGACTTTTGTAAGGACAAAGGCAGCCATGAATATTAGGGCTGAGGGAGATGGCTCAGTGACTATCTCACAGGCACAAACTGGTTCAATCCCCGCTACTAGGAAGGGGGAAAAGGATAAGAAAATGCATGCACTGGCTACTTTTCCCACACCTGTAACTAGAAAACTTCTATGAAACATCTGAAGGGAAGAACATTTTGGCTCATGCATCACAGCCAGGAAGACATGGCATGGGCATAGCTCTCGGCTGTGGCAGCAGCAGGGGTTAAGGCTGCTTGCTCACATCTGGGAGGATCAGGAAACAGAAAGAGACTAGGAAGCCTGCCTTCCTCCAAGCAGGACCTACCTCCTAAAGGTTCCACAATTTCCCAGCTGCCATCTATACATGTGACCATGGGGACATTCACAGTCAAACCATGACACCATGCTCTCTCTCAGGCACTATACAGGCGAGTTCTGAGAGCCCAGTGCCTGTGCAGGGTGTGTCCCAGGCTGTCAGCCTTTCCTGAACCTCCTAGCAGTTTCTGCACTGGACCTGCCACCCCACCTTCCCAGCCAGGAAGACAGAAGTGCAGAGGGGCCGAGAAGTTCACCCAAACCACACACAGGAAAAGGGATGAGTTGGGACTAACATCCAAGGGCTCTAGTGGGACACAACCTCTGTTCTATAGATGCCAGGAATCTCTGCCTCCTGAGAACCTCTTCAGCCTGAACTCAGGCAGCTTTCCACTGAGTACCAGAGGCTACCATAGGTCCAATCAGCTTCCTTGCCTTGAGGCCACTTCAGGCCTGCTCCCATGTGCCCTTGGATTGTGGAGGGGCTCTCTAGGCTCGTGCCTACTCACAGAACCCAACACAGTGCCTGCAGGTAGATGGTTTACAATAACCTCGTATTCTAGGACGTCTGAAATAAACCCCATACTGGCACCTTGAATTGAGCCTGGTGTTTATGATTCCCGCTGCTCTCCCACCAGGACTTACGATTCCTATAGATTTGGTCAAGGCTCTAATACCCTTGCTATCTGTGTTTTCTGCTCAACTGTGCATGGCTGATTAACGCTCACAAGACTGTCCTGAGGTCTGATTCCTGGAAGACTGGTTACTGGTCACAGAGAAAGACCAGAACCCCAGTATCTACATATCCAACATGAGGCCTTGTTGTTATTGTTACAATCTCACCAAGGGCCAGAGAAGATATGGCGGTGACAAGGGTTGCTGTCATTTAGGGACAGGTACAACTATTTGGAGCAACGCCATGAGCAAGACTGATGGCAAATGGTGTAGCTTGCACATCTGCACCTAACAAGCCACCAGAACTCCAGGCTTAGAGATGTTCCTTCTAGAACCTTCTCTTGTCATTAAACTTGCCTCCAGATAAACACCAGCCTGGGAAAAGATGCTTCTGTGGGAAGCCTGGGGAAGCCTGACCTCTTCCTAGTGTAATAAAGGGTTGAGGAGATGAGAGCCCTGACTCTGGCCCTTCCTCAGCTGTCCCTCCTGCACATCCCAACCCAGGCACCTTCCTAGGTAGAAGGGAGCACCTTGCACAGAGCACTCTCAAGTCTTTATTAATACCACAACTGCCTTGCTGTGTTAATTAACAGAATAAAATGGTAAAAAAAAAAAAGAGCTAATGCCACTGCCACTCACCACAGTAGTAAAGCCATTCCAAATTTTGAGGAAGACAAGAACCCATTTCTCAGTGTCTCAGTGTCTAATTAAATACCCCTATTTCTTCAGAAAATAAATTTCCATAATTCTTTCCTCAATTAGACCAATAAGCTGCTACTTAAGTGTGTTTTTCTCTTAAAAGTTTTCCTAATTCCTCATTCTCAGCTCTAGAAACCAACTGCTCCCACTGAGCAATGTGTGGAGGTAGACAGACAGAGGCTATCAGGACCATCTGTCTATCTGTCTTCCATCCCTTCCTGTTCTCCCCATCTGTCCTAGCCCTTGTCTCTCCTCCACTGGCACAGTCACAGTGATGAGTCTGTCTGCAGCTTGATATTTGAGGCAGCCTACCGGAAGAAGCCTGAGTGCCAGGCATTGTCCCTCCACTCGCCCACTGGTGTCAAGACACACTGCAGAGTCTGAGTCCCTTTAGGCAAACTGGACAGTGTGCCCGAGACTTCTGAGAGGACCCAGGGAGACACAATGAAATATGCCTAGGATATTTTGAAACCCAAATATGTCTTACAAGCACCCAAATTTTTCTTGAGTCAGATATCCACAGCTTCTACTTCCCATCATCACCCGGAGCTGAGATGCCTGGGCTCTCAGGGAAAACAGCTAACACTTTGGCTCAGATCTCTTCCACCACACGCTGGTACCAAGTCCCCAAAATCATCACTTCCCATCTCCTTCAGTCTGGCTGCAAAGCTGACGCAGGCACATCTATTGCCAGCTTGATACCTGGATCGCTCAAGCCCTGAAGCAGCCTTGTGACTACCTCTAGGCCTGGAAATATGCCAGCCAGAATACTCCAGTCTCACAGAGGCAGAGCCAGCAGGTGGACTGGCCTCCTGAAGCCTCTCACCCTCCGCCGCCAGCTGAGAAAGACGCAGGAACCCATATTGATGTGGAGCCTTTAATTGCCAACTTTGATGCATCTTTCCAATATTCTAAAACCCTAATGAAGATGTGTGCAAGATTAACAGAAGCAATTAGAAAGAAAGGCCTTTTGCTTCATTCTGAGCAGACTCTGCCTCTTATTGCACTTATTTATAATACCTTCCCATTCTCAAAGTCAGGGAACACGGAGATAGAACACAGCACACTCCAGCACATCCCAAGCAATTATCTTTGCAGGAAAATGAGGACAATAGTACGGGATAAATCTCAGTGCCCATGACTGATGGAAAGCCACAAGAAACAGAAAAATGCCTCCAGGCTTGTCTTCTCAGCCACCACCCTTTGTGTTGGCTTCCTGAACCCTTTGTGACCCTCAAGGGTTTCTTTCCAGACCATCATTTCTGACATGAAATAGCAGTTTTTATAGGTGGATATCAGATTCTCAGCATGTTTCCACAGCCTTGCTGCCCAGGTCAGAAGATGGGACAGCACAGAAGCTTACCACTCAGCTCCTGCATGTACCAGGAGGATGGGCAAGGGCTCCCCATGCCCTTTTCCACAGATTACAACTGGGTGCTGGCCAGCTAGCAGGAGCGATTGCTATAACCCCCCACCCCAGCTAGACTCTCAGACTGGTCAACAAACTATGCCCATCAAAATCACTCAGCCTTGTGGAGGAGGCTTTTGTTCCATCTGCTGCCCACTGTGGGCAGAAGCACTCAGGGATGAGGCACTGCTCCTTAAACATGGATGAGGCAACAGTCCAAAGACTCACAGGAAGACAGAGGACACTGGGCTTCAGGCCTCTGCAAGCGGCCAGGGATCTGTTAGATAACTACCATTCCTGACAAACCTAAGGGTACAAAAAGCAGCCTTATCCCTGCCACAGAGGACGTTCCAGTACCAAGGGTCACTGACTAAAGCCAGGGCTGACCCTGACCTATGATAAGCCCGGGAAGACAACTAGGCACTTACCATCCAATGCACAGATCGCAGAGGGGGATGGGTAGTGGTCCTCCAGTATTCAGAGACCTTAAATTGAGACAGAATCCCACTGACAAGTGCTGCTATGTTATCAGCCTGCAGACTATAAGGCCTGAGCCACTAGAGGGGAGAGACTGGATGAACAGAGAAAGGAAAGGCAGAAGGAGGAAATGGGCAACAGAGGGAGGGAAGGAAGGACAGATGGCAGGAGAGAGAAAAAGGAGGGAAAGGCAAGAGGAGGGAAAGAGGAAAGATCAAGAGACAAAAGGAAGGAAGGAAAGAAAGAAAAGAAAAGAAAACCCTGGCAGCCTCAGCTGCTCCCCCAGTCTGCCCAAGAAGACAAACCAAAAGGTCACCCATGTCTCCAAAAAGAGCAGGTTGCCACCAGAGAACACTGGACATCTACTCTCCATTGCTAGCCCCAGGACCCAGGGATCAACCTGGCTAAAAGCTCACTGCAACCTTTGGGGGTGGGTGCTGTCAACTGGAGGCTCATAAAGACCCTGGATTTCTACTGCCCAGCTCTCTCTCTTGCAGGACAACAGGCGCTGGATTCCCACCCCTCCACCCACCTGCTCCAGTCTTCTAGTTCCTCATTTGGAAGCAGACAGACAAGTTGGCCTAAGTCCTGGGACATGAAACCAGACAACACGGAAAATGCCCAGCTAAGCAGCCAAGGGTAGTGTAAGCCTAGCGCAGCATCGGAGCTGAAAACAATGAGCCAACTCTACAGGCCAAATCTTCTAGAAAAATCTTTCAATAGGATCCCAGTAAATACAGAGCAGGAGATGCAAATAATCTTTCAATATGAATCTGAGCTCACAATAAGTTAACAGAAATATGCAGGGCCGAACACAAGAAGGGGGCCACATCTGGAACAGGTACTGATTAGTATCCTAGCTCCAGATCTCTCTGGGAATTAGTGAGCGTTTACAGAGTCGGTACACTTAAGGCTGCCTCAGCAGAGGGAGTGCAGCGGGAAACCCCACCAGTGGGAAATGCTTCCACCCTAGGCCTTAGACAAGGGAAGTGCCCCCTGTAAAAATCTGGCCCTGTAGCAAGTCTGGAACTCAAATGAACACTGTGTGGAGTCTGGGAAAACTCACATAGAAAGCTGATTAGAGTTGCTCCCCTGTAGGGGCAAGCCTCCGCGCCAGCCCCAGCTTCCAATCTAAAACTCTCTACTATTCCAGCGTAAATAAAGTTGCCACAATTCACAAGGAAACAAGACACAGTGAGCGAACTCTGACTATAGAATCTAAGTCTAAGATTCTATATGCTAAGAACGTGCTTGTGAACTACAGATGTAAAATCCCTACAGGAAAGATCTTTAAACCAATAAGACATGTGTTGAGACAGGGGTTGAAGAGTAGGCCAGCGGGCAACCATAGGAGGGGGCAGCAGATGGCTTATGTCCTCTTGCCCCACACTCAGAGGCTCACCCTCAGGGGGCAGGAAAGGGCTTGCTCTCCTGCTCTCCTGTTCTGGTGCTGGTCAGGTCAACAATGACAATGACAATGGGCAGCCAGCCTGGGGAGGGTCGTGTAGCTCTTTGCAGACCCCACAGAAATTTCAAACCTACTCTTGCAAATCCATTTACCTTGTTTTGAGGGTATCCAGATAAAGTAACCCTGGGGCTTACAGGAAAACAAGGGCATTCAAATAGTGGGTATTTTTTGTGCAAATCATGTAGCAAGAATATTGAACAAAAGCTGAGGGAACTCTTTAGACTTTTGAGAATCCTTCTTAAAAGGCTCCTGAATGAGAACTTCCTCACAGGAGGTTAACAATAAATGCTTCTCATACATTAAAAACTGATTCAGAATTGGGAATGAATGGTGAGTCTCAGTTCCCAATTGCAAAGGTTAATTGGGGAATTGGGAGAAGGTCAGACTAGTTTTGTTTTGGTTTTCTGAGATCCTTGGTATGTCAAAGAGCACTAGTACACTAGTCATGAGAAATGGGGATAGAGCCCTTGAAGGAGCTCACAAGACAAAACAGTATGAGTACATGTAACACTAAAAGTAGTGAAGACAGTGAATTTCATAATACACGTATTTTATCAAATATTAAAGATTTTTCTTAAATATCTAGGTGTGGGCAATGATCAAGATAGGCTTCCTAGCTACCACCTCCCAGCGCCTTCTCAGATCCAGCCTTCTCTCCTCAAATCGGCTTCTCTCTTCACATCCATCTTTCCTCCTCAGATCAGCCACCCTCCTCAGACTCACCCATCCCCTTCATATCAACCTTCTGCCTCAGATCTCCCCTTTCTCCTCAAACCTGCTCTCCTCAGATCCATCCTCTTCTCCTTAGATCAGCTTCTCACCTCAGACCCATTCTCTCAGCTCAGACCCACTCTCCCTCCCTCAGATCCGCCCTCCTATTCTCAGATGCCCCCTCCCTCAGATCCACCCTCCTATTCTCAGATCCTCCCTCCCTCCCTCAGATCCACCCTCCCTCGTTCAAATCCACCCTCCCTCCCTCAGATCTTCCCTCCCTCAGATCTGCCCTCCCTCCCTCAGACCTGCTCTCCTATTCTCAGATGCTCCCTC
>JAQHUG010000118.1:3051364-3063139 GCA_028555095.1 Dicrostonyx torquatus | reverse complement strand
AAAAAAAACCCTTTCTCCCCTAGGTAGCTTTAATCACAGCATTGAAGGGAGCAGGCAAAAGCACCTTGGACTGAGTACTACCATTTTGACTTCAGACTCCATTTTATCTGCAGGATGAAATAAAGTTCAGGTTCCCAGACCCTAGGGGAGCTGAGAACTTCCCAATGGCTGATCAACCTCCTCCCTAAACCACAGAGACAGTCTGTATGGCCTTCGTTCCCTAAGACATTATGGCTGTTCCTAACAACAGAAAGAACAAATGAATCTGATTGGTTGGACTGAAAGGCTAGCATTGTATGTATTGTATTTGACAGTGATGGGACACTCAAGGAAAGTCCCTCATCTTCTATTCCTGATTGGTGAAAATTGTAACTTGGCAACAAATGTTTGTGAAGGCTGTACTTATAAACACTGCTTCTGCTCCTGCTCGGGCTGTCAGAGGAAACAAGGCTGCCAAGTCCTTGTCCTGCAGACTTGATCAATCAGTGATGGTTTATTAAAACCTTTGGAACCCGTAAGTTTTGTCTCTCTCCTTCCTCGTGATGCATAGTGGGCTAGGTGTAACAGCATCAGGAAACGAAACTAAGACTTCCCTTGATTGGGGTAACAGTGCCTTTCCCTTCTCCAGTCTTGATGTTCCCAGATAAATTGAAGGGGAACATGTCCTCTCTTCTCCAAGACTCTGGATGTGCTCCTCGGTGACAAAGCCAGCTTACAGTGCAGCGGACTTCCCTTAACCTCCATGGGCTGCCTTGCAAGTATACAAACTCAGCAAGGAGGCTCCCCAAGATCGCATCTAAGACCAGGTCCCCTTTCTATTCTGAAACCAGGAGGAAACTGACTGGGGGCATATTGCCCCCATTTTTAGAAAATGTAAGCTAATCTTGCTCAAGGACCAGTAGGTTGGCCTGAAAGAGAGCAGCACTTGTCTGCGCTAAGAGCTCTCCATACATCCACAATGGTAGGAAGGGTACAGAGAAGCAGCTTCCAGCCCCAGCCAGTGGGCATGAGGCAGTCTCTCAGCACACAGCCTTAGGTGGGGGAGGGGATCACACACATCACTGCCAAATTCCCTCACAGCATGGTGGGCTCTGGGACATGGTTGCTTTGAGGCGCCCCTCTCACACAAAGTCAGGTTTGGGGAGGAAAGAGTCCCTTGGACTCAGGGTCCCACTGCAAACATCCCCACCCCACACAACAGAAGCCGTTATAGTGACCAGCAGCTGTGGCCTCCCCCTACCCACAGCACTGGCCTCCCTTTGGGATCCTTCCACAATCTGCGATGATCCCTCTGAGGCAGATGTGACTTGGTTTCTTCTCTCCATTCTTTTCCTCTTCTCCCATGCCATTGACCCTTCCAAGGGCCCTGACCCTAAAGAACATGGCAGGGTGGCCCTCCCAGACAAAGACATTCTTGGGGAACAATGAATGTTAGACACCTATTGGACAAGGTAAGAGCAATACAGGGAACACAGAAATCACAGGACCGATGGCCATAGTACTATGACAATATATATAGATATAGGTATAGATATAGATATTAAAAAATCTGATATGGCTCTCAGTAAAAAGGAACTAAAAACACTTCCAATTTCTAACTTCTACCTCCTGTGATACCCTTCTACATATGTGTGACTAATAGAGATCAATGGTCTCCCTTCTGAGTGATATCCAGGCTGAGGTAAGCACCTCTAACACATGACAGTTCAAGAAATGAAGCCACTGTGAGCTCACTCCTGACACACCTTGTAGGAGCAAAGACTTTAGCAGCTACCTGAACCCAAAGAGGGGCTGGCCAGGGTCACCAGGACCACACAGAGCCAGAGTCACCAGGACCACACAGAGCCAGGGCCACCAGAACCACACAGAGCCAGGGTCACCAGGACCACACAGAGCCAAAGTCACCAGGACCACACAGAGCCAGGGCCACCAGAACCACACAGAGCCAGGGCCACCAGAACCACACAGAGCCAGAGCCACCAGGACCACACAGAGCCAGGGCCACCAGGACCACACAGAACCAGGGCCACCAGGACCACACAGAGCCAGGGCCACCAGAACCACACAGAGCCAGGGCCACCAGGACCACACAGAGCTGCAGTCTACCCAGAAGCACAGTCTTGTGGCAGCCCCACTTCATTAGGAGCTGGGCTTCGGGGAACAGGTGATTAAAAATGAAAAAGTGCTTTCAGGAGTGATAAGGTTTTTATATCTATGTTTATGAAAACGCATTCTGGAATGTCCCACAGTAAAAGAGCATTTCCATTAGCCCACACAGGGCCTCTGGGTTCCGCCCACATCTGTAATGCACCAGGCACTTAGAGCTAATGAAGCCGAACTGCCTTCCCAACACTCTGCCGAGCCAACTTCTCACTGAGAACCAGCCAGCGTTTTATTGGAGCGTTGTCTTCCCAGGAACCTCTCTAGAGGCTGCTCCAAGAAATCTGGACCCTCCAGATGGAACAGCCCTTCCCTAGAGCCTGGGGTCACCAGAGCTCCTGAGAAAGCACAAAGGCCAATGGAGATGAGCACATGATCCCGAAAGACTCAATACCTTTCTCAATGTTTCTATTTTGAAATACATCCGAAATCAATGACTTGTATTTTTTGCAAGGTAACAAAAGATGCACCCACCTCCATTTTCAATGAGCAGCTCGCCCTGGTCATTGTTGACTCCAGTGACTCTGGGGTGAGGGTTATATATGCCATCATGCTTAATTTTAAAAGATAGCCAGAGTGCCAAGTGGTGGTGGCACACGCCTTTAATCCCAGCACTTAGGAGGCAGAAGCAGGTGGATTGCTTGTGAGTTCAAGACCAGCCTAGTCTACAAGAGCTAGTTCCAGGACAGGCTCTAAAGCAATAGAGAAACCCTTCCTCAAAAAACAAACAAACAAACAACAACAACAAAAAGATAGCCAGAGGTGGGTGGGGCAGTGGCATATGCCTGCTTCATAGTAGTTGGGAAGTGGGCAGAAGGACTGAGAGTTCAAGGCCAGCCTGGATTGTAAAGTGCAAACCACAAAAAAAGAAAGAAAACAAACAAAAACAGTCCTGGAACCTTCACTGAATGATGCTCTTCCACAAGGTGACAAAGCTCCCTGATGTCACACAGAACCCCCAGAGCCAGCTCAGGAGAGAAACGGGAGGAAGCAGGATGTAGCCACTGTCCTCTGAACTGTGACCTTTGTTCCGTGATACCAGAGTGTTCAGAAGCAGGGAAGGGATGGACCTAGTATACAGGAGGGACGAGGGGGAGAAAAACTGGGATAAGGATAGATACTGACGGAGAAAAAGGCAAACAGGAAGAGGGGCAGAGAAAGACAAGACAGGGAAGGGTGGCACAAGGGGGCAAGAACGTGAGAACAGCAGAGAAGGGGTGGGTCATGCAGAAGCAGACAGCACAGGGTCAGAGAGCCAGCCATGGCTCAGGCATCACATCTGCCACTATCAAGAACAGTCCTCTGGATGGAGCCTCGGAGGGGCAAGAAAGGTGGGGTTCAATATGTCCCTATGAGGTTAGGGAAGAGACTCCAGTGCCAAGAGCCAGAGCAGGGAGACTCATGGAAGCAGGCTGCATGTGCTACACCTATGGTCCACACGTGCAGAGCTAAACAAGATACGCAACGAACTATGATACACAGACAGGCAGGTTTAAGTGAGGTTTGCACATTACAAATAAGTGGGAGACATGCTGTATTGCTGTGTTATGGGGTTTTAATTTGCAGGGCTGGGAATAAAATCCAGGACCTTTGCCTTGCTAAGCAAGTGCCCTACCATTGAGCTATGCCTTCAGTGTCGTAAGATGCTCCTCTTGGAGGAAACTGGCTGAAAGCCACCATTTCTTTCTGGTCTCTAGGGACCAACAACCATCTCGGAAAGTTCCTAGTCAGGGAGGAATGTCACTCAGTGGTAGAGTGCTTGTCTGGCATGCATAAAAGACTGTGGGTTAGCTGGGTGGTGGTGGCACACACTTTTAATCCCAGCACCCAGGAGGCAGAGGCAGGCTGATCTCTGTGAGTTGATCAAGGCCAGCCTGGTCTACAGAGCTAGTTCCAGGACAGCCAGGGCTGCACAGAGAAACCCTGTCCCGAAAAATAAAAAAATTTAAAAAAAAAAAGACTGTGTCCCAGCATTATGGGATGGAGTCGAAAGTTCCCGAAGTCCCCTTGGCTAGCACATGGATTGTATGTGCTTTTCTATTGCTATAATAAACACCATGACCCAAAGCAAGCTGGGAAGGAAAGGCCTTATTACATTTTACAGGTTATAGTCCTTCCTCCTGCGAAGCCAGGTTAGGACCTCAAGGCAGGAGCTGAAGCAGAGGCCACAGAGTACTGCTAACTGGCTTGCTTACCTTAACTTACTCAGCCTGCTTTCTTACACAGAGCAGGCCCACCTGCCTCGGGATGGCATTACCCACAGCGGGCTGGACCCTTCTACATCAGTTAGCAATCAGGAATATACCTCACAGGCATACCCATAAGCCAATCTGAGGGAGGCAATTCCTCTCTGAAGCGTCTCTCTTCCCAGGTGTGTGTAGGTTTCTGTCGAATTAACAAAACCTAACCTGCACATGCAGGAAACACAAGGCAGCTGAGAGCAGCCATGTTGTGGCAGGCTGGACCATGGACCAGGGTGAGAAGGAGGACGCATGCCTGGAGAAGGGGTCAAGACAAGCTCAGGACCTATTGGTAACCTAGGATGGAGAGCGACATACCAGAGTAGGGATGAGCATAGCTTTGGGGGATTTGACAGGAGGCGGGAGGGGGGGGGAGAAAAAGAGAAGAGCTCTCCCTGGGTACCAGGTCCTAGGGTTCTAGGGTGAATTCCCCCAAACAGTGAGGCTCCTGTGGAAATTAACCAAACTTAAAATTTCGACAGGTCACTTGAGTTTAGGAACAAAGCTGGTTTGCCAAAATGATTCTTTCTTCTTTAATTAAAACCCTTTGTTAACTGCCAAGCTAACGCCTTCCTCCAAGACAGACAAGATTAGCTTGCCTCCATCACCCCAGGCAGATGGCCATCCAAGGAGGCTAGGCTGTGCCCCAAGAGAGCAGAGCATGGCTCCAAGAACCTGGCAAATCAGATGAGCAGGTCTCTTCAGGGCACCCAACAACCTCCGTCTGTGTCAGTGCATCTGGGGGGCAGTGAAAAGCATCGAGGATGTGCCCAGTGGAGATCTTACTTGAGAAGACAAAGATCGGTCAGCTGAGCAGGAGCACTGGCTGGGACTGATTAAGGATGCCAACAGGAGCCACTGTAATCTGCTGGCCTGGTCTGTCACCTGGGTAGCCTGTCCCTTTAAGAGATAAGCTCTGCCCAATCCCAACCCCCACACACACCCTTCCAAGTCCTACCTCCCCATCCCCCTTGGTCTCCCCCCCATGTCTGCCCTTCTTCTAGAGAAGCAACTTCTGCCTCTCTCTCTCTCCTCCTTCCAACCCTTCTCCTCTTCTCCTCTTCTCCCCTTCCCTTCTCCCTCCATAACCCACTAAATAAACTCCATACCCAGCTCTCACTGCATGGTGTATCTATCTGTCTCCTGCCTACCCTCAGGGACCCTCAGAAGCCTCCAGTGACCGGCCACCACCCCTCATGAGACTGGTCCCCCACCACCTCTTTACAAATGATAACAGCCACACCTGTGTCCCAGGAACTCTTGACACAACCATTAGAACAGACAGAGAACAGAACCAGGAATGGGAACAGTAAAAACAGAGAAAACAGGCCATCCAGGTCCAACCCTTCCTACTACAGTGCCAGGACTATGGTGAGTAACCATCCCCAGCTTGTTTTGGCCACAGTGTTTATCTGAAGCCAACCTTGGTTTTGTCTCCTTGCATGTCAAACTGACAAAAATTGGGATGCAGACGGACACACACACACACATGCATGCACGCACGCATGAACGCATGCCACACACACACACACACACACACACACACACACACACACACACACGTACAGAGAGACAGACAGACCAAGATAGAGAGAGAAATGCCCCTCACAAGCGCCTATGGCAACACCCCTCTTTCCCTTGGGCAACGTTGCTAAACCTTTCCTGGGAAGCTGTCACACTCCAGACAGGGCACCAACAACAGACCAAAGGAACGATGTCACCAAAGTCTAGCTTGACTAATCATTAAGTTTAATCAAAGTTACTTACAGGAAACATGGACAATTTATGAGCTGCTAGACCTCTGAAGAAAAGAGCCCCCAAATGTTGGTCAGTTACATCCTGATCACCCGCACAGCCCCAGGGAGCCACATCAGCCCCACCCACTGCAGGAATGTTAGTGGCCTTGGGTCTTGTTGTGCAGATAATTGCAGCGGTTACTGCAAGCTTACAGTGACCAAGGCAAGCCCAGAGAACAGAATTCTACAGCAGGTACAACACTACCTGCAAGTACACCCTGATGTGAACGAATGGGCAGACAAATGTGTAAGCTGGAAAAAAAAACAAATATCCAAAAATTTCTGAATTGCAGCCCAGATAAGTTTTGTGCCTGCCACTAAAGCTGCCCCTCGGGTGTGGGCGGTTTCTGACTTCCAAACAGTACAGCGTGGAAAGAAGAAGGTCGGGTCACTGTGGAGACACCTGGCAAGCATCTTTAGGCGGTGACAGATGGTGGGGACATTAGGTCAGGTCTCATGGTGCAATGAAACAGTGGTACCTTACTCTATGGTATGTCCTCCGTGAGGTGGAGCCGGGGACTCAGGGTGGGGTGTCCCAAGAGTACACCTGTTCCGAGAGTACAGCATAGCCTAGGCTAGACTGATGGCTATCCAGCAGATAGGCTTCACTCCACGGGACTGATGCTGGCACCTGCAGGGTTCACGGTCAGCAGCGTCATCTAAGAGGCTTACAAGGACCAGGGGATGGAGGTCACAGGGCTCAGCTCTAATATTCTAACAGGAAACAGGGCGGGCAACAGGCGACAGCCAAACAGGTCTGTGAACTCTAATCCCCAGAAAATCATCCTCAATCTTCTACACGCTTGATCTATGAAAGGGAAAGGGAGGTAGAGTTCAGAACACGAGCGTGCACAGGGGAGGTGGGGGATGCGGCGGCGGGGGTAGGGGGATGAGAGGGAAAGGCTGACGGGGGATTTCCCGCCCGTGCGGAGTTCTCCTCGGTCCTCGCGCGCCCCCTGGTGCCCAAGGGCCGCCCCTGCAGGTGGCACAGCTGATCGGCCCGCGGTTCGCAGCGCCCTCGTGTGGACACAGGGGTCCACCTGCAGCAGCCTCCAGAAGCCAGGCGCTGATTCTGACATTCATCAGAGTCCAGTGGTGACCAGATACCAAGAACACCAAGCTAGTTCCTGCAAAGTCACAAGCGGCCTCAGTCGAATCTCAGAGGCAGAGAAGCAGAATTAGCACAGGAACCCCAGCATGGCTCACCGTTACCAGTCTTGGGTTTGGAGAGTGGCCCAAGCCATGACACTGGGGGCCTCCAGCAGTCAAGGGCAGGGGTCCCACTCAGCCAGGTCAGGTCCAACCTTATCCTGACGCTGACATCTCAGAACCTGGCTAGAATTGAGACTGTACAGTCTCTAAACAGACACAGAGGAAGCAAGTGGCAAACCCCGGACCATCAAGGATCCTAAAGACTGGGGATGACCCTTCCAGAGTGGCATCATTCCCCAACTTATTAAGTTCCTGGAGCAAGTGCTAACGGGGCCTTCACTCTTCCCCCACAGACTTCCAAAGTCTACAGACAATGCTGGTTTCTGCAGGCTGTTTAGCCACCTCTGTGTACAGCAGGGCCCTTGAGGGGGATGGGACAGAACAAGGTGCCAAGGCGGTGGCAGTCTGCCGGGGGGGGGGATAACAGCACCCAAAGACTCTGGGCACCCTAATTTCATTGGTGGCTGTCTGATACAGTGACTGGACATGGTGCAACTGTTTTGTTCCTGTGTTTGGGAACTCAAACCTGCTTCTCTGGTAGCCGGAAGAGTGTGTAATTACCTCATCTTTGGCTACTCTTTCGCCAATGAAGAGGATCCAGCACCTCTCACCCTCTAACTAACATTGACCCTGATCCTTGGGGATTGCAACTGTCCTCCCTCCCAAGCTACACAACTGGACTCCAACTCCATATCCTATGGGGATAAGAGGGCAATTGGAGGCATGCATGGTCTGAGATCTAGGGTCAATTCCCAGATACGCCAAGGACTATGACCTTGAACAATGTGCTTAACCTGTTTCCCCCTGTAAAATGGGAATGAAGAGGCAGTGACTTCTGTTAAATCCAGTGCTTGAGTCACTGCCTGATACCATGTATATGCCGGCTGATGTGGCAGCCATAAGTGGATCGTGTGCTCTGGGAGGAATGGTTGCTGAACAAGGCTCATGACCACTGGCACTGACAGTCAGTCCAGTGCAGACTCCTCCATGAACCCATAATCAAACTTAGCAGACCGCAGGAAGGGCTAGTAAGAACAGCCCAGCAGGCTGGACACTTCTCAGGATGGAGAAGCAGGGCTGTCTCTGCCAACAGCCTGGACAGCCCCCAGTGTGCACTCAGAGGACTCCGCTGCCATCATCTCCAACCTCCTGTCCTACCTCCAGACTTAACGTCCTAGGGTGCAGCGGCAGGCTCCTGAGCATCACTTCCTTGACGGCAGTGGGCACACGCCCAAGAGCAGGATTCTAGTAGACCATGATGCAAGCAAGGGAGCAAGACCCAGCAAGGTTACACAGCACGTGGTGTAGCTGAGAACTGACCATGGGTCCCCCAGCTCCGGATGCCCTAACCACCCCGTTGCCCCCCCCCAGGATGTCAGGAGTCAACTGCCCACTTGTGCACCTTGCAAGAGACAGCTGCAGTTCTCCCGAAGCAGAGACAATGGCAGTCAGAGGATGAGAGGACAGCACACTACTCTGGGGACCAAGTGCCAGCCCAGCAGCCACATCCCCCTATCAAGTCAGAATGCACAGAGCATCCCCAGAGCCGACCACATAAGTGAGATGCATACCTTGTCTGAAGCAACCCGCCCCTTCTGCATAGCACCCGGAAGCTACCCACCCACCTATAGTCCATGTTCTATTCATTCCACACCAAAGGAAGAGTGTGACAAGAACAGGCAGGCCAAGTGAAAACCCACCTTGTGCAGTGTCCCCACCATTCCCATGGAGGTTATGCTAGACAAACGCGACACAAGTTAAACATTCTTGAGCTTGTGTTTAACTCACTGCACACTCCAGAAGGTAAGAAAACACCCGTGTGCGCGATTTCGTCCTTATTCACAACACTACATCCAAGCAAAACCACACGTGAGAAAGGCACCGAAAGAGAACACTGTTTCCACACCGACTTCAGAGAAATTTTCTCCCTACTTCCCAAACAAGAGACCCACAGTTCACACAGCAGGGCCAGCATGCAGCCCCATTGGAGTCAGAGGCTTCTGCCCAGGAAGTGGACAAGAACACCCTAAAGGGGAACTCCAGGCACTGGGTCTCAGCGACAGGTATCTGGAGGGACAGGAACCACCATCAGTTCCCAGAGTGCCCTGCATGCCCTCTTCTTTGTGCACATTTGTGTCCAAGTGCACTTACTCTCTGGACCATAAAGTATGCACAGGGACAGAACACTGGGGCAAGGCTGCCCTGTAGCCACCACCTCAAAGCTCAGGCTTTCGTCCAAGACCAGCCTGGACCCCACTGTCCTCTTCCGCATGGTGGACACCTTGTGTTTCAGGAGCTCATGATTCGTGGACAAGACCCTTCTGACATGACTAGCAGGCACAGCTACAGAAGGAGACACTGCCTCCATAAAACAGAAAAAGAACATTTTTAAATGGGGGTGCGGGGGATAGAGGTGGAGTTCTGAGGGCATCTACATTCTTTCTAGCTTTTCAGCATGCGGCTTTTCAGCTTTGCTTTGGGGAAAAACTGGGCTTGATAGCATAAAAATTAGTTTAATGCCCACAGTTAACAATCCTCGCCTCTTCTCAGACAAGATCTCCCATGCCCAGGTCCAGAGTCGCGGTTTGCAGGAAGAACACTCAGACCTGATCTTGGCTCCACGGCCATCAGCCAGGCAAGCTCCCCCTCTAGTGTTCATATGGGGAACTGCAACTTCCTCAAAAGTGGAATGCTTTAAGGAACTATTAAGTGTGCTTAATAATTAACCACTGGTAGCCATTTAGATGAAAGTGGGGCAACATTAAAGAGGACATTTAGAATCAGAATATGCCAACTCACAGAGCTTTTGAAAAGCCACTCCACTTCTAACCCAAGGGTTAAACACGCACACCAGTATAGAAAAACCAGAGGCTTTGCCATCTCCCCTAGATGGCACAGCTCTCCTATAGAATGTACACAGTGCTTCGGGCATAGCCCAGGGCTGGACATCAGGCGCCTGGTTTGAACAGCAGCTTCCACCAGACCTGAAGGCACACACAGGAGACAAAGGCAGGGGAGAACCACCAGTAAGACTATCCTGCCCCAGCCTGGGCTCCCTGTATTAAAAACATAGTAAGTAGGGTGCTGGAGAAGACAGTTCAGCAGCTGAGAACACTTGTACTCTTGCAGAGGACCTGAGCACCCAAATGATGGCTCAGTTTCACAAGCATCCCTACCTCCAGTTCCAGGGAATCTGACACCCTCTTCTAACCTCCACAGGCACCAAACACATATGTGGTACCCAGATATGCATGTAGACAAAACATGTATGCATATATAATAAATAAATTTAAAGAAAAAATTCACAGCTCCCCACCCAGGACCCTTGCAGAGGGGCTTACAATATTCCTCCTGCAGGGGTACCAGGCTTGGGACAAGGGGTCCCTAAAACCAGCTTACCTGAAGTCCTTCACATCTGTAACTATGCGACAACCCTGAGGACTACTCTTTAAAGCCACACATTGCGGAGAAGGGCGCAGCACTCAGCTGCTTCAGCGGGGGCCACTGTTACCACCGGCATCAGGTATGCGCAATAAAAGGGGACGTGTTTGCAGAGAACTGTCAGCTCTTTTCAGAAGTGTTCGAATTTGGTAACAAGTCCCAGTTGTCAATTTTCAAAAGAGAAGCTATTTTAAAACTTAATCAGAAATGGAATCTTGTTTCATGTTGAAATATTAAATATTTGGGGGAGGGAAGATCTGTTTGCCTTTTTTAGAATTTGTCTTTTTTTTTTGTTTTCTTGAGACAGGGTTTCTCTATAGCTTTGAGTCTGTTGTAAGGAGGCCGCTTGTTTGTACCAGGCTGCCCAGAACCAAAATAATCACACAGAAACTGTATTAATTACAACACTGCTTGGCCAATTAGCTAATGCATATTTCTAGCTCACTCATATCTCTTAAATTAGCCCATTTCTATTATTTTATATTTTACCACGAGGCTTGTGGCCTACCAGCAAGGTACTGGCTGGTGGCTTGCATCTTTCTCCTCTGGTGCCTCCATGGCATCTTCAGACTCCGCCTCCTTTCTCCCAGCATTTTTAGTTTTCCCTGCCTAGCTCTACTTTGCCCTATCACAGGCCAAGCCAGCTTTATTCATTAACTAATAAAAGCAACACATATACAAAAGGACTTCCCATACCAGGAGCCTGTCCTAGAACTAGCTCTTGTAAATCAGGCTGGCCTCAAACTCAGAGATCCCCCTGCCTCTACCTCCCAAGTGCTGAGATTAAAGGCATGCACCGCCCCCACCCAGCTGAATTGTGTGTGTGTGTGGGTGTGTGTGTGTGTATGTGCAAGTGTTTGTGTATGGTTATGCACAGCTGCCCTCAGAGGACACATGCACCTCATGTAGGTACTAGGAATCAAACT
>JAQHUG010000118.1:3012770-3050599 GCA_028555095.1 Dicrostonyx torquatus | reverse complement strand
GAAAATGCCAGTGAGTCTTACCTCTTGAGAAGCTAAGGCTATGGGACTTGAAAACGAAGACAGCAGATAGTGAGGAACTTATGGGCCGTTCTGAAGGTCTACTGTACCACACACCTCAGAAACTTCAGGTTGGCACGCCTGGTTATTTCAACATTGGTCCCTATGGGGTTTATCCTGTCAACCTGACTGGATTTGAAATTATCTAAGGGGCTACAATTCTTGAGTATATCTGTAAAGGTGTTTCCAGAAGGTTTAACCCTGAATGTGGACCACAGCATACTGTAGGCTGAGCTCTCAAACTGACTAAAAGGAAAATGCCGGGCAGTGGTGGTGCACTACTTTAATCCCAGCACTCAGGAGGCAGAGGCAGGTGGATTTCTGTGAGTTTGAAGCCAGCCTGGTATACAAAGCAAGTTCCAGGACAAGAGCTGTTACACAGAGAAACCCTGTCTTGAAAAAGAACAAAACAACAGGAAGGGAGAAAGGGAAGGAAGAGGGGAGGGAGGAAGGGAGGGAGCGAGGGAGCGAGGGGAGGGAAGGAAGGAGGGAGGGAGAGAGGAGGAAAGGAAGGAGGGAGGGAGGGAGGGAGGAAGGAAGGAAGGAAGGCAGGCAGGCCAGCAAGCCATCTAGCCAGAAGAGTACCAGTATGCATCTCTTCCTGCTTCCTGACTGCTGGTGCCTGCCTTCCCCATCTTGACGGAAGTGTTTTCTGTCAGGTTCTTTGTCACAGTAACCAAGGCAGTAACTGAGCACAGGGCCAGTCCACACATTCAGCAACAGGCAGAACAAGATCAATTCAATCATGACCTTAGGAGTTCACTAGTAGTCATAAGAGCCACTTGACTGAGTGTCTTTGAAAGCTAAAAAGGGACAAGAGCAAGAACTTCAGAAAGGCCATGAGTAACTTAACACACACCTTTACCAGAGAGTGTGCTTCGAGTTTGTGAATTAATCCTACATAGAAAGTTGAGCCCTCCCTCTATGGCTGCACACACAGCAACTAGTGTCCCCCAACTACAAAGGAAAACCTCACCACCAAGATGTTTTCATTGCCTTGACCCTTCCTACCCCACAACTCCCCTCCCCAATTATTACAAAAAAAGTACAGTATACCAGACCTTTTCTTTTAGCTACCAACCTGCTCCCAAATATAACATGGAGAATTACTAGTTATGAATGTTCGGCCTAGCTTAGGTTCGTTTCTGGTTAACTCTTTTAACTTAAATTAACCTGTTTCTCTTTACCTACCTTTTGCCTCGGAGCTTTTTACTTTTTTTTTTCCTTGTGTATATCTTACTTTCACTGCTTCTCACATCTGGCTGGCTAGCAGCTGTCTGGCTTTGGGCCCAGGGAATGCCCCTCCTCTTCTTGATCTCTTCACACTTCCTTTGAGCCTAATTTCTCCTCCTGTTTATTCTGACTGCTGCCTATCCCTCTCTGGCTTAGCTTTTGGCTGGTCAGCTTTTTATTAGACCAATCAGGTGCCTTAGGCAGGAGAGATGAACCAGCAACACATAATTCTGTAATTAAATGTAGTATAAACAAATGTGACACCTTTACTTAAAGTTAAAATATTCCACAGTTTATGCCGGGCGGTGGTGGCGCACGCCTTTAATCCCAGACTTGGGAGGCAGAGGCAGGCAGATCTCTGTGAGTTCGAGACCAGCCTGGTCTACAAGAGCTAGTTCCAGCGCAGGCTCCAAAGCCACAGAGAAACCCTGTCTCGAAAAACCAATATATATATATATATATGTTATACATACATATATATATATATCATATATATTCCACAGCTTGAACAAGTGTAACACATCTTCACATAGTTACATACTCCACAACAAAATTCATTCCTGAAGTAAACAAAAATTCCTAAGAACCCTTCTCTATCAAGGAAGTTATTTTCAGACATAACCACACTGATTGGCCAGTAGTTAGTGTGAGGCCCTCTAATTCCTACTTACCCAAACCTTCTAGGAGAATCCTGCTCATGGGAGAACTGGTTTCCCTGGTTACAGGTAAATTAAGCCAGGGCAGCATTAGTCTGTTAAGAGGCACTCAGTGCTGGCCGTCCTCGGTGCCTCCAGACCTCATTTCACTCTCATCCTCAATACATGAATCCCACCTCACACCCTGGAGGTCGCAGAAGCCCACCATACCCGACCCACCTACTACCACTCCCTAGACAATGGCTCCCCAAGACATATCCAAACTTGCTCAATCTCCAACAGGCACCCAATCAAGCATCCAGACAACACTGCAGCCTGTCCTCTGGGAGTGAACAGGTGCTGCAGAGGCTGAAAAAGCTGCCTCTAGAAGTGGACTTCAACTTCGACAAGATCCAGCCCCTTCACAAACTTTCTTGTTAGAAAGTCTGACAACAGAAGTTTAACTGGACCTCAAACTCTTTACTTCCAAATATATCTATGATAGCCACGATCTCCTGACCCCATGGCTCCCTGCCTCATTGTTACCCCCACTTACCCTGGACTCGAGAGCAAATAATAGAATTTAAGAGACTAAAACTAGAATAAAATAATAAGGAAGGAAGAATGGAGGGAGAGATGGAGAAAGGGAGGGAGGAAGGGAATAAATAGGATACAAAGGAGGTAGGGAGGATGGGTGAAGGTCTGGGAGGAGCTGGGGAGAAAAGTAGAGGGCAAACATGATCAAATAAAAATGTATTTAAACTAGCTTTATTACTTATGTCAAGTTACACATTTTATTTCAATGTGGGGGAACATTACTTTTATTGTTTAGTCTTGTCACCTTGACATAATCTACAATCACCTAAGAAAATCTACCTGAAGATTTTCCAGGCTAGGTTGGCTTTTAGGCATGTGTGCAAGAGACTGTCTTAGTTAGAGCTGGCCCACTATGAATGGCACCATTCCAGAAACTGGGCACTGTATGTGTAAAAGCCACAAGGCACACACACATGCATTCTCACTGTTCTTGCTGCTTGCTTCAAGCTCCTGCCCTGACTTCCCTATAATGATTGGCTGTGACCTGGTACTGTAAGCCAAATAAACTATTTCTCCCCAAGTCACTTTTAGTCACAGTGATCACAGTAACAGAGATAAAACTAAGACCCTTAGGATAATGTAAGGATAAATGTCGTGTTGGAATAGCACAAGGGGTATTTGTAGATAAAGTCGTAAAAGTGTGTAAAATAAGTTAAACAGTTTGGGAGTCTAAGAAGACCAGTCTTCCTGCAGATGGTTTGAGTAGAAATGTCCATTCTGTCTCCAGCTTTAACACTTCACCCCAGGCGATGGTGTTCTTCGGGGGGTTTAGGTGGCGTTGTCTGAGGACTGTATCACTGGGGCCGGGCTTTGGGAGCTTAAGGCTTGCATCATTAAGTCCTCTCTCTCTGCTTCATGCTTAAATGTCTTCAGCTTCTGCTCCAGACGCCATGCCTATGGCTTACTACCATATCTCCCTGCCCAAAGAAATCCTATCTCCTGTAAAATGCCTCGGTCACTAGTGTTTAACCCAACCATAGAAATGTCACTAATATAGCCATACTTTCACACAGGAAGCCACACCTTGGTAAGAACGAGAGATAATTACATCTATCTGCATTTAAGTTTTACTTACACAATGATCTTCATTTAAGTGGAAATAAAGAACCTTATTTTCCAGGAAGCCAGGCCCACCCTCTTCTATCCCTCCACCTTACACCAGGCAGAGGAAGGAGCGGCAGCTTGAGAGCTCTGGAGAGGCTGGGTCTGTACTCCCTCCCTGGCTCTGCTTGCCCCAATTACTGGACACACCCTTTCCTTCTACACAGTGCTCACAGCCCAGATCAGCAGGCTAAGATGGTTCAAGAATATCCCACAGGAACCAAACACCCAGGTCCCACAGCTGTGAATTCAGAAATACTACGGGAGGTTTGTGCCAGCAAAGCATAAGACACAAGTGTTTCTCATATATGTAAAGTCAGGGTAGAAAAAAAAATACTTAAAATTATTATGGCTCCTAGAATATTCTCTACCTATTAGAAGGCATAATTAGTATATTCACTGCAATGATCAAAATAACCTGCATCCTTTAAGACCGAAGGTGCTTCCTTACTCTGGGTCACTACCACTCCCTCTAATGGGACGAAGGTATTCTGGCTTTCTCAAGATGGTCTTGATAAACATCATCGCTGTCAGCAGAATAAGCCTTTTGCTGCATTTTCTAAGACTGTGAAGAACCCTCTGGCCAGTGAGGGGAGCCATTGGGCTGGCACAGAAGTTCTCTAAGCTTTACTGCACACTGCTTGGGAGAGGCCCTCATTTCCTGATGAGCTTTCCTAATTGCTACAAGAGGCCTGTGTGTTAAAGAGATTGAAAGAAATTCGCGACAGTGACTGTACATTACAAAGACATTCTACCACTATGAAGACATTCTACACAGAATCATTTTTAGCTGAATCTGTTTATTGCCTTCTATGTTTCATGGAAAATGTAACATGTTTCTTCAGTACGACTTTGTGAAACGCACAGAGCATAGCTGGGTGAGACACACTTCTACTCCTAGTCCACTTCTCAGGACCAAATCATCAGCTGTTCCGTTGTAATTAAATACTTCTTGAAATCCGTGAACACCATGCTTAACATTTACTAATTTTCTCCTTTCAATATAGGCAGTAATTCACCATTGTCTTTCAGTTCCTAAAAATTAAAAAACAAAACAAAACAGATATTCGTGAGTATACAGTCATGCAAAAAGAAAAAAAGGAAAAAGTATCTAAGCAACAAGTTTTTACCATATCTGACACCAAAAGGATACCTGCTTAGCTAAACTGCAAGCTTTCAACATGCTCATATTCTCACACTATAAAACTAAAGACAAGGCACAGCCCTACAATGCCAAGGCCCTGGGTTCAAGTCCTCTCCTCTTTCTCTGCATAAGTAAATCTGAATATAAACTACACCATTAGAATTTATTTCAAAGCAAACACAGTCTTCTCTTTGTATTCATGGAGACTGACTGTGGGTTTGTACAGATCGAAGACAGCCCTTACGGAAAATGGTATGTAGTCACAGCCCCACACTACTCCTGCTATAAAGTGGATAATGTCATGCTGTGCTGCTTGGGAAATAATGACAAAAACGCTGTACACTGCTGGGAGCATGAAGGTCCTTGCACCCAAAGATCACCAGGGAAACTAGAAATGTTAAGCATGCAGGAAAAGATGTAGAACTTGGGGCTGGAGAGATGGCTCAGAGGTTAAGAGCACTGACTGCTCTTCCAAAGGTCCTGAGTTCAATTCCCAGCAACCATGTGGTGGCTCACAACCATCTATAAGGAGATCTGGTGCCCTCTTCTGGCATGCAAGCATACATGGAAGGAATGTTGTATACATAATAAATAAATAAATCTTTAAAAAAAAAAAAAAAGATGTAGAACTTGTTCTTCCATCCAGAAAGCTGGGAAGTAGAGGTGATTAATAGCCTGGTGATCAGTGTTATCTGTTGGGAAAGACCCTATAAATCTCCTACAGCCAGGACCAGAGGTGGCTGGTAATCTAAATGACCATCATATTACCTGTATAGCCAGGGGTTCCCCCAAGCTCCCAGAACCAGGACCTGAGATACCTAATAGTCTAAATGACCCTTATGCTATCTGTATAGTCAGGAGCTCCTGCAAGCTCCCACAACCATGACCAGAGGTGGCTAGTAGCCCAAATGACCTCTTTGCTATCTGTAGGACTGAAACCAATCCCAATCTGCTTTAGGCCCCTAAACTAGCACAGGCAGCCTATCTCTAGAACCCATCTTCTTGACAGGAATGACATGTACTTGAGTTTCGATGTAATTATGCTTTCTTGTGTACTGGGGATTACATTACACTAGGAAACTTTCTTCCAAATTATACTGGGTTTAAATATGAAGTTTGATCAAGATTGACAAGTCAATCTGAACTGAGTTTTCATTCCCTCACTCAGTTTGCTTCCCTGCCTAATATGGCATCTACAAGACTCCCTCAGGACATGTTCGCAACAGACTAAAAAGAAAAATTTGAGACAGTATCTGATTAGGTAGCTTTGGCTGTCCTAACTCACTATACAGACCAGGCTGACCTTGAACTCACAGAGATTTGCCTGCCTCTGCCTGTAAGATTAAAAGCATGTACATACCACCAAATCCAGCTGAGAGAGAGAGAGAGAGAGAGAGAGAGAGAGAGAGAGAGAGAGAGAGAGAGAGAGAGAGAGAGAGAGAGAGAGAGAGTTCTTTAGTGGTTGATTCTCCACATCTAGAACCCACAGATGGGAGAACTGGCAAACAATCTCAGGTTACAAAGTTAAAAGAGTGTTCTAAACCAATAGATTAGTGAACACAAAAGCAGTGAAGAAAGCTAGTCATAGTTCAGGCATGTAACAGATCAGGTAGCATCTAGTCTTCTGAGAGTCTCTCTTCCCTGAAACCAAGCTAATAGCCTGCCACACCACAGTCCATTTTCCTGATCTCCGGGTTTATACCTAAGCTCTCGTGAGACAGGAACTCTACCTAATAATAATAAGCTTTCCCTCTGAACCTACACTGAAGAGCTCTGTTATCCTCTGAGAGCAGACAGCTCAGACATCTTCGCTAGGCATTTTAAATCACTCAGCCAAGGGCTCCAAGTTCAATCATTCCTCAGTTCATCTAGTGCCTGTCAATAGCAGCCCTTTCTAGGCCACCAGACTGGACAAGTCACTGAGTTACTGACTTGGTCAACCAAAAGTACCAAAGCTCTAAGAGAGGCTGATCAGAATTAACATACAGTATGTGTACTAATAAACAGATGGAAAACTGCACTCTGTGGGAAACACAAAGCGACAGCTCCACAAACCTTCAAGATAAACCAAAAAAAAAAAAAAAAAAAAAAAAAAACCACGAGTGGCAACATCAACTTGCCAATGTACACGCTCTGTGTCATAAGTGCACCAGAAGTTTAGAGCTACTTCCTGGTCTCCCAAGACCCCCATGGCTAAGGCATGGACTGTGAAACATTCAGACAAGAACAAGCTCAAAAGCACCTGGGCTATAAAGACAGTTTGTATCTTACTAAGATATATACCTACAGTTGATGTGTATGCACCTAGATATTAAAGCAACAAGTGCACACTTACCTTGTTGCTTCAAGGCTACTCAAAAGCTGCAGGGTTTTCTTTTCCTCCAAGAATAAGACTATTTATTAGGAAAACTGCATCCCTGTCTACTTTTCTTCCCCCCCCCCTTATTTTCAAAGGGCCATCAAACTCGGCACTTGGCAGGAAACAAAGCAACCCTGAACCAGAAAGACAGAGCAGCCCTACAGCTGCTTCAAGCCCTAATTCCATAGATATGTTGGCTAGTCCAGATATTGAGTTTCTTCACACTGTAAAAGCCTATTTTTAAAGCTTTTATTTTATAATATTTAACTATTTTTAAAAAATTGTTTTTCACTTGAAACTCAAAGAAATTACCTCCCAAACAATCAGAAGGCCTAAGGGAAGTCTTAGCCCTTGAGGAGAAGCTGCCCCCACTGTCAGCTAAGTCATACATGTCCCCTCCTTAACATACTAGCCAAGGCAGTAGGGTGGGATGGGACTAACAAAGCTGCAACTTTTCTTTATTTACATTAACCAACACAGCTAATAAGTACAGTTACTAGTAGATGAGGCCACCTACTAGCACAAAAAATGTTAAGTCCATTTAAAAGATAAGAGAAACAAAATTTTTAACTAATAACCATTGACCAAGTTCCTAAGATACACAGAGCATCAGTAAGGATTTGAAGGGATATAAGGCCAGCTGTGGTGGCTGTAACCTCAGAGCTAGGAAGATTGAGACAGAAAGACTGCTACGAGGTCAGCCTGGTCACAGGAGCTTAAAGGCAGCCTGGACTACAGACTGAGACCTTGTCTCAACAGCAAAATAAGAAGCATGTAACATATAGTGCCTGCCTTAAACAGAATTATACTCTAATAGCGAATAGAGTCCTGTCACTTGGCAAAAGTGACCTGCAACTACGGCATGGGAGCAAAGACTCTTGCCTCAAGCCTCCTGGTTCTCATCCTCACTCTTGGATCTTTGGTAGATTAAGGAAAAAGGAAAATGGCCCAGAGAAACGATTACAATAATAAAAAATGAAGGAGTGTAAGAATTTTGGGACAGAGAGATGTACATATTTACAAGGAAGTTGGGCCCTAAAGGATGGAGGAAGAGAAGATTTAATTATGGAAGACAATCTCAAGTTGGGAAACCAGGTAAAGATGGTTGCCAGGCAAGACAATAGGGAAGAAAGCTGTGATACAGTTAGCACGGCCGGGTCCTGAGTTTATCCGGACTTTCAGCTACGGAGTTTAGCTCTCACTGGCAGCATTCGAAGGATTTGACAACAGCTCAGCAAGAGTAAACATGAGACACTAAGATACATACAGAGAATGGTGAACGTGAGATTGGAGAAAAGAGGAGCCAGACAACACCGAGGTTGATGCTTAAACATCAAATTTTTCAGTTTTTGAGAACACAATGAAAAGCATTTACCTTAACAATATCCAATCCTCCAACAAGCTCCCCTCTCACATACAGCTGAGGGTAGGTTGGCCAGTTTGAGAATGTTTTTAATCCCTGCCGCACCTAGAGAAACAACAGGAATCCTGAAGTAAGTCTTTCCACCAGACCCTGTGACTGAAGGTAAAACACGGAAGGAAACAGAGAACCCAGAACTCACTTCTTCGTCCTCCAGTATATCGAAAGTTTCATATTCAACCCTGAAAAAGGGATAAAGGTTTTTAACAGGTATTCATTTTAAACAAAAGACACAAAGCCTACCTAGTATTTTTAATATGGTCAAGGAAAGCATTCCCTGCTAACAAAACTTAACTTAAAGCAACAGGAATGACTATCATTAGGCTTGTTGTTCTAAGACAAAATTACTAGTCTTTGATGGACAAAACTAACTACAGCAGGAGCTGCCAAAATTCTCTTATGGGAACAGTGGAAGGCCAAGGCATTTGTGTGGAGGTCAGAGGACAACTTGCAGGAGTCAATTCTCTCCTTCTACTATTCAGGTCCCAGGGATCAAGTTCAGGTCATCAGTCTTAGGGACAAGCATCTTTACCCTCTAAGTCACCTTGCTTGCCCCGGGTGTTTCTTAAGAAACAAGAGTCATTTTGTTTTAAAGGTTATATTCAGACTGTGTTGCTTAACTGCCTTCAATCCTGCTCCAGATCTGCAACTTCAGTGAACAGGTTATCTACTCAAAGTATGACCAGAATACATACTGCAATTTGAAAAGAAGCAATCATGAAATGGAAAATAAAACATTTGAAAAATCCAAAAGAACATGTGCTAAATATCTTCACATAGATGGGTTGGTTTTAATCACAAAAATCATTGGGGAATCTCCACCTGGCAGCCATCCCGGGAGCTCCACCACAGGAGCAAAGACTTAAACAGCTCACCCTATTCTAGGCAAAGGAGACCAGAGGCCTCATATCCCCCAGGACCTGAGTTATTATTGGCAGCTGTGAGATGCCAGTTTAAATACTGGAAACCCAACTCCTATCTTCTGCAAGAGCAATAGACACATAATCACTGAGACAACTCTTCAGCCCTGAAAACACAGGCTCCTAAATAACATTAAGAATATATGAATATCTCTCTGTATGTCTTTATGCATGGTGAGAACAAGGGCCAGAAAATTCCATTTTGGTCTAAGTTAATTTTAAAAATGAAAACTATAAAAAATAGACAATATATGTCAATAAATAAATACTATGCAAATAGGCTTTGACATTAAGACTGCAAAGTATCAGTTGTGGAACTGAAAAGCTGAAATTTTTTTATGTATACTATTTTGAAAACAAGATTTACATACCCAGTACTATTCAGTATTTCCAGAATTTGTTTGCTGAATCCACATTTTGCTTCCTAAATTATAAAGAAAAGTACATTGTGCATTTTTTTCACAGACCCAGTAAGTGTAGCTGCAGTGAAATGCTCAAGCCAGCACCCCAGCCACCGTGCTTACCCAGCTCCCGTGCTTCTTTCGTTCCCTCTGAAGTGCTAGCCCAGGCTGATATCATCCCAAACAACCTACAGCAACCTACAGATTAGACTGACTCTGGCTTTAACTTCGTAAGATGTGGAACATGTAATAGCTTAAAAGAGTCAAAACCAGATCATCTATACAGACTCACCTGACTCTTTCCTTGCTTTATGCAAAGTGATAGGACATAGCCAAGCGAGTAACAATAACTAAAATAATTGTTTTCACATCCCAGGAACCTTCAGTCACACCGTTTAAACTTATCTTTGTGTTTTGGCATCAACTCATTTGAAGTGATTGAGATCCTATGATGTATTTCAGGCCACAGATTCCCCAAGCCCCAGCTGTCTTGGGAAAGAAGCCTGACAATACACAAGTCTTAAAAGCTCCCGGGACACCATTTCCAAGAAATGCAAATTCTCCTTGGACAGCACAAGAAATGTAGAGAATGAAAGTCAGCTTTCAAAATAATGGGGCAAGAGTGCCGCTTCATTATTACTACAAGTTATTAACATCATGTTTATTTTTAGTAAGTATACTGTTCCAGTCACAGAGTCTATGCCCTAACTGTGGTACCAATGTGCTAAAATTATATTGTCCTCCATATTACTTCCATCACACTAGTTACATTAACTAGTAGTTGTTTATATTGTCCTCCATATTACTTCCATCACACTAGTTACATTCACTAGTACTTGTTTTAACTAATGGGCTTCATGGTGTTGGTGCCACAGCAACCCTTAAGGCAACCTGTCCTATGGCATCATTAGGTCCATTCACAAAAAGGCAAAGAGCTCTGTGGCATCAACTGCCCCCCAGGTGGCTCACCCACAAACCTAGGCAGCTTCCTCACTCTATCACCTCACCTTTCTGAGCTTTAGTCTCCTTATCCTGAGAGGAAAACAAAACTGTATAGCTTTGCCTGCCTGAAGCTAAAGAGCTGAAACTCAACTGTTAAAACTGTAAAATGCAAGAGAAATGGCAGGGCTAGCTTTTCAAAATTACCGATCTAATCCCAATCCAGAAGAGAGCCAGCTTTTCGCCAATTAATGAGTGCAAAGGGACTTATCAAACTAATGAAAATTCAGTATGTACTTTCATCAAAGTACAAGAACCATCGTATTACAAATGAGAATTGTGGTAGTTTACTCATCAACCAGATACCACAGAGCACAAGGACCACTATCAGGGTTTAGTTCCTACTCTAAGGACCTAAGACCAAGACCCTCAGGACTACCAGAGAGGTACATTTGCCCAGAGTCCACACTCTCAAACAAAGGGTACTGGGACAACAATTGAGAGAATCAGCTAAGTGCTCACAGTGTTGACCACTTCAGCTGACAAAGTTTGGCAGCAGAAAGCAATGCACCCTGCTGAGACGCTGATGATAAAGTCAAGTGAAATGGAGATTACTCTGTTTGATCTCCATAAGCACCAATTAAGGCCCAGATAACTTCCTGAAACCACTACAGCTTCATTAGCTAAACTAGAAAAAAACACTTAACTGTCCCCTTGCTGCAAATGTTAACATCAAAAGAAATTACAAATAAAACCGTTTTTGAGTTCCTTACCTGTTTGTTTCCTTTCATAAAGAGCATCACAGAAGCTTTATTGGTCAGCACTTTGAGCCTGAAGAGAGAAAATTGATATAAAATGGCTCAGCTCAATTATTAAACACCACTTCTGCTCGGCTTCATAAGTAGCAGGCATATTTGAGGGATAGCAGGATGACAGCTCACAGCTTTGAGTGGTATTAAACAAGCAAAAACACTGACACTTTCCTTTATTTCATTCTCTCCCTGAGCCACTGTAAAACATAATATGGCTTTTTAAGGCAACGAATGTTCCTTCAAGTTGCAATTTAAGCCCATCAACTTGTAGTACTAAAAAAATAATAATAACCAATTCAGTAAGGAATTATTCGATGGGGGGGCTATATATTGAGCCATCTAAAGTTCCCAAGATGGATCAGTGAGCATTTTCCCATCACAATGCTGCATAATGTTCCTCATCCCAGAACAGGGCTGCCGGCCACAAAGGTAGGAAGGCAAATCTCAACCCTCCAGCCACCACTAACTGCTGAAAATCACAGTTCTCATCTTAACCTGACACTTCATACCTTATATGCCACCTGCAAAAACCCATGCTCCAACTTGCTGTCGGGAATGTTAATCACCCACATTTGGAACAAAGTTTAGTCACAAGTCTTTAGGGAAAATTAGTGTAGGGATATTTTTTCTTCACTCCTCTCATGATCTGGAAACACCATGGACTAAAATTTCCTTGTAGAATAAAACTGAGGCCAGTCAAGTGAACAGATCACACAGACCATAACAGGACAGGACAAACCTACCCCAGCCAACTCAGCAAATGATCGTCAGAATGCATGTCATTCTCCTATAGGAGCCCTTCAAATTACTTCCCCAAATATATCACACAGTGCTTTCTCGCCTGCCATAGCCAGCATCTGTGTGTGCCTGAAGCACAGGAGAGTTAGAAGCAGTAGGCAACAGCAGCAAAAATAGGCCAGAGAGAAAAGCACAGTATCCAGTCAATCCAGGGATATGAAATGAAGAGCCCTACTCTGGAAGCAGTACAGCCTCAGGGGCAAGGACAACATGGGCCACAATAAGACCACAAAAGGGGCCCATGTGGTATCCACAAACACTACCATCTCATCACAAGAAGAGGGCACACACCAGTGGCTAAGCCAGCATGACATACATGGAATACTGTTCCTAAAGAGTCCCTGAATTAAGTATAAATGATGTTTTTTATTAAATATTTGTTGAAATTTTCAAAATGTGAAATAGCAAGAAATTTATAAACTCAGCCCCCAACTAACAGTGATGGGCTAATGCATTTCAAGATAATTCCTTTTAACTAATTATTAATATAAAAATGTGAATTAATAAATTCACGGTTATTACAGACAGTCCCCTTCACGAGTGCCTCCCTATCAAAATGCAACATTTCTACAAAACTTCGGGAGCAGACTGTGATCTCTCATAAAAAGAAAGATGGTTTCACAGCTCCAGAGGTTGCCTGAGTTTTGTTACTTTGGCTTAAAGAAATCACTGTGAACCTTAGCTTTTCCCATTCAACGCTTACCACACTCAAGGATAGAACATAGCACTTCAGCTGTACAGAAAACACAGGGGTGCTATGCTCACACTAAAAACCAGGAACAAAATAGGGCCCTGGACCCACTAAAAGTGACATTTCTGCAATAGCAAATATATTCTTCATAGTCAATAAACTGAGGTATAACATTTCCATTCCAAATCAGAGCATCCCGAGTTTCCAAGACTAGGCACTGAGAAACAACCACCAAATGCTTGGTGTCAACTCAGAAAGAACAGTAACAGGATTTATAGACTCAGGGCACACTGCTGCAAGCTTTCTAGTACTTACCTCTCCTCTAACTTGGGAGCCTTGGGACAAATTGTATCTAGCTCTTCTGATGCTTCCAGCTCCTGAAAGGAGGACACTATTAGAACATAAACCACCCTGACCACCCCCAATGTAGAATACTGACAGGTGCCTATCAGAAAAACTGTGTTGTTATTAGTAAATCCTTAGGTGCAGTAAGAAATACATGCACTCAACTTATTACGAACACTTTAAAAAAGTGTGCTCTAAACAAGATGTCTTTACAAAGAATCTAACCTTAATTATGTCAAGTCCTCCTATGAGCTCTCCAGAAACATAAAGCTGAGGATAGGTGGGCCAATTAGAGTATGTTTTGAGCCCCTGTCGAACTTCCTCGTCTGAGAAGATATCAAAACTGCTGAACTGGATATTGTGTTTGTGAAGGATTTCCACCATCTGCTTGCTGAAACCTGCAACAGAACAAGGAAATCAGAGAATTCAGCATCTCTCACATACCACAAGGTGTCCAGGGGACATAAATGCCCATCTCGCCTGCATAGTGATTGAATCAGCATAACTGGATAAGTTAAGAGAAAAATAAATGCTGAAACCCCTCATCTGACCTAGAGCCTCACACACTGAGAATTTAGCATCAACATTAGTGTGACTGCAGTGACAAGTGAGTGTGTATTTATCAAAGCTGCTCTCTGAGACACAGCACTAGCAGAAGAGCAGAACCCTGAGAGCCTGGCAATTCTGACATGGAACAAAGTCCTCTATGGTCACCTCCCTCTCCATTAAGGGACTGACCAGGACATCTAGGACAGCTATTTTAACAACTGCTTGACCACAATGGGACCCAAGTGTAGTCCTCACTACCACTCTCGTGAGCCCATACACACACTTCTGTGGTGCTTCTCATCTTCACCTCTAAGCAGGATGATGGGAATCACAAATGCTTTCTTTGGGTCTGAAGTGGGCATAGTACAGTTAATGGTAAAGTCATCTTTGTCGGTACATATGAACTATCTGTAGGCTGGCACCACTCCTTCTCAGCTTCTGTTATAACCTGATAGATTCTTTCCTATAATTATTTACATTCCCTACAGCGTGTACTAGGATGACTTTTTTCTACACTACAGTGACGAACTTATGTCCCAAAGTTTATTAGACTCTGGTAAAATGTTCACAATGAAGGAGTTAAGCATTAAGTCTTAACCTGAAGAAAGGGTGTGAGCATCAGTCTTATGAACCTATCAGTCCAAGCTGAAAAATGGTTATTTTTCTTGCAGACGCTACCTCTCACCAGTAACATCTCCAACTCTGAAGCCCCTTCCTCTTTCTCACCACGGCATTCTTCGAAACATACTCTTTCATTACTGGAATGTAATCTTTTCTTCCAATTAAAAATCCCTCTAGGATTTCCTCACATCAGCAAATATTTTCAAACAAAATCAAATCATAAAATCCCGCATAAGATTACCTGCAATGGTTTTATTTGACGTCACCCAAAAGTGCATTTATTTTCAAATAAAATCAAATCATATAATCCAGCATAAGATTAACTGCAATGGCTTTATCTGACGTCACCCAAAAGTGCATTTACTATTAAAAACATGGATCTACAGCTGAGCCCCAGACGTTTCCTGGCTCTGCAGTTTTTGAGAGGAAGCACTAGAATGAGTGTGTAGCACATAAGCTGTTTTTCCTACAACTCAAGTGCGGTGTTCATGCACAGCCTGAAGTCAAACACTGGTTCTGAATGTTTTCACTCATCTGGGAGTTCATTAGTAAACAGCTAACGGCTGACTGCTGATGGTTATTCTGTTCCCAATATATTAGCTCGTTTCTACTGTAACTGGCTGAGAAAAGGCTTTATTTTGGCTTTAGGCAATTACATGCAGACTAGAAAGATTGATTGGTAGGATTTCATTTTTAAGGGTTAAAGTGGCAGATTGGAAATGTTATGCTTAAGGATAAAGTAGTAATAAGACTTTATTCTAATAACAAAATATTTATACACTCCTGAAGAAAAATGCATGCATACAATAGAAGCACTTAAAAGTTAGAAAAAAATCTCATTTACCACAAAATCACCATTTCTATTTGCAGTCATTTCCACTTGTGACATGAGTAATAAGCCTAACTGCCACATTTAATAACTACCTAAAACAGACCGTAAGAGTATTTCTACACTTGTGCCTTGCATCTGACTCGTACTGTTGAAGCACCCCCCAGCCAAACACCTACCAGCTTTAACTGCAACAGCTATAAGAGTCCCCCAATAACCTCATTACCCCACTGAAGGACCTCAATGCTTTAAGGAAGAAACTTCCTTAAAGGTAAGCGAGCTCTCTTCTATCCTCATGAGATGCCGGAAGACAGGAAACTCAGCTCTGTTCCCTGAGACCCTCTCAACACCAGCTTTTAAATCACCATAAATTGTGCAGACAGAGTCTACAAGTACAGCAGAAAGTGGAGCTGTGGCCTGTACTGGTTATAGGACAAACAGGCTCTGTAGACAGCTTTCCCTCTTTCCTGGGTATACAGTGTAAATGTTAGTCAAGTTTTTCTGGGTAACACAAAGCAAGGCCAGAGCCACCGATTCAAATACAAGTGTAGCTCTACTCCACAACAGATGCTGAACCAGGAGCAAAGCAGTGTTAACGGCAGAGTGCTCTAAAAAGTAACTCTGCTAGATGAGAGGAGCCTCTTGAGCTCACAGAGATGAACGATGTTTTCATGAAGGGACTAGCCTACACTCTTCGCTGGACTGTCAATATGGAGCACAAACAATTCTACACTAAGCAGGCTCAGAAAACAAGACTACAAGTGAAGCCACTTATGTTTCCCAAAGACAGAAGATGAAAGGTGAAGATAATGCACAGCATTGAGCACAAAAGCCAGAGAAGAAGGTGACCAGGCAAACCCCACACAAAGGCTTTCCAGCTCACCTGACATGGACACTTTATTAAGTACCTTCCAATAATCCGTTTTTTTCTATATGCTGAGAAAGAGGACAAATAACAAGAAACCAAAATATCAGAAAAGAGGTACCTACTAGAATTATTAGAAAAGTTACAAACATGGCATCCAAACAGAAGAAACAGTTTAAAACCTTATGCATCAAGCAATCTCTTTACCTTTCTTCTTTCATTATCTAAATGTCTATAATATCTTGTTTTCAGATTGCTCTAAAATATTTAAATTTTTATTCTATTTGTACTCTGAATGCCACAACATAAAAAAACTCAAGAACTATGTCATAAATTCTATTTAGTGAAATAAAGACTATTTCTAGATAAACAAAATTCAGAAAGACAAGTAACACATATTTTCCCTTGCCTGC
Organism: Dicrostonyx torquatus; assembly: GCA_028555095.1. Lineage (NCBI taxonomy): Eukaryota > Metazoa > Chordata > Mammalia > Rodentia > Cricetidae > Dicrostonyx > Dicrostonyx torquatus. The sequence goes on along the minus strand of JAQHUG010000118.1, from coordinate 3,033,870 downwards.
AGAACAAGATTTAAAATTTGATGTGTGCATTTGTATGCACATCTGTGAGCACATGGGGAATGCCACAATACCAGGAAGGGAGGAAGGAGGAGCTCTAAGTGGGTGGGAAAGAGACAGATGAAGTACAGGCACTGTGAAACAGCAAGGAACTAACAAAGGAAGGAGAAACAGTTGGAACTGGAAGGAGCATAAGATAATGCAGGAGGGGAAAAGATACCACAATCTAATGTATGCTAACATAAGAGTTAATTTTTTAAAATAATTATCTTTTTAAAGATTTTTTATGATTTATTTAACTTTATTTTATGTGCATTGGTGTAAAGGTGTCAGATCTCCTGAAACTAGAGTTACAGACAGTTGTGAGCTGCCATGTGGGTGCTAGGAATTGAACCTGGGGCCTCTGGAAGAGCAGTCAGTGCTCTTAACCGCCAAGCCAACTCTCCGGCCCCTAAAATGACTATTTCTATGTTTGCCATTAATACATTTAAACAATTAGCCCCTGGACTGACCCCACCCATGCCAGCCCTCTGCAGAACAGTTGAAAGCCAAGGTGGTACCTGACTTGTATCCAGTTCCTGAGCAGGGCTGAAGCACAGTAAATGACACAACCCCCTTCCCTGCTGCCTGGTAACACTTTCCCAGCCAATTGTCTCCTGCCAATTTCACTATGTTATTAGAAAAGATTAAAAGAGTGCTACAGTTGGGTTTCAAGAGAAAGAAGAGGGTATTGGATTGACTCTGGTTTGTATGTATAGCCTGTCATACAGGTTTGCACACATTTTACAGGCCTTTTTACTGTCCTTCCGACTAAAATGAATGTAAGTCCTTAACTAGACTACATTAAGCACCACAGAGGGCAACAGTTCCAACCTCCATTAAAAATAAAGTAACAAGAAAGCACTGTGAAGATTGCCTGTTTCATGTCATTGCTTTACTGGGAAATCTTTCAGACAGAACTGAGAGAAAGGAATCACTTCTTCATCTTTTTAATAGAACTTAGCACGATAGACTGCCTCCTGACCACAGAGGAGGACTTTAACTTGAACATACTTAGAAAGGCAGCATGGCTCTTTCTGGTCACACTGGACACTCAGTAATCCTATCAAGAATATATCCAACTTTACTGCCATCATCTTAATAAATCCCCTCCAGTGCAGTTGAAAAACATATCCTTAGTCTCAACAGAATCATCAAAAGGCATTAAAAACTCAATTATGCAGCATAATAATGTAGTAGGCACAGTAAAAAGAAAACAACATAAGCTCAATATGAGAGGGGTCAAATAATTACAAAACTTAAATAAGGGTAAAATTACCAGCATCCTCATGTACAGAAAGTACATGTGCCTGTAAGCCAAGACTCAGTGATCTTTAATCTACTAACAGCTATCACCCAGAAGTGACAGCAGGGGGTAAAAAAAATGCCATCACGTAGGCACAAGAGGGAAAACAAGAAGACACAGGGCAGCCCCAGGCCCTAATGAAAGCCCTCAAATTTTTAAATTACTAAATCTGAACAAAAAGATGAGAAGGAAGCTGCCAAGAAAGAAAACCATTCAAAGCAAAACTGCATAGGCCAGAGATGCTCAGGAGCTGAGGGTGCCTGCTGCATAGGCGCCAGGACTGGAGGTGAATCCCAGCATGGACATAACAAGCCAAGCGTCCAGTAAACAACTGTGGCTCCAGCTCCCAGAGGATAGAGACAGGACTATGTTTGGAACTTGCCAGCCTAGCAGGTTCCAGATGCTTTGCCTCAAAGGAACAGGTGAAAACTGACAAAGAACACTTAATGCGCTCCTCTGGCATGCATCTACATTCACACAAATAGATAAATAATTATCTTAAAGGGCTGGAGCAACGACCCAGGTTAACAGTGCTCATTGTCCTTGCAGAGGAGCCAAGTTTCAGCCTCAGCACCCATGTTGGGCAGCTCACAATCACCTCTATTTGCAGCTCTAAAGAATACAATGCCCTCTTCTGGCCTCTTTGCCTACACGCTATGCTCATACGCAAAGAGCTCATACACACACATGCATACACGCACACACGCACGCACACACACGTGCATGCCCACTCTCTCACACAAATCTTAAAAAAAAAAAAAAAAAAAACCATTACACAGGCCAGAGATAGCAATATGACAGATAAAGCTGGAACCTAATCCCTGCCAGCTCTGCCTCAAGGTGAGCAACCTTCATAGCTGAGAACTCAGATATAAAACACAAAAAGCCTGAACCTGAGGATTTCCAAAGATCTCTCCGGCCCCCACGTCCTCCAAGTATATAGTAAATACGGACAGCTACCACTGACTTGTATGATGACACGGCATGAGTAACACGCCTAATTCCACACATATCCCTGACACCCACTCAGGCAGGAATGTTCTGTTCCCATCATCAGGATTAGCTTCTTACCACAGCGTGGTTCTTGAGGTGTTCCCTTCATGAACAGCATGCAGGGGGCAGCGTGAGTCAACTTTTTCAGGCGAAGATTGAGATCTTCTTTAAGATGCTCATTAGTACTAGGAGGAAAGGATCCACTAGACACGTGTCGCTGGACTTTTTTGGTCAACTCTGGGGCATGTGCACCATCTAACCGGTCGACTTTCTGAGAATTCTGAAGTTTGAAATGTCATTTAGAATAAAGTGGCATTCCTTCACCATTATCTATATTTTAGACTCCAGGCTTACAGGAAAAAAAAAAAATACATAGCTCTAGCCAATCTTTAAAGGTACCCCTGTTATTAGTGAAGTGAGAGAGTCTGATTAGCAGTTGCTTGTACTGCTTCTCACTTAGAAACACTTATTTTGGAACATATTGGGTACGCACTGACATCTGAAAGTAAGACCAGCTTGAAAGGACCTACTGAACTGAAAACAAATGAAGTTTTGGAGAGCTGTGGTGATACCCATCGGTGCCAGGAAACAAAGATTTGCACTTGCTTCCCAAGGAGTCATTAATCAACTAGAACCAGCCAGATGTCTCCTCACTTCCAGGCACATGTCCTCAATAACCCACTTCAAACCTGGATCAGGGAGTACTAAGTCTGCAGGAGAAGGCTAGATTCTGATCAGGAGGCTCCGTTCTAGCTGTGGGCTGCCCACTGCTCATGGCAAGCAACAAACATGGTCCTCATCAGTGCAAAAAGAGAGAGTACCAGAAAAAAAGTACAAGGCCAGGAGTAACCAAGGAGATCAGAAGAGGATTAAAGAATCAAAACATAAGAGTCCCAGGAGCCACTCGGACGGACCATTGCTGGCGCCTTTCCATCCTTACCTTGAAGAACAGGAAGGTGGGAACAGAACTAATTTCATATTTTTCAGACACTTCAGGAACAGCTTCGGCTTCCAGCTTTAAAATAAAAGAATCCAAGCTTCATTATTACTGGTTCTTTCTCTACTTTGCTATGTTAATCAGTTTCACATGCACTGTCCTTTCAAGGCCATGGCATTTTAAGACTATAGGACAAAAGTTATGACACATTTACATTTAAATGAGACTCACTGGGCTGGCATGTCATCCACGGAGTCTGCAGTGTCAAAACAGGTTCAGAGGTTTTTATTTTGTTGCACATTTCAAAAGATGCCTGGAGGCTGTGAATAAAATTTTTGGTGCACTAGTGACCTAGTAAATTTTCAATCATATGCAGCTACTACTATATTGAAATCCATAAATCACTGACCCCAGTTATGTCATGATTACAGTGCTTATTTTCTGCCCACAGCAATTCTTGCTGTTTGCTCTATTGACTAATTTCAAGAGGCAGTACATCATGACTGACAGTTGCAGCTTTCTGCAAATTATGAAGCAAAAAGGAGTATTTCTTCAATAAACTATTGATGTCTGATAAATTTTACTTTTAACCCCTACATGGCTGCTGGACACTAAGCAAACAGCCTGCTTGGCTGCTTGCTCTCCAGTCTATTCAAACATATGAACTCATTTTGACTAAGATGACTGTATCTGGTCTGATCATTTCCTTGGGGCCCCTCATCAAACAAGGTATGGTGATATCTGGCACATGGGTTTCAAAAAGATTTAGAAACACAATTTCTAGATAATTAGAACACAATTACTATAAGCTATTTACGTAGGTCTTTATAAATATACTTTGAGAAAAACCAAAATATATTATATTTTCCTCTCATAGGACTGCCAATTTAATATAAACTTTTTGAAACCAATAAAAACCTGTATTCACATTATACCTATAGGAAATAAAATTTATTGATAAATTATATTGTTAAATGTGTTTAAAATAATATACTGAATTTCTCCAAGAGTGAAAGATTTCCACTGGGTTTGAAATGTGATTTTTTACCTCTGCTGTATCCGGTCAGGCTACCTGTGCAATGCCTGGCCTGTGGGGGCACTGTCCAGCCTGCAAAATCTCATGCTGCCTGTCTCACCTTTTCACAGGCTTTATAAGAATGCTTCTGTGCCTTCTGCAATACTGCTTTTAATTATTTCCATTTTCAAATGTACTTAATGAAATGTTTTAAATATTCAATCAGCGACAGCTGTCCTTTCTTATGATAAAAGAACAAAAAGAAAGCTGCCTGACACAAACGTTTAGACCAGACTGCAGTTAGGAATGTGTGTGCTATTTTCTTTCTTAGACACAGCTCCATACTCAGACCAAGGGCGCCAGTGAAAGCTGGCCTTCCAAAAGTGTGCCCACAATGTCACCCAGCAGCTCACTCTTTTCTTTAACTCTGACAACTGAGAGTCATTCAGAAAGAGACCTTACCTCCAGTACACCTGAGCAACATTAAGAGGGCACATGTTCCTGGCCCAGAACAGACAGCACTCTAACACATGCCTACATGTGTTAGTTAACTAGATCCCTGCTGCTGACATTTCTGCCTGAGGATCAATCACTACAAGTGCCTCCCTTCAAACCAGCTTCCAGAAGACTAGCTCTTCCTCCCAGAGGCCACGGGAACAGACAAAGACACAGAAAAGGGGACAGGATGTCCACTAGAGTCACAACAGTTCTCCAGAACATGAGCACCATCTGATGGGCTAACACCTTTGTAGAGCTGGCTGGGGTAGAGACTCCCAGGATTTGTCTAGCATGCCTGTAGGCCTGGGTACAACCCTCAGCACCACAGAAAGAAAGCTTTGCAGCACTCAAAATTCTTTGAAAATATGGTTCTAATATAGTATACTGGTCCCAGTAATGAAAATAGAAAATATTTTTAAATGACCTGCATGTATAAGAGCTCAAAGCTACCCTTCATGAACAGTCAGCTCCATACCATGAGCCCTTCTACAAACTAGATGAATAGACCTGATAACCAGCAAACTATCATTTGTGGGCATGCCTATGAAGGTGTTTCACCTGAGAGACAGACTAAAACAAACAAAACGTGTAAGCATCACCCAAAGGGTAAGGGCTCAACAGAACAAAGAATGATAAAGGAAAGGTGAGCTGACACTCTCTTCTTAGGCTATAACACCCACCTCCTCCCCTGAAATAAGAACCCCATGTTACTGAGCCTCTGTGTTCCCTCCTGCCCCTGTAGCTTTACACTATCAGTTCCTTGGTTCTCAGGCCTCTGGCACACATTGCACAGCACCACCCCTGCTTCTCAGCTTGAAAAGGGATTCTAGGGGGCTGGAGAGATGGCTCAATGGTTAAGAGCACTGCCTGCTCTTCCAAAGGTCCTGAGTTCAATTCCCAGCAACCACATGGGTGGCTCACAACCATCTGTAATGAGGTCTGGTGCCCTCTTCTGACCCGCAGGCATACATGTAGACAGAATGTTGTATACATAATAAATAAATAAATATTTAAAAAAAAGAAAAGAAAAGAAAAGGGGTTCTAAAGCTCTGTGGTAAGGTGAGTCAATTCCTGTAACAACTATCCTTACCTATGTGTAGCTCCATGTCCCACTGTCTGGCTCTCTGGACAAACCGGGCTAATGTAAAAGGTGACTTGGGTGACTTATGTTCAGATACAGAGAAATGATACAGCTCAGAAATGAAGCTGAACTATAAAATCTGTGCTTGTCATTATGCCACACGTAGCTTTCTACTACTATAGTCAGAAGAAAGACTGCACTTTGGGGGTTGGATTTACACCCCACCCCCACCCCCACACTGCATCTTCACAATGATGCCTATGGTGGGAACCACTTGCTCCCTACCCTGGAGAAGCTCTTCAGAGCCTTCCCAAGGTGTGCCTGGGAGAAGGGGTGAGAAGTAAGAAGATGGAGGGTACTCATGTTTTTTGGGGAGTAGTCTTGGCTGGCCTAGAACTTGCTATATAGACCAGGATGGCCTTAAACTCAGAGATCCACCTGCATCTACCCGAATGCTGGGATTGAAGATGTGTGCCACCATGCCCTGTAGGGTCCTCACTCTTCTACTTTAGTTTAGCAGGTCAGTGCTATAGAAATGGCTCACAGCTGAAAGTTACTGTAGGCTAGATAATGCCTGGAATTTTGTTCACTAATTCATTTATTCCTGGCAATAACTAGCACTGTCATCTCAACCACTTTATACAGAGCAATTGTATAAGCACCTGGAAACTAAGCAGCATGAACTCTGTCTTTAAGACATTTGCCTATTTCAGAGCAGGAACAGGTGTTAAGGAACCTAATTTTAATTTAAGATTTATATATTTTTATCATGTTTGCCTGCACACACACATATATATATGAGCAACATGTACATGCCTGGTGCCACAGACGTTAGAGAAGGGGGTCATATGCCCTGGAACTAGTGTTAAAGGCAGTTATGAGGGACCATGTGGGTGATGGGAGTGTGGGTGCTGGGAATTGAAACCAGGTCCCTTGCTCTTAATTGCTGAGACACCTCTCCATCCCTGAAGATTCCGACAGCCTCAATGTAACTTAGTAGTAGAGCACTTGTCTAGCATAAATGTGAGGTCCTGAGTACAGGACTCAAAGTTACAAAGGATGGTGCAGGGGGACTACAAAACACAGCAATTTAACTTTGTAACTCCTCCATACCCTTGACTCTCAACACACCAGCCACTATACCAGTGGTTCTAACCTTCCTAATGTTGTGACCCTTTAATATAATTCCTCATGTTGCGGTGACCCCTCAATCATAAAATTGTTTGGGTTTTTTTTTTTTCCAAGACAGGGTTTCTCTGTAGCTTTGGAGCCTGTCCTGGAACTAGGTCTTGTAGACCAGGCTGGTCTCGAACTCACAGAGATCCGCCTGCCTCTACCTCCCGAGTGCTGGGATTAAAGGTGTGCGCCACCACCGCCCGGCTCATAAAATTATTTTCATTACTACTTCATAACTCTAATTTTGCTTGTGTTATGAATCATAATGTCTGTGTTTTCCTTCCGATGGTCTTAGGCAACCGCTGTGAAAGGGTCATTCAAACCCCAGAGGGGTTGCAACCCACAGGTTGAGAACCTTTGCACTATACGATGAAACAATACTGGCTAAAGCAACATCATAAAACTCCCTAAACAGCTGACTCTAATCCTCCAGAGAGTTTACACTCAAGTGGAATGGTTAGTAATGGTCAGTGTTAACTAGCCCTCAACTTGACAGTTTGAAACACCTCAAAGACTGGCCTCAGGGAATGACTGAGAGGGAACTATCCAAATTAACTTGATTTGATTACACTTAGACGGGAAGGCCCACTCAATGTGGGTGGCATCATTCCCTAGGCAGGGATACTGGGCTATGTGAGTGGACAAGTGAGCCAAAGATAAGCATGCAGCACTCTCATTCTATTTCTGAATGTGAATGTGAGCAGCAGCCTCAAGCTTCTAGAGCTGACTTCCCTGCTACAATGGACCTGGAATTATGAGCTAAATAAACTTTTCTCTCAAGTTGTTTCTGTCAGAGGATTTCATCACAGCAATAGGAAATGCAACTATGACACATGGCAAGTGAGAAATGCAGGAGGGGAGTTCAGACTTCCTACAAACTGGATCTGATTTTTTCCAAAGCATACAATCTTTTCATCATTGACAAAGCCTTGGACCTTCTTCCTCTTTCCTACTTTCTCCCCCTTCCAAATATCATATTCTGAAAGAGTCTACCAAATAATTAATTGACAAATATGTATTCCACTAGAATGGTATCACAAGCCTGTAAACTCAGCACCCAGGAGGCTAAGGCAGAAGATCATGAATTCATGAACTGGTATCTTATCAATTAGAAAGTTAAGGTCCTGATAGATACAATCCATTTAAACACCTAATCAAGATCACTTATTAAATTAGGGGAGTAGCTCAGTTCGTAGCATGCTGACCTGGCATGTAGGAAGCCCTGGTTTGACCCCCACACAGATCAATAAAGCAAACTTCCATTTTAGGTAGAGAACAACTATGTATTTCTTTTTTTTTTTTTTTTTTGGTTTTTCGAGACAGGGTTTCTCTGTAGCTTTGGGGCCTGTCCTGGAACTAGCTCTTGTAGACCAGGCTGATCTCCAACTCACAGAGATCCACCTGCCTCTGCCTCCCAAGTGCTGGGATTAAAGGCGTGCGCCACCACCGCCCGGCAACTATGTATTTCAAAAGTACTTAATATTCTAATTGGCTATTTCACGCTATTCTGAATAAGTTTGAACTTTTTGTAAGATATTTAGCAATGAAAGTAGCTCATGTAATTTCTCAAAGCACTTGGAGATGTGAGAGCCTACAGAGGGACCCAAGTCTCAGGATTCAACTGGATATGGCAGCAATTGCTACAGGGAAGGACCTAGCCCATCAGAGAGGTAACACCACAAGGGACTAACAGAGAATGAATGTGAAAGCCTTGCCTCTCAGCTTTCAGTGGGAACAAGCTTCACAGCTGACTAGAAACGCATGGCTAATCTGTCTGAACTGGTATCTTATCAATTAGAAAGTTAAGATCCTGATAGTTACAATCCATTTAAACACCTAATCAAGATCACTTATTAAATTAGGGGAGTAGCTCAGTTTGTAGCATGCTGACCTGGCATGTAGGAAGCCCTGGCTTGACCCCCAGCACCATATAACCAGGGCACAATGGTACCTACTACAATCCCATCACTCCTAAACTCTCAAAGTCATCCATGGCTACATAGTAAGCTCCAATCCAGCCTAGGATACATAAGACTCTGCTTCAAAATAATAATAATAACAGTAATTCAATTATTTTTGTATGCCAACCAAAAAAACTGATTCAAAAAAAGATCACTTATTTAAGTGACTTTGTGAATCTATCACCAAAGAATGCAATAATCACTTTGTTTCACAAATCAAAGTCAAAAATGCCAAACTTATACATTAAAAAAAAAAAGCAAATAAAAGAAAAGTGGGTATAATAAGACATCCTTGAGGTGCCAGCTATAAGAGGCTGATGCAGAAGACTGGCTTGAGTCCAAGAGTTTGAGACCAGCCTAGGCAACTCAAAAAGAGAAGATAGCTGGGCAGAGGTGGCATACACCTTTAATCCCAGTAGCTCTAAGCCAGCCTAGGCCTACAGAGCAAGTTCCAGGACAGCCAGGACTACACATAGAAACCCTGTCTCAAAAAACACACACACAAAGAAAAGATTAGAGTGGTATATTATGTGTATTTTAATAAATAAATCTTGCCTGAAGACCAGAGGCAGAGCTAAAGCTTCTAGAGGTCAGGTAATAGTGACACACACCTTTAATCCCAGGTTTTGGGAGACAGGCATATGGATCTCTGTGAGTTCAAGGCTACCTTGAACCAGACAAATTCAATATATAAACAAATCCAGGTGGTGGTGGCTTACTAGGGAGTCATTCCTTCAATCCCAGCATTAGAGGGAATATAAAATGGGAGAAGAGAGAGGCTTTAGTGTGGTTAGTTTGTGGTCACCTAGCCTTGGTAGAGGTAAGACTTCTCTAGTGGCTTGGCTGCCTTGTTTTTCTGGTTTTCAGGTTGAACCCCAATTTCTTTCTCTGGGTTTTTATTATTTGTGCTACAAAAGATAAAAAAAGACACTGATGGGATAGGACATTATTAGCCTTACTCCAGAAACTTCTACAAGTCCTAATTAACAAGAGTACTGCTGCCATCCCCTTAAATAGCAGGTGCAGTCAGGCTCAGGTGTCTCTGACAATCTAGCAGTAGCCACACCTCGAACTCTTGGCTCGCTGCAACACTTAAGCACATGAACAACTTAAAATCTCACTGCCAAGTCTGGTACCAACGTGAGAAGCAATTCTATAGTCACTTTAAATAAATCATTCAGATGGCAGTTGAGAACAGTGTGTTACCTAAACCAGTAACATTATCTGTATGAAAGCAGACATGAAGCAATTACCATCACCCTGACTAATTCAATGATTGAAGTGTTTAATCATTCATTTCACTTGTAGCCATTATCTTTTATCACTGACCAAACATGCAGGTTTAATGTCCCCTTCTATTATTTATATTGAACATTTTAGGGTTACCTTCTAAAGTTACATTATGCATTTCATCAGAATTTTAAATAAGTCCTTAAATTTTAAAAAGCTATTATATTCATAATTTGCCCTATCTGCATAAAGAAACACTGAGAGAATTTATACAAAATTAATACAACAGGTTACTTATGGGAAGGACAAAGAGTTGGCAGGTAAGACATGGAGTGAGCCTTCTCAATGTCTACCTTGCTATACCGCTTGGCACTTTGAACCATCAGAATACAAGAACACAAGGCACACAGGTGCTATCTACACAAATGCTGTCAGGAAATGTAATCACTTACCAAGCAAAGGAATTAAGAATTAGAAAACAGAATTCTGACCTACAGACACCAGCACTTCATATAGTTTCTAACCTCATATACAGGTATATTTGTCAATATGTATTTTTGAACTCACAATTTACAGTTTTAAAAACACGGTTTTGGGTTTTGTCTTAAATCCTAAGGATTCGGCATTGGTGCACAGAAGTACAAGTGCTGATCCCAGCACCTGGACAGCAAGAAAACTAAGATCTTGAGGCCAGTCTGTGCTGTGAGACCCTGTCTCAAAGTAAATAAATAAACTATAAGAATTAAGACATAGGAATATACAGTATACCTTCTTTCCCAATAATTCATTATTCTCAATATATATTTCAATTTTTTTTTTAACCTAAACAGTATTACCTCCTGAATAACTAAGAGTCTGCTAACCTCTAGCACAGCCATCAACTTCCTGGAGTCCACCTTCTCACAAGACAACAGGAATGTAGGAACCAAGACTTGAATAAAACAAGGGGCTCAGGAGAGAAAGGAGGGGCAGATAAAGCAGCATCTTCCCAATGACCCCAGCAACCTGTGCATACATATACTTTCTAGGATCATTTTTCACATCATAGATATTTTCTCAATGAAGTCTTAATTAACTACTATCAAAACAAAATTATCCAATAAATTATCTGGTCTGCTCTTGCTGTCAAACATTTCTGTCCTTTCCCCATTCTATATGGATTTTTTTATTATATGAGAAATGCAACATTTTTAATGACCTGTCAGAATAACTTAGTGCAAACAAAACAGAATTCAATACAAAGTTCAAGTATTTGGAACTTCACAGCTTGTTCCTTTACATCATAAAATCTAGTCTAACTCATTAAGTCAGAAATTAATGAAAAAAAGACTGAAAATATACAGTACCTTCACAAACGAAACATGAGGGTGTTCTTTAGCTAACTCTGCCATGACATCGTTCATCTGTACACACTGTGGAGCCCATGGTGCCCAGAAATGGACCACAAGAAGCGACCTGTAAACCAATAAAACACATTTTTTTTTTAGGAATTCTGGAAGCAAACACTGGTGTAAATTAAACTCTCCAACCTAGGAAACTAAGGATTCAGCTGTGCTGCTCAGAATCACTGCCAGTCTTCAGTCTCTTACACGAATATTCAAGTTAATGGCATTTCTTGAGTCAAGATCAAGCCCCAGTAAGTTGTTCTAAATGTCCAACCATCTCAACTAATTGACACATCAATCATGTTTTCAGATCCATGATCAAAGAAAGTGGAATCTGAACTTCTGTACAAGAAAGCTGAGAAATGGCTGTGGACACATTATTACTATTAATCTCACATAGCATTGTGACAAGGGGGTACAACTGGAACCACAGAAGAGCAAAGAAGTCCTAACTGGCAAGTCAAAAGAAAGCAGGGCTGACACCACTGCTCATAAATGCCCTTTGCAGTTGTGCTGCCAAAGGACCCTCAGAGCATCTCCATATGAACTGACAGTGAGCCAGCCATTAGAGCGCTAACTTCCTAAACGCCTCAATGTTACCAATCTTAGCTATTTTCATACAAAACTATCTTCATACTTATCTTTAAAGCCATCTCAAATTTAAGTGAAACCTGGATTTACAGAATTCTAAGTTCCAATAAAATCCTTCTCCAAGGTGGAGCAAAAAGAAAAAAAAATAAATCTGTATTATATGGAGAAAATATGCAAACACATTTACTTATAATCAAAGAATGGAACAAGAAATGATAAAGGGGCTGGACAGTGGTGGCACACACCTTTAATCCCAGCACTGGAGAGGCAGGTGGATCTCTGAGTTCAAGGGCTACACAGAGAAACCCCGGCTTGGAAAACAAAAACAAAAGAAATGATTAGGGCTGGAGAGATGGCTTGGCACTAGGAAAGCTTACTATTCTCTCACGAGGACCAGACAGAGTTCAGATCCCATCACTCATGCATGTCACACAGATCACAAAAGTCTCAAACACCAGTTCCAAGGTTCTGACCTCCATTGGCACCCACATACACATACACCATACTTACACACAGACATAACTTAAATCTTTTTCTTTTAAAAAAAAAAAAAAAAAAGGTGAGAAGTGGGACCCTATCCACAACAAAAGTTCTCCTAACACACACAAGGGCATGAGGCAAGTTACAACCAGAAGGAGCAGGAAAGGTGACAGACCATAATCTAAGGTTGACTACAAGTTCTGGCTTAGACACTGATGTCAAGTGTCATTACTAGGAGGAAAGGAAGTCTAGTACCAGAGCTTAAACTCAACCAAGGTTCTCTACAGATCTGGAAATCAAGAAATACAGAGCCAACCATGTCACAGAGCAGACAGAGGGGACTGGAGGTCAGTGTCTCTGGGTCAAGTCATCAAGTCCAGAGTCTTGCAGAAGTGTCAAGAAGGAGTAACAAGATAGTAACAAACAGTGAATGACACCAACTGCTAAAAGAAGTCCCACAACAGCACATGAGCTGTCTGGAAAAGTCCACCACAGAAAACGACCTCAAGAGATCCGGACTGCACAGAGGAATTCAAAAGCATAGAGGGCCCAGCTTGACTTCAGTGAAGAAAAAAAAAAAATCCCAATCCCCAGATGCTTGTATGGCACAGAGACGACACCAATGCAGACAGAGTGCCGAGAATCTGAGACAACTGTTTCCAGAGAGTTGAGAAAGGAAGTCAGAGCAAAGAAAACACTGTCTTGCAGTTCAAAGCCAAGGAATTAAGAATGGATTAAATGACATGTCAGAAGTAAGGATGGGGAGGGCTTAGACAGAAGATTCCCTAAGTCCTGGTTTTGCTCAAATATAAAGCTAGGTGATGTGCTAAAACAGAAATGGAAGGCCAGTGTGAAATTTTATGTTTGTAATCCCAGGCTGAGGCACAACAATGATCAGCAGTTCAAAGCCAGACTGGATACAAATTGAGTTCAAGGTTAGGCTGGGCCAGACAGACCATCTCAAAAATGGAAGGGGGGGGTGTAGCAAGACCACAGGGACTAGTTAGAACTGATGAAGACAAAGCCTTCTAAGAGGTTACAAAGGCAAATAAGAGGTTCTAGCGAAGGTAAGGAAGGACGCACTGTCCATTCCCTAGATGGGTTACAATTTGCACCAAAAAGACTTATATCCGGCAGATTTTACAAGAATGAGCTCTAAACCTCAGCCAAAAGAGGACTTCTCTTTCTCAAGCATTCAGCTAGACAACATTTTTCAGTCCTCCTTAAAGTAATCTAGGAGCCTAGAACTGAGTTTTAGCCTTCAGGACACTGACACCCTCCCTCATAAGCCTGTGCAGGCTCTGGCCACACCTCCCAGCACACTAGAGTATCTAAGAGAGGTTCCAAAGCCTAACAGTGGCAAGAAGAAAGGCAGAGGGCTGGAGAGATGGCTCAGCGGTTAAGAGCATTGCCTGCTCTTCCAAAGGTCCTGAGTTCAATTCCCAGCAACCACATGGTAGCTCACAACCATCTGGAATGAGGTCTGGTGCCCTCTTCTGGCCTTCAGGCATACACACAGAAAGAATATTGTATCATAATAAATAAATAAATATTTTAAAAAAAAAAAAAAAGAAGAAGAAGAAGAAGAAAAGCAGATCCACAAGGCCTTGTCAAAGAATGCTCAAGCAGTCTGGCATATAATACACCCAAAAGTCCACAGATAGAACAAAGCACCCTACACTCCAACACTGAAACACAACTCAACTATCTTTAAAAAAAAAAAAAAAAAACTCTCAAGAGAGAAACACACAACCACACTGACAAGTCTGGATGTATGTAATACCCAAGACAGTCTGGAGTGGTGAGAGCGGCACAGAGGAAAAGCTTGGCTACACTCATTTAGTGCTACCACGCAATTTCCACTCTAACATGATTCAATCAAGACAGTCAATTTTACAAAGGGGCTTCTATCTTGAGAGCCTGTCTAACCCACACACCTGTTCTTCCTGAGCATGACAAACTATGAACAAATACAGCTTAATTCATTTGTCTGGAGAATGTGACAGACACTGAGAATAAGCACGGCCGAGATCTGCTAAAGAATGACCTGAGGTAAACTAGCACCACTTCATCCATGACTCAAACAGGGAGAAAGTAACAGGGCCTCCTTGAGGTAAATCCTGACTTGGCTTCTGAGGAACTAAGGTGATCTTGACTGACAAAGCAAGGAATCAGAGCCCAGACAAAATCCTCACAAAGAAAGGGGGAGGTGTATTAGCAACTGGTCCAGGTGTGGCAGAACACCTAACAAAGCAACTTGAGGGGCTTATTTTGAGAAAAAAGGAGAAAAAAAAAAAAAAACACTTAGCTGACAAGGTAGTACACGCGCACCTTTACTCCCATAACTTGGGAGCAGAGCAGGTGGGTCTTCCACCTCAGTTAACCTAATCTAGATCCCTCAGAAATGCCCATGGACAGTCAGGTCTCACGAGGACTGTAGCTTCTACCAAGGTGAAAATCTCTACTAACCACCACAGGAGGAAAGGAGGGCCAAAAAAGGAATGGAAGCAGAGCGGAACTGTGTAAATCTATATACATCAAGTCCAAGCACAAGGCGAGCCAGAGTGGACAGATGGTGACCACTGTTGGAGGGACTCCAGGACTTTAAGAGCGTGCTTCCGAGATAGCTAAAACCACTGCACTCTATTGCTACACAAGAGCAATACCTTACTTTTGAAAGGTGGGATGTACATGTCCATTAAGAAATCTTAAAAGTAAAAAAAAAAAAAAAAAAAAAAAAAAAAGTACATTCTTACCCTGGTAGAAATTAAAACCAAGACCTTCCAGAAAGTACATAACCAAAGGTATTTATTCTAAAAATTAAAATACAAAGATTTATGAAGGCAGATATCTTCCTACTACTACAGAAAATAACCAAAAAAAGCCCAAAACAAACTATGATCTAACAATAGCGTCTAAATGGCCAAAATAAAATACTTTAAAATATCTAAATATTTCAAAACAAACTACAATCTAACAATAGCATCCAAATGGCCAAAACAAAATGCTTTAAAATATCAAAATATTTTTAAATATTTAAAATCTATTAAAAATCTAATTTGCAAAGAATTTTTAATGACATAGGCAAATGTTGATAATATTGTATTATTTTTTAAAATTACAATAGGTGGATAAATATGTAGCTGAGTGGCAAAGTCTGGTATGCTTAAGGCTCAGGGCTCAATCCCAGCAAAATAAAAAGCAAATAAATAAAACAAAACAGGTGATCAGGCTTTGTTAGTGTGAACCCTAGCGTGAAAAAAATTCTCAAAGTGGAGGCAGAAGGGTCAGGAGCTTAAGGTCATCCTCAACCACATCTACATTACACAAGTCCCTGCTTCAAAAAGAGGAGGGGAGAAGGAAGAACAAACTGTGCACACAGAGCCGAGTTTTGCTCCACTGGCATTAACATGACTTTGAATTCTTTGAACTCCCACACCTATAAACAGCAAAAACTTACATCCTGGGATGCTAGAAAGATCAAATAAAAATGTGTTTGATAACATCATTGCATGTGTTTAATGTGAATAGTTATCTTTATTGCCCAAGATATCCTTATGCTTGCATGCCTCACTCTTATTTTTCCTTTTAAGCATAGAATGCCAATTATAAGCACATATGTAAGATACAGTACCAGTTCCCGTGATGTAATGGTTAATGCTCTGGACTCATATCTTGGTGGAACCTGTTCCTTGAGGAAGCGAACTGGTCAGTCATCCTATGAACTCAAGACCATGAAGCCCAATAAAAAACAGGCTGCCCATGCACGCTTCAACATTGATGGAGGCATGTTTCACTTTTTCATATATGATAGAGATGATGTGTAGTATATGTAGTATATGTGTAGTAAACAGTCTCTCCCTCTTAATAGGCCAATATGCCCAATGCGTTGTTTGAGGACATTTATGGAAAGATCAAGTTGAAAATGTCACTAACATAAACTCCCTTACCTCCTGCACTGGTGTTCAAACATAGGGCCCTGAACATGCACCTCACCAGTGAGCTGCACTGCACCCCAAAATATTTTAATATTTTGGCAGACATGAGTCTCAGTTCTCCATCAATTAGAGCTCATAACCATGTGCTGTCTACTACAATATTCCACTACTCCAGCTACTCATCCTCAAATTATACTACCACTTACTAAGCACTATCATATTCTGGACTCTTGAGTGGTTTATGAATGGACCAAACCTCTAAATTACTCAACAAATGGCACCAGTACCCACCTCCCACCCCCACTGTAGAGACAAGAGCTGAGATCTCAGTAATTTAACACATACATCAGATTAGATAACTTTAATATAATAAGTAAATTTCTGAGCCAGGTGGTTGTGGCAACCCACCCTTTAGCCCCAGAACTCTAGGCAGAAGCAGTTAGGTCTCTGTGAGTTCAAGGCAGGCATGGTCTACAGAGTGAGCTCCAGGACAGCCAAGGCTACAAAGAGAAATTGTCTCAAAAAACAAAAACAAAAAGAAAAGGACGCGTGGGGGAGGGGAGTTGGGGGTGTCTAGACTGAAGAGATGACCCGGTGATTAAGAGCACTAATTATTGCTCTTCCAGAAGATCTGGGTTCGATTCCCAGCACCCACACAACACAGGCTCAAAACAGTCTGTAACTCCCCCAAAAAGGAGCCGATGCCCCCTTCTGGCCTCTGAAGGCACTACATGCATGTGGTACACAGACACACACGCAAGCGCAACTGTCATACACATAAAAGAATGAAAAAATTTTAATAAAAGATTTCAATCCACATCAAATTTTAAAGCTGAGAAGCAATGACATGGAAATGATTGCACCCCAAGTGCTATTTAGCATTCATAATGGCTTCCATATCCGCACAAAGTAGCTCCCTCCGGGGTGTCACAGAGCACTTTCCATGATGCCCATTCAGATCAGTCACTGCAGAGAGAAAAATGTCTCTTGAGTCATCTTGGGCATACAGCATTGTCAAGAATACATGTAAATGGGTTTGGGTTTTGTTGTTGTTCTTAACTTGGGTTATTTTTTTTCCATTGGGAGGACTGGATGTTTGTTTTCTGGTTTTTTTTTTTTTAAAGAAAAAAAAAAACAGTCTCCCTATATCCTTCTGACTAGCCTGAAATTCAGTAAGAAGACCAAGCTGACCTTGAACTTGCAGAACAAATGGCATATAAACTTTCACCCACTCAGACCTATTTAGAACATGAAATATAAAAAAAGAGAAGCACGTGAAACACACATAAAAGAATCTTCTCAGATGATTTAAATCCAAACTTTTAAGGGCGTGTCGACACAAGCCCTCATCATTCCGCGAGGCCATCCCCAGCGTCATCCACAATGCCTCTGCCGAAAGAATGGGAGGTACTGTTGGAACAATCAGAACCCAGCTTCTATCAATGAGTAAATGTTCTTCTTTCTTCTCTTCTTTGAGAAAAAAAAAAAAGTACCAAGCAAACCTGAAATTCGAAAGAACTGGAAGGTTTTTGTTTGTTTTGTTTTCGGTGCTGGAGTTTGAACTAGGATGTCTTGTGTATTAAGCACTAGGTACACCGCCAGTCTCTGAATGAGCTCTTTTAATCCTCCCACATGCTACATGGAGTAGCAGAAGTCAGCCAGTCACCCCTCCCACCCGCCCACTCTGCTCTGGGAAGACACCAAGACATTAATGGAGAGAGCTTCCGGTACACCAACCACTGCAGCGCTTTCCCCAACCATCACAACCCTGGGGACACCAGCCCACTCACCCAGGAGGAGGAAGCTGGGGGTGGGGTTGCTGGCAGGTAAGAGGCTGGGTTAAGGTTGGGGGATCCCAGGCAGACGTTCCTGGAACCCCTTCTCCCCCCACAACTCTGCAGCCCAAAAAGCTGGGCAGCATCACAGGGAGGGAGCCACGTGCACGCCTTCTCCGCATCCCCGGGACTGGCCTTGGTCTTGCCCAAAGGCGAGGTTGCTGGTGCACCCGGCCGCAGCAGACCCTTCCTAGGCCAGCTGGAGCTTCAGGAAAGCCCCGGACGCCATCTAGGCCTGTCCTTCGGGAGGCGCCGCACGCGAGCCTCCTGGAGACAGGTCCATTGCACACCGGGACCGCCGCGCCCCGCTGCGCTACCCTCCTGGACCGGTCCCTCCAAGGCCCGGCCAGGGCCGCCGTTGGGCCGCGAGCTCAGAGCTCCGGACGTGCCGCACTGGCGGGCCGCCCCCGGGTCCAGAGGCCCCGGCCCGCCTCCCGACGGTTCCCCGGCCCTCTCGCCGACCCGCGTACTTGGCTTTGAGGCGCAGTAGCTCCTCAAACTGCCGGACCGAGCCGACCTCCGCCACCGCCGCCGCCGCCTCAGCTGCCACAGCCGCCCCCGCCGCCATGCTGCCGCCGCCAGACACCCGCAGTCGAGCGCCGGAGGCTCGATGGGGCGGGACGGACGCGCGACAGACTGCGCACGAGGAAGCCACACCCCCTGAGGCCATGACACACCCCTGGTCCGCTATGCCACGCCCCCGGGCCGAGAGACCAGGGAGGCCTGGAGTCACCGTCCTTGGCGCTGAGTCCCGCTAAAGGAACCTCACTGCTTTGTGTTTCTGGGCCCTTGTAGCTCAGGACCTTCCCTGGGGCTCAGAAATCCACAATAACAAGGGGTGTCGTGTGTGTATTGTAAATCCTAGTGAAGTCGGTTTAGAACATTTGCAAGCTGAAATCTCACATGAAACTTCATAAAGATGAACTGGGAAGTCTATGAATGAAAAGCAGTAGTATCTGAAACACTACCCTGACAGCTCTTATACCTCAGTCCTGGAGAGATCTCAAACACCTCTGGGGGTGCCCTCTGAACCCCAATATCAACCCTTCGCTACAACCCTGTGACGCCTGTTACCGATAGATAGCCCTGGCACACATTGCCAGTACCATTAGGCTCCTTTTTGAGAGCTCCTGCACCTTCCCACCCAGGCCCAGCCTCCATGCCCTCTTACTTGAAGCGTCCCTGGCAGTCCTCACAAAGTCTCCTCCCTTTCCTGGACAGTGACTCTCTGGTATCTTCTCCATATCTTTTCCCATGCTAAGGCAGAACGAAGCCTTAAGTTTGAGTCCAGCCTAAGCTATACAGTGGGTTCCAGGTCAGCCTGAGTAACAGTAGCAGATTTCATGTTTGAAACAACATTTTATTTTGGATATACTGGAAAATAAATTTACATCTTTTTACCTTAGTTCACTGGGCCATTTTAAATTACACAGAGGAGTTCCTTGTGGTAGCTCATTCCTGTTCTCTATTGGCAGCCCTGCTCCCATAATTACAAACAGCCCTAGGAGCTATGTCACGTACATGCCACACTGTGAGATATATGGCTACTAAAAAATGTAAATCACGATACTCCAACTGCAACAGGACAAACTGTTGTGTTTCTTTACTGGGGTGGTAGAAACCCAAACCTTGCCGGGCGGTGGTGGTGCACGCCTTTAATCCTAGCACTCGGGAGGCAGAGGCAGGCGGATCTTTGTGAGTTCAAGACCAGCCTGGTCTACAAGAGCTAGTTCCAGCGCAGGCTCCAAAGCCACAGAGAAACCCTGTCTCAAAAACCCAAAAAAAAAATAAATAAATAAAAAAATAAAGAAACCCAAACGTAAAACTATAAAGACATAAACATGAGCCAGGTGGTGGTAGCCCAAACCTTTAATACCAGGACTCAGAAGGCAGAGGCAAGCGGCTCTCAGTGAGTTTGAAAATAACCTATTCTACAGAGGAAGTTCCAGGACAGCCAGGGCTACACAAAGAAACCCTGTTTCACGTACCAGTAAAGCCAGAAACCTCAGGAAAACAGTTGGTCACACACAGGCATTAGCATCTGCTTATAACATTGTATTATAGGGTTACAAAGTTTTAATCTCTGTATCCTGCCCTCTGCCCTGAATTTATTTTCAAACAAGTTCTCATGGTCAACTCACTGTGTAGGCAAAGCTGACCTTGAACTTACGGTCCTCTTCCTTCTACCTCACAAATGTTAGGATTTTTTTGTACTGCCACCCTGACTAGTTGATAATAAATTTATTACTATTGCTACCGAAATGTGTTCTCAAGTAGCCCAGGATGGCCTCCAAGTTGCTATGTAGCCAAGGTTTGCTGTGCTGTGATCTCCTGATTCTCCTGCCTCCGCCTCTTAAGTATTGGGATTCCAGATATGTGCCCCCAGACCTAAGATTTTTCTTTTCCTAGGAAATGTGTCTGAATCTACAGCGTTGAACAGTTAGGTGGCTGAAAACAAAACCTGCAGAGAACTCTTGGGAGGTAAGATGCACTACGAAGGAGGAAAATCGTGTTGCAGAGACAGGAGGGGGCTGGCAGGCCAGGAATCCCGGATCCCTGGAGCCTAAGTCAGGAGGTTCAAGAGTTTGAGGTCTGCTTGAGCTACACCGTAAGCTCCATGGAGCCTGGGTTTTTTTTT
>JAQHUG010000118.1:2994048-3012175 GCA_028555095.1 Dicrostonyx torquatus | reverse complement strand
TGCTCTTCCAAAGGTCCTGAGTTCAATTCCCAGCAACCACATGGTGGCTCACAACCATCTGAAATGAGATATGATGCCCTCTTCTGGCCTGCAGGCAGACACACAGACAGAATATTGTATACATAATAAATAAATATAAAAATAAATTTAAAAAATTTAAAAAAAAAAAGAAAGAAAGAAAATGCCTCCATAACGCTGAGCTGTAGGCAAGCCTGTAGATCATTTTCTTCATTAGCGATTGATGGGGGAAGGCCCAGTCCAATGTGGATGGTGCCATCCCTGGACTGACTGGGGGTCCTGGGTTCTATAAGAAGGCAGCTGAGCAAACTATGACAACAATAAGCCAGAAAGCAGCACCCTTCCATGACCTCTCTGCATCAGCTCCTGCTCCAGGTTCCTGTCGTTTAAATTCCTACCCTGACTTCCTTCAGTAATGAACAGTGATGTTGAATTGTGAGGGAAATAAACCCGTTCTCCCCCAAGTTGCTTTTGTTATGGTGTTTCATCATAGCAATAATAACCTTAACTAAGGCACTTGACTTTCCTCTATGCAGGCGAGTGCTCCAGATCTAAGAGGAAAAGGAAGGCAAAAGATTGAGGCTGCTTTGAACCTGTGTCCCTGTAGGGTCATTCTGGGCACTGACTTCGGCTGACCTCCGCTACGAGCATCACTCGCTGATGTCTGATGCCTTCTTAGCAGCTGGGATTTCCACCTGAGAGCCAGTGACACCTGGACCTTCAGTGTCCTCTAGTGACATGCCACTCTGGGTTTGCCTGGCCAGGAGCAGCCCCAGCGCAGCAGCTGCTTCTAAACCTTCTGTAGAGGAGACAGTGAAGCTGCCCCAGAGGCACCATGAGGTACTTCTGGAGCATAGGAACAGGACCTGGGATGCTGGCCGGGGAGCTGGTCGTTCGTTGCCTAAGAGGGAGAAAACTTCAATGAGGAGGCAGTCAAGAAACTCCATCTCATGTCTACAAGTCAACTATGGAATGTGTGGAAGTGGGCACACATTCATGTAGGGGCCAGGAGACAATCTTGTAGGTAGTCCCTCATGAGCTGTCCACCTTGTGTTTTGAGACACAGTCTCAATGACCTGGAACTCTCCAAGTGGGCTAGGCTGGAGGGTCAATGAGCCCCAGGATCTAGATGCCTGTCTTCCCATCCTGATCCCCAGCACTGGGATTTCTAGCCCATTACCCAGCTTCAGTCAAGTGGGTTCTGGGAGTGGAGCATAGGTCCTCCTGTTTACAAGGCAAACACTAAGAACGTGACCTACTGAGCGAGCTAGCTCCCAGCCCTCAACTGTGCTGCAAACTTGTGGGGATGGGGGATATATTTTCCCTGGGCTGGACAATGACAGCTGACATTTACTGCTCCTAAACAGCCAAGGGAATATTTTAACCACAAGCTTTTAATGATTTGTCATGCATTGCCAAGGCCAAATCTTACTCAGCATGTATGTACCATGCCAGGACTATGAGGTCACAAACATGCCATTCTGCAGAGGACCATACCTGGTCAGCTGAAATGAAGCCTGAAAGTCCAGTTCCCTCCTGTGGGCAGAAATCCGTAAACCCTACTTAGAGAAGGGAGAGGCATGAAGAGATGTTGGAGGGAGCTGGGGGGAGGAGAAAGCACGGTGCTGAAAAGGGCTGCCACTCAAGTAAAATGGCCAAGGTTTCCCTTCTTTTAAGAGAGACTCTTAAATTCCAATTACTCTGCCCCCCAAAGACCAGTTGAGAATAACCCCAACTGGAGGGAATTAATTTCCTTAGGAATTTCACTGGTGAGAGATTAATGGAGGCCCCCTGCAGAGCAGCGGTAAAGCTGTTAGTACCGGATTTGCACCTGAAGGATACATATTTTAATTTCAGTTCTCAAGCTGCGCTAACATCTTCTGAGCTACCGTAAAAGCATAAATGAGCCCCAATGAGCCCTGCAAGTCTGCTGAGGACTGGCAACTCAGAGCTCCCCAGGAGGAGTCTGGAACCCACTTGGCCCTGCAGGCCTACACCCTCCCCACACATCCTCGCGCTCCCCTCCCCCGCCCCCGCCCATGTTCCACACACAGTTTGGGCACAGTGAGAGCAGCCTGGGCTCTTAGCTGGGAAAGACCTGAAACAAGCCTCCCTCTTGCAGAGTCCTGGAAAGGTGAGAACCAGGTTGACCCAGCCCTGAGCAGACTCCTGAGGTGGTGGTCTCCTACAGAAGCCATCCTTGTTCATGGGCAAGTACAGCCATACCTTGCGTGACAGCTTGCCTGAACTAACAATGAGGGCGCCCAGGGGCTGAGGGCCTCCCATGGCCCCTCCAGAGAGCCCTAGAATTTTTCCCCACGATGGATCTGGGGAGGCGGGTTTCACCAAACCATGTAGATACATTGGACACTGGTCCAACCGTGAGGCCAGACTCCTTCTCCTTCACCCATGGCCACGCTGGCAGTTAGACTGTTTGCCCGCCACTCTGATAGCCATTTCCGTAGTACAGAAGTGGAAATTGGCTATGAGCAGTCCTCTGGACCCTCAGGAGGAGGAGGAGCTCCATCCAGGGACAAGACAGCCAATTTCCTCACTCCCTTCTTACCAGAGGTGCTTTTATTGGAGCGCTCGATGTATAGGCTTGCTATAAAGGTTGTTTATGCTGTCATAGCTTGATGTTTATTGGTTATATTTCTGCTGCACTTGCTTGAAAAATAATTATTTCCAAAGAAAAGAAGAATTACATATCCAGTAAACTAAATAAGACTCAGTGTTTATTAGGGACCTCTGACAGCTCCTCAAACGCAAACAAACGAAAAAAAAAAAGGCTTCCGAGCAGCGAATGGACAATTTATGTGCGAGTTTATTTGTAAAACAGATTTCAAGACATACTTCATCTTGGCTGTGCCAATAAAATGTGTTCCATTTCTTTTCAGGAGCGGGTGCTGTCTGCTGGCGTCACATAATCTGGTTTCCCCTAAGAAGGTAAACCGGGCCGGATGAGCAGGCGTATCCTCCACCCGGAGCGTGGGTTGAACATTTGGGCTGTTATGGTGAGGACTGAACGATCAGATCCCCAAAGGCCAGCTCAGGAAGAATCCACCAGGGAGCACGCAGCTCAGCCATCTTAACTCAGCTGCTGCTGTTTCCACAAATTCTTCAGTTAAAACCATTTTAAATTTTTTTTTACTGGTGGGTCTTCCGTTCCCAGCCTGAATCCCCATCTCCTCTTTCTACCCAGGCCCAGGAGGAGCTGGGTAGGGTAGAGTCAGTTTCCAAGTGGCAGGTGACATCAGTGTTCTCTTAGGACTGGAGAATGCCTTTGTTGAATGGATTCTTTAAGTCAACTTAGAGAGCCCAGAAGAATGAACACAAACCGCTCCAGGGCTCTGTTGATTCTTGCTCTATGTCCTGCTATTATTTTGTTTTTGTTTTGTTTTGTTTTGACCTACAAAGCTTTAATACATTCACTGACCCTTCTCATTCCAATCGGCTATGTACTTGAGATTTTATAAGTGTCGCCAGGTCTGGACCATGCATTCAAAAGCATTGCTGGCACAGGGATGGGAGGGGTATGTGAGAGAAGGAAGAAGAAGTCTTTGCACAATCACTCACACACACATTTCCACACACATAACCTTTCAGGAGTCCACGCCCAAGGGACCACCCCAGACACGTGGTTCAGGACATTGCATTGGCCTGAGCATGTAGAAGTCTTTAGATGCAGCTGTGTATCCTGTCTTTTCTGAATCAGAATGTTTTCCATATAAACAGTGTACAATGTATTCTCCGAGTCCTTTGAGAATTAATGTTCTGTTCTTCTTTGTCAGTCTTGTTTCTTTCTTTCTTTTTCTAGACTGAATCTCACTATATAGCTCTGACTTTCTTGGAACTCACTATTTAGAGTGGGCTGACTTCAAACTCATAGAAGTCTGCCTGCTGCTGTCTCCCAAATTCTGGAATTAAAGGTGTGTGCTAGCTGCAATTTTTGTTTCATTTCTATGAAACTAAGGACATAGGTGACCCTGCCTGCGTCACAGGCAATGGCTTGTGTTATGGCTTGAGTCAGAAGTTTCCCAGAACTCCGTTGTTGGAGATGTGATTAGTTGCCTGCTCATGGGCTTTGGGAATTGGTTGGAATAACTCCTGCATGGATTCCATAGATGATGCATTATTGAGACGTGGCGCCTAGAAGGGAGAGTGTTCAGTGGGGACATGCCCGGGAAAGACATACCTTATTCCTGGTCCCATTCTGCTTCTATCTTTCTGCTTCCTGGCTGCTACAGGGTGAGCTGCTATGCTCTGCCATGACCCTGCCCTGCCCCTGCCCCTTCCATGATGCACTATCTCCCCACAGGTCTCACAGTGATGACAGGCCTTACAGCAATGGCCCCAGCGGACCACAAAGTTCAACCACTATAAAAGGGAGACAAAAGCAATCTTTCCTGCTTGGATTCTTTTTGCTCGGGTATTTATCATAACAGCAAAACATGAACTAACACATCTTGTGAAGCCAGAAGTCATTCCTTACAAGGCTACGAGGCTCTCGCCCTCTCCTGTTAGCAGAAGGATTCAGGAAAGATATTTATGAGGAATACACACACACACACATACACACATCCATGGACACTCACACACACGCTGCATGATTCTCTATGTAGCAGATGCTGTCCTAGCCTGGAAACCAGACCCACCAAGACTGAATTAAGTCCATGACCTCGTCATCATTGCCATATTCCTCAAACATCCACCACACCCACAAGGGCTTCCTCCCTAATATACAAGGGACATTTCTCTTGGGTGCAAGAAGAGAAGCAATGACTTCCTTTTTCAGTCCTAGTGCTGGAACCCAGGACTTTAGCATCCTA
The DNA here is from genome assembly GCA_028555095.1 of Dicrostonyx torquatus. NCBI lineage: Eukaryota > Metazoa > Chordata > Mammalia > Rodentia > Cricetidae > Dicrostonyx > Dicrostonyx torquatus. The sequence goes on along the minus strand of JAQHUG010000118.1, from coordinate 3,007,328 downwards.
GACAAATACTCCATCACTGAGCTACAGATCTAGCCATCTTAACCCTATGAGATAGGCCTTACCAAGTTGCCCAGAAAGGCACTGAACACATAGCATTTCAGGCTTGTGCCACCAAGCTCAAGGAATGCTGATCATTTGCTACTTTTAATCACTGTCATCTGAACTCCTATTCATCCTGAGCTCCCAAGGAGTCTGGTGGACAGAGTGGGCAGGAATGTGTGGTCCTTAGCCCTCATCATGCAACTCTGTGCCTCTGCAACAGGGCAGCATGGTCTGAAAAAAGTGTGGACGCTCAGGGAGGCCTTGTTGTCAGATGACCTGGGCAAGCATCCTGTCAGATGATCTGGGAGGTGTTTGGACCTGCCTCACCCTCAAAGCATGCCTGTGGGAAGCGCTCCAGACTGGAGCCCCACCCTGGATTTAAACAGCCAGGATGTTTTCTGTGGTTTTGTTCTGGAAAACCACTACTGACAAAGTTCCTTCTGCAAGAACGCAAAAAGCAAGCACCAGGCAAGATAGGCCAGGCCTGTGACCCCAGCTGTCAGGTGGAGGAGGCAGGAGAATCAGCAGTTTGAAGCCAGGGCAGGTAACAAGAGGCCTTTTCTCAAAAAAAAAAAAAAAAAAAGGCAAAGAGGATAAGGGCTGGAAAGATGTGTGGGTGGTGAGGAGCTCCCAGGTCTCCTACCCCACTGCTCACAACTGCCTCTACTCAGACACATAAAAATACAAAGGGTTATCCTCTTTAATGAGCAGAAAAGGCTCATTAAACCCTTCTAATCCCACTCAAAAGGAAGAGGGAGGAGGACCAGGAGTTCAAGGCCAACCTCCATCGTGTAGTGAGTTTGAAGTCAACCTAGGCTACAAAAAAATGGAGAAAACCCACAAAGCCCAGCAAGAGAGGTAGGAAGGAGACGGGAATTTTAAGACTCTGCAGTCTCTAATAGCCCCAGAGTATGTCTAAATAAATGAATTGCTATGTAATAGTCTCAAGACAAAGTTGCTTATTTTCTGACAGTTACACACTCTGAGGTGGCTCTGAGGTGCGTCTGAGTGGGAGACTTGCTTGGCAATAGGTTTTTGTTTAGCCCAAGAAATGTTTCAGTCAAACACATGGCTGTCACTATTAACAATAGTTACCTTTCCAGTCTTCGAGACAGGTGGGTAGGGAGCCCAGACGGGTGGTCTTTTCTTACACGAAGCTGAGGGACAGTGCAGTGCCCAGCCCTCTACTGTGTCTAGCCAACTGTACAGAGCCAGGACAGTGATTGCTTCTCTGATCATCACATCCATCAGAAGTCTGGCTTTGAGCAGGCAGCAGTTGCCCTAGCAGCGGACAGCAAGAGGCTCAGAGCTGCCTGCAGCCTTGAGGGGCTTCAGGAGCCTGCTGCTCAGCTCCTCTCTTCCACACCACAGCCACATCTGGCCCCATCTTCTAGACAGTTTTGTTTTGGGGATTGAAACCAGGGCTTTGTGCACGCAAAGAGGAGAGTACCCTACCACTCAACTATACTCCCAACCCCACAAGCTCCCATCGTTTAATTTTGACGAGTAACCGTGTCTTTTGTGCTTTTTTTTGTTGTTGTTTTTTGTTTTTCGAGACAGGGTTTGTCTTTTGTGCTTTTAAGATTTATTTTATGTATGGGTATTTTTCTTGCATGTGCTGCCTGTGCACCATAAGCCTGCCCAGTGTCCTCAGAAGACAGAGTCGGATTTTCTGGGATTGGAGTTACAGAGGGTTGTGAGCCTCTATGTGGATGCTGAGAATCACAACTAGATCCTCTGGAAGAGCAGCCAGCGCTCTTAACCACTGGGCTGGCTCTCTAGCTCAGTGTTTTTTAGTTATGCGTATGTGCGGGGGTCTGTGCACATGACTGCAGTGCCCTCAGAGGCCGGAGGCATCAGATTCCCCTGGAACTGGAGTTACAGGCAATTGTAATCCATTTGGTGTGGGTGCTGGGACCTGAACTCAGGTCCTCTGCAAGAGCAGTATAGGTTCTTAACGCTGAGGCATCTCTTCAGTCCCCCGGCTTTGTTTCTTTGTCCCAAATTCTCTATCACCCTGGACGAGTGGAGACCAAAAGAAATCTCACCATTTTGGCAGAAATCTTTATTTCCCTGATTTCTCCACCCTGTAAATCACTGCACCTGCACCAGAGTGACTCTACAAATAACCAGGCGCCCCCTTGGGGCAGTGAGTCACAGATGTATCTATCCCTCGTCACCCAGTCTTCTCTCCTTGAGAACTGGGTTATTCTATTACCATTCCCTATCCAGAGCCGTTATTATTGGGTATAACTGTACTTATCCTACAGAAATATGTCCTTTTACGATGGGATATAAATATCAACTAACAATGTCTGGCAATACCTGGTCAGCAGCACAGCTGGGAGAGGTGGGAGTCTCAGGGAATCTTGAGGCCCAGCCTTACCCTTAAATGAAATGTTCTGTTCTAAAAGATGCTTGCGGTCTTTAGCATTATTTAGCAATCTCTTCAGGAAAGGCTCATCTCTTAGTTACCTGACATGTGGAATGTGGCTTTGCACGTCTTTGGTTTTGTTTTATAATTTTGAAACAGTCAGGAAATACTGCATTCTCTGGCAATCAATTTATTTTGATTGATAAAAGGGGGTTAATAAAAAACTCCCTTAGAAATAAAAGGAAGGTGAATGGCAATATATCTTTCATGGTGCCTCCTCTCAGCTCTGCATAAAGAGAGCAAGCTCTTTACTTCCCCTCAATAAGTCTTCTCCCCTTATTTTCTATACCTCATGAGTCATTTATAATCCTTATTATTTCCAACCCACATGCGAACACAGCATCAGTCATATTTCCACATGCTAGAGCTTTTCCTTTCCTCTGTCGAGAGAGCCGAAAGGCAAAACACCCCATAATTTATATGAAAATGCATGCCCAAAATGCATTATCCAACATAACTAATGTGACTTCAGATCCTTGCAAGTGAAAAAAAAATTTAGGACAAAATATAAAACCTTGGGCTAAAGTTCCCATCTATTCCTGAAACCAAATATCACCCAGAGAGTGCATGGGCATGTGGCATTTGACAAATGTCACCCAGTGATTAAAAGCAGGGCCAGGTTAAAATGAGATATAATGAATGCGATCCACTCAAATACGAAGCTGTCGATTTTGGAAGGCACATTTTATGACTGACTGACATTCTTGCTTTTGGACAGCACCCGTGGAGAAAACATGCGGTGACGAGGCGCGGAAGGCTCGCCTCCTGTGTATAGTGAGTGTCTACTGTGAGGCCGTGGAGCGGATGCCGCACACCTCACACACCTTATACACACCCATGCATCTCCAGTTTGCACAGGTCACAGAGTTTTTCAGACGTTAAATCTAAACTGTATGGGGTCACCTTGCCAAGCACATTTACAAGGTGAGGAAATATTTTAGGGAATGGGCTAACCCGCCAAGGTCTTCAAGAGTGCGGAAACGCCATGGGCTGTTGGTTATTCTGAGGTCTGCTGTGATGAAGTGTTCCTGGGTCATGAGGAGCGTGGGTAAACATTGTATGGAGTCTTGCCAGAAGAGAAAATAGCTTCAAAGCTGTGCTGGTTAGTGGTTTGTCAACTTGACACAAGCTAGAGTCATCTGGGAAGGGGGACTCTCAGCCGAGGAATTGCCTCTATCAGAAGGAGAGGGGCATTTTCTTGATTAAGGATTGATGTGGGAGGGCCCAGTACACTGTGAGCAATGCCTCCAACTGGGCAGACAGCGAAGCAGGCTGAGGAAGCTAAAGGAGCAAGCCGGTAAGCAGCACTCCTCCACAGTCTCTGCTTCACTTCCTGCCTCCAGGCTTTTGCCTTGAGAACCTGCTGTGGCTTCCTGGGAGGTGGGAGTGTAAGCTGAAAAAAAAAAACCCTATCCTTCCCCAAGTTGATTTTTGTCATGTTGTTTTATCACAGCAATAGGGAGACAAACTGGAACAAAAGACAGGACAGAAGGCTCACAGGAAGAGGTCTAACACTTTAGAGAGTGAGGCAGGAAAATTACCACAAGTTCAAACTAGGCTGCAGTGTGAGACGCTGTCTGGGGGGGAAAAAAACTAATCTAAAATGGCATAGGAAGAAAGCTGTGCCCTTCCTCAGCACAAGTATACAGCTGATTTAGAAGCTCAGTTTCAGATCTCACCCTCTGGGATGGAAAGACCACTGTACTGAGAGAACAGAGCCAAAGACTAGGCTGGAAAGGAACATAAAGTATGAGGCCACCAGAGCGCATCCCAACCAGTTTCCATTTAGCAACTTTTGACAGAACGTATCCTATAAGATGAAGTACTAAAGACCAGCTCAGGCAATGCCATGTCTTCTCATTTAATATCCTAGCAGTATCTGAGCCACATGGATGCATATGATACAAAGAGCAGGCCAAAGATTAAGACCCACCGAGTGAAGTGGAGCCGGCTCGCAAAGGGCTCCTGGTCACTGAAGCACTGGTCAGCTCCAGGCTTGTGAGGGAGGAACAGGGAGCAGGGCAGAGGTGGTCCACCAGACCCAGAGAGGAAAACTCCCAGTGAAGAAGTCATTCCTGCCCTGGGACCACCTGGGACCTGCGGCTCAGTAAAGAGGTTCACATCGGTCTGGAAGCCCAAAGGACAGCGATAGGAAGGGCCGAGGTGGCAACCCTTTTTCCAAAAAAGTCATTGGAGTTTGGGGTGACTTTGCAAGGGAGCTGTATCCAAGTTTTCACATACACACACACACACACACACACACACACACACACACACGCACACACACATGCAAGATGTCTCAGTGGGTGAAAGTAGTTGCTGTCTAAGACTGATGACCTGAACTGGATTTCCAGCAGCCATTGTAGAAGTAGAGAACCGAATACTGAAAGTAGTCCTCTGACTTCCACCCATTTGTGGGGACATTCACCCAATTCCTACACATATAATAATAATTATAATAATAAATAGATACATATCCAAACATTCAGACAGAAATTTAAATGAAAACAAAGACCTTGGATGGACAGATATTTTTCCAAAGAAGATATCCAGATGGTCAATAAGCACATGAGATGATCAGCTTCGTTAGTTATTGGGGAATGAAATGAAAACCATTTTGATATAGCATTACAGCCATTAGGGTGGCTGCCTGCAAGAGTGCCAAGTGTTAGATGAAAAATGAAGAGATGGAAACTCTCATGCGTGGTTGGTGGGAACGGAAAACACTGCAGCCGCAACGAAAAATTGTTTCCAAAAGAAAGAAAGATCAGTTACCCTCTCGCCATCAATTTTTTTTTCTAGAACTACACATCCGGTAACTGAAGCGGGGGCACCCATGTTTCTAGTGGCATTTTCCCACAAAATGGAAAACAAAATAAACATGGAAGCAAGCCAGGTACCCAGTAATGGATGAAAGCATACACGCTGTGTAATTGACCCGCAGTGTGGTTCTGCCTCAGGAAGGAGGGAGTGTCAACACGCTACAGCGCTGATGAACTCAAAGGCATTCATACCCAGCAGAGCCACTACAAAGATCCAGATGCTCTTGACTCTAAGTCTGGTCAGACTTACAGATAGCCTGGCATGATGGTGTACGACTGTATCGTCTACACTTAACGAGGTAGAGACAAGAGGATCACTCTGAGTTTGAGGCCAGCCAGGACTCCATAGTGAGGCCCTGTTCCAAACCAAGCAAAGACACAAACTTACAAAGACAGTAGACATGTGGGTGGCAGTGGGAGTACGTTTTTACGGGACCATTTTCAGCTGGGGGAGATGGGTTGTTTTGGAGACAGGCAGGGGTTCTGTTTGCCCCATTCTGTGAATGTGCTTAGCTACTGTGCACTTCAAAGCAGCTAAGATGAACCAAGTTTGATGGTAAAGCCCAGCATTAGGAGACAGAAGCAGGAGGATTTCTGTGATTTTGAGGCTAGCCTAGTCTACGCAGAGAGTTCCAGCAAGTGAGGGCTAGAGAGCGAGACCCTGTCTCAAACAACACCAAAGACAAAAGTTTAAGATAGAGTTTAACTAAGTAATAGGAGAGACCTAATACACATCTCGCACTCAGTTCTAAGATGACCAGTGTTTTTTAACTATCTGAGCTGAAGTCCATCTTTCTTTCTTTCTTTATTTTTTACAGCACGGGGGACCAAACCTGTGCTATTGCTGAGCGACATCTCCAGCCTTTCTACATAACCCTGCTGTTGGACCTAGTGGATGGGGTACAGATGTGGGGAAATGGTTCTGGAGTTGGCTCAAGCATCTTTTACCCCCCTTTTCTTTTGGTTTTTTGAGACAGGGTTTCTCTGTAGCTTTGGAGCCTGCCCTCGCTCTGTAGACCAGGCTGACCTCAAACTCACAGAGATCCCCCGTCTCTGCCTCCCGAGTGCTGGGATTAAAGGTGTAGGCCACCGATGTCTGGCAAGCATCTTATAAAGGAAAGAAAGCAGGCTCCAAATGGAGCTGTTCCTAAGAGTCTAGGATCCCTGAGACATTTATGTCACTTATCTGTAAGACTAACCCTCTGAGAGGTCAGCAGGGAGTCAAATGAGATTTCATTTACACTCCTATAAGAAAGGGATCTTGAATCCTGAGGCAGCATGGGCTGGGGAGAGATGTCTACCGTCCCCCACCTGCATCAACACCTGAGACAGGTGGGAGAGCTGGTCCTGAGGTCACAAGATTGGGAAAGCTGTTCTTGCCCTTCCCGCCACCATCTGTAACACTTGGGAGAGCAAGCCCTGTACCTCACCTGGGCAGTTCAAGAGCGCTAACCCTGTTGGTGGAGGTGTGGGTGAGCCAGTTCCAAAAGCTGTGAGCATGGGAGAGCTGTTCCCATTGCTTGGCTGTCTTGTGAAGAAATGGGTAGGGGAGAGATGCCCTCCCTCCCATCAACACCTGAGGCCTTGCCACCCATAAACTGCAGCACTCAAGAGAGTGGCCCCAGCACCCTACCTGGGCAACACAGTAGAGCTGACCCTTAAAGTGTAGGTGTGGGAGAACCGACCCAGAGGATGTAAAAGCTGGAGAACAAACTCCACCTCTTGCTCATTGACGCAAGGGGTTAACTAGTTAGGGCAATCCTGGAGCGTTCACCCTGGTAGCAAACACAGGGGAGAGCTGGTGTGCTGACCAACCCTGCCAGTACTCAGAGCCAGACCCAGGGTTATGTGTTGGCAGACTCCAACATCCTCCCCATCTGTGACCTTCTGGAGCACAGGGGTGGACCTGGGGCTGCAAGATCTCCACAACACAGGGCACAATGGAATGTCCAGGAGGAGTCCCAGTGAGGGGTCAGTAAAAATATATGGATAAAGGGGCTTACTGTGTGACTCACTGTGTCATACTGTAGCTTCCATGACAAGATTTTCCCCTTCATCCTCCCCCCCTTTTTTCTCTTAAATTTTATTTTGAGGTGGGGAGGGAGATGGTGGGATTGGGAGGCATAATGTGAAAGACACAAAGAATAACTAAAATATAAATAAAAAAGAGAAAAAGAATCTCGAACAATTTGGTATTCTCTCGTTGTTGCTGCTTTCATCCCTTTTAATATAAAGTTTTATTTTTATTGTCTTACTCAACATTTTTTGAGGGGGTGTGTATGTGAGTGCTGGCCCAAGACACTGGATCCCCAGGAGCTGGAGTTATAGGCAGTTGTGAGTCAGCTGACATGGGTGCTGGGAATGGAACTCATGCACTCTGCACGATACTCTTTTTTATTTTTCTTTTTGGTTTTTCAAGACAGGGTTTCTCTGTGGCTTTGGAGCCTGCTTTGGGACTAGCTCTTGTAGACCAAGCTGGTCTCGAACTCACAAAGATCCGTCTGCCTCTGCCTCCCAAGTGCTGGGATTAAAGGCGTGCGCCACCACCGCCCAGCTGCACGATACTATTAACCAATAAGTCATCTCTCCAGCCCATGAATTTTGTTCTGTTTTTCGAAACTGTTTTTCTATGTAATAATCCTGGCTGGCTGGAACTCCCTATGCATAAGAAGAGACCTGCCTGTCTCTGCACCCCGAATGCTGGGGTTAAATGTGAACACAAGCCCCGTGTTTTGTTGTTGAGACAGTTTCGAGTACTTCAGATGAGCCTCCAACTCACTGGGATGACAACCTTTGAACTCCTGATCCTCCACCTACCTTTCTCCCCTTCAAAATTACCTTCTAATTATTCTGTTCCTTTAGAGAATGCTGATTAACACACTAGGCAAGAACTCCCAATACCAGAGAAACACTGCCCAGCCTCTTTAAAAAATTCAAGATTCTGAATTCCTAAACCACACCTGGTGGGAAGAGTGTGTGACACAAGATTGTACATCAGTGTCAGTGTCTGTCTAGGAACACTGAGGAGTGACATCTCATCTAGTGAGGGCTTGGCTTACAATAGAGGCAGCCCAAGTACTTTATTATCATTTTAACTTTTTTTTTTGAGGGAGGGTCATGCAGCCCTGGCTATCCTGGAACTCTCTACATAGAACACACAGGCCTTGAACTCACAGAGATCCACCTGCCTCTGCCTCCCTAGTGCTGGGATTAAAAGCATATCCCACCATGACCAGCCTGCAAAGTTTGTTAAAATAGGTAAATATCTCCCAGTTCCTCATCAGTAGCTATTGTTGCCTCTTACAAGGAACAGAGGTAAGAGATCCTGCAGGACCTAAGGACCTAGGGAGAGCCTCCTGCACTCATAATGATTTCCTGTGGTAAACTCAGAGTGCCTCAAAAGAGAAGTGTGGAGTGTAGCCAGGGGCGATGCAGCTCAGAAAGCGTGTTGTTAAAACCCACTTTGCACAAACATTGCCACCAGCGGTCCTCCTGGTGATGTGAATGATGTCACCGCTCCCTGAAACTAACACTGAACAAGAACTGGAAAAAGGCCTCCCCCAGCCTATCTCCTAGAACTCTGCTTCAATCAACCTCTGCTTCTCACTGATTCAAACTAGCTCACGGGCTCACTGCTAACCAATCACTGCCAAAGTACTGACCCTATTTTAATTCGTTGATACAGCACAGGGGTCTGGGAACTTTAGTACAGAACAGTTCAGAGCTTTGCAGTGGAGCCCAGAGGAAGAGGCTGGACAAGGTGCTGCAGGAACCCTGGCCTAGTCTTCGAGAAGTCGGTGTGCAGCCTTCCGCATAGCCGGGCCTGGAGCCGCACCCCAATCCCGACGTCTGTGGCCATTCCTGCTCCCCGGGCCTGCTCACGACAAGTAAGCAAAAAAACTGCAAGGCGCTGCCCGCAAGGTCGAGACGAAAATTCGCGTTTTCTCGCACCGCGGAGCAAAGCTAGCTTTCGGATTGTAACTCTTGAGGCACCGCCCAGCGCAGCTTCAGCCATGCCGATTGGTCTGAGGCTCCATCCATCAGGAGTCAGTAACCAATCATAAGGGGGAAGAGGCGGGCGCGCCTCCCGCGGACCAAGGGTTGCAAAAGTTGTAGATGCTGAACAAACGACCTTTGTGATTGACTCTGTGAACCGAGAGCTACAAACCAGTCACAGCTTGTGAGGCATAGACCTGTGGCGGGTGAAAGAGTCCCCGTACTTAGGGACGTAGGCGACTAGGGTTTCGGCTACTCTTGCCTGCAGCCCTCGGTGGGGCACAATCTTGTCCCGCAGGCTACGCCCCGCGCCTCCTCATTGGCTTCTTCAGGCACGTGGTAGGGTGGTCCCGCCTCCGGGTGGCCTAAGAGGCGGCACGCAAAGCCGCATGGACAGCTTGGCGCCGGGCCGATGGAGACGACGAAGGATCGAGGAGCTGCAGGCTGCAGGGGACGCGGTAAGCTCCGGGAGGGGTGGGAGCCGAGGGAGGCGGCGCCCAATCTGGCGTGCGGGCGGCTAAGGCGTGGCCTTTCCGGACGCGGGCAGGCTGGGCGGCGGAAGCCTGAGGCAGGGCCGGGGGCGGGACTAGGCAGAAGACTGTCCCGCCCCTCCAGCTGCGCTTGCGCACAGATGCCTAGTCGTGTGCTTGACCGAACTGTAATATCGTGGTTTGGAATTTATGAGTCACAACCTGTGCCATAAGTCCGATCTAGCCACCCATCCTCAATAAGCAAAATGAAAGAGCCAAGTTAAAAATAGAAAGCAGAAAATTATTTATTTACTGTAGCTGCATTGGAAGAGGGACAAAAGGATCCAGGGAACCACGCCAAATTTGACTTTGGAATTCTGAAGTGAGAGTAAAGGTGAACTTGAGCGCCAAGAATATCTAAGCAGTCCGTGTCAAAAGTGTGGCCCGGCCAACATTGGCTCATCATTGTCGTCTTGTGAGGTAGTCTGACAGGTTAGAACTGTGTGAAATCTTTATCTCTGAGACGCCTTCTCCCCTGGTCTGGGACTCTTTCCTTCTCCCAGCATGAGATTCTTGGGGAAATACTCATTTCTTTGGGGTCCGTTGTTTGAATAGTCTGATAGTCAGATTAAGAGTCGCATTTCTCAGAATAGCACCATTTCTGCCATGTTTGTTAATGGAGGGTCAGTGTGAAAGCCCAGGTGCTCAGAGTCAGTCTGTCGCAGGCATCTAACTCCAGCCCGAAACCTTGGGAGAGGGCAAGGGGAAAGGAAGTAGTGGAGGGTAGGGGAAGGCTTTCTGTGTCACATACTGCCCAGGAGCCCAGCCTGTTGCATCACCTCTACCTAGTGAGAGATCGCACTAGGGACCTGCACAAATTGAGTAACAATATTACCCAAAAAACCCAAACCCGAACAAAACCAAAACAAAAAATCAACTCACTCAGTGTTAAGTAAGTTTATGGTTTCACGTTGTGCCTCATTGTGGAACAGAAGTTTGAAGTAGGCAGTCTCTTAGCGGACAGCTTCTCCCTGCAACTGAGCAATTCTTACTCAGTTCTCACCCTCATTTATTGCCCCTATTGTTTGGAGACAGAGTCTTCTCTAGTTCCGGCTGGCCGCCAGTGCTGTTATGCAGCCTCAAATGACCTTGCCTTCCTATCCTGCTACCTCCTCCAGAGCTGGGATTACAGTTATGCACCCTTAAAACTGGCTCCAGAATTTTCTTTTTCTTGCTGCCCCAGTGCTGTAGGCTTGCTGCATGTTGATGTGTCTTCCCAGTTAGCACAGCAATGTTACATTTACTTGCGGTTTTGTTTTGAGACAAGGCCTTTCTATGTATTCCACAGTGGTTTAGAAATTTCTTTGTAGCCCGGGCTGGTTTTGTAATCTCATTGCTTCTTCCTTTGTCTCCCTGGGGCTGGGATTATAGACAGGGCCACCATTCCCACCTGCAGGCAACTTTGAGGTTTGTTTGTTTTGTTTCTACAGTGAAGCAAGAATGGCTAGGGTAGGGGTGGGGTGGCTCAGTGGTGAAGCAAGTGAAAGGACCCTACTAATTCTGCCTAAAAGGATAGATAATAAAAAACTGCAGAATGTGACAAACAGGTTTGACCAGCAGGTTCTTCCTTTCTCCCCCGCTGGGCAGGAGGTTAGCAATTATCAGGACCTGTTGCAGTCTTCTACTCAGGGATGGGTTGAACTATGCTAATTTCGTTCTGGGTTGAACTCTGGTTTGTATGTCTGGACCAATCCCAATTGTTCTCGTACCCCATATTATAATTAATGGAAAACTTGTAATTTTGTCTATAAAAGCTTGCTTGCCTGGATGCTCTGGGTGCTTAGCTATCCCTAAGCTTTGCACCCGATTGCAATCGTGAAATAAACCACCTCATGCGTTTGCATCTGATGGCCTGGCTATTGAGTCTGGGGGCTCCTTGGTGTTGAGACCATTTTTCAGGTCTTTCACAAGTACTTAGACACAAGGGGGTCAATCAGAGTGGGAGAGGATTTCTGCAACCGTGAATCTGCTAAAGAACTTCTGTAAGAATGTGTGAGGAAGGGGCCTGGAGAGATAGATCAGTGGTTAAGAGCATTTGCTGCTCTTGCAGAGGACCCAGGTTTGGACAGAGGTTGGGGTAATCATTTCTCCAGAAATGACAGATAAACGGCCAGGAAGTATATGGAGATAGCTCATCACTGCTCAGGAAATATATATCAAAATGCAATGAGGTCACACTTCCTATCTGAACCTTTGTACTTTCTTATAAGAAAGTTAGTTTCAACTTCTGCGTTTGGATCTGTTTTCCATGCCCATCAGCATAGCACAGAGCAGGTTCAAAATAACTGGGGTATTTTGTAAGTACTAAGTTCTCAGCTCCCTTTGTAGAACAGCTTCTTTTCTTCCCAGTAATCACCTTTGCAGCCCAGGTGGGGATCAGTTCCTTTTTAAATGGGAGGGTTTTCCTGGACTTTCAGTTGGTCCACATATCACCTCTGTGCTAGTACAGTACAGTAAGTACTGTGGAGCTAATGGGAGGTCCCTGAAAAGGCCACACCCATGCTAAAGGTTCTACAGATTGATTAAACTTCTATGACTATGGAAAGTTGCAATGTTGCAGGTCTTATAGGTTGAGAACCAAGATTCTCCAGCTGTCCTTAGTCACTTACAGCTATTCATCATCCGGCTCTATATCACCCACCCTTGTGGCTATCAGACTAAAGCCTTTGTAATGCGTTAATTTGGGAGACTATTAGCTTCCACAAGCCCACAAAAAGAAGGCTATAAGATAGACTTATTTCCTTGTTTGTAACATGCATACCTGATGCACCAGTGTGCCCAGTAAATGCCTTAAGTTATCACGGCTCTCTCTGCTTCCACAATGGAACGCACCATTCAGAGTCTTTGTTCCTGAGTCACTCTGAATAAACCATTTCTTATTTCTTTTGACGTTAAAGTTGTGTTTTGCAGACACTTCACTTGAAGTCAGTGTTGAGATCTGTAAAGCAGTTCTCAAAGTCTGTTCTTTTTGTAGGTTATGTCCACTATTCTGGGTCCCTCATTCTCATATTAATTTTAAGATCTGCCTTTTAATTCCTTCAGACAGGTCAGCCAGAGTTCTACTGTGCTGAGGATTGACCCCAGAGCCTTGGTATGTTAGGCAGGTGTTCTACCACTGATATCCCTAGGTCATTCTCCCCTCCATCCTGCTGTGTAGACAGAAGTTTTATTCCACCAGTTCCACAGCAGTTCAGTCCCAAATAAACACACAGAGGCTTATATTAATTATAAACTGTGTGACCTATTGCTCAGGCATATTACTAACTAGCTCTTAAGACTTAAATTCACCTACAATTCTTGTCTATGTTTAGCCATGTGGCTGGGTACCATTTCTCTGTAAGGCAGTCTCATTTTGCTTCCTTTGCATCTGGCTAGTGACTGACTCTCTGCTTTTCCTCTTGCCAGAATTCTCCTAGTCTGGTTTCCTCACCTATACTGCCTGTCTGACTACTGACC
>JAQHUG010000118.1:2955076-2969831 GCA_028555095.1 Dicrostonyx torquatus | reverse complement strand
CATGCTCACTCATCTGTGTGTCTCCTTTCCTCCATGTCATACTGTAGACATGCATGCTCACTCATCTGTGTGTCTCATTACCTCCATGTTATACTATAGACATGTATGCTCACTCATCTGTGTGTCTCCTTGCCTCCATGTCATATTGTAGACATACATGCACACTCGTTTTTATGTCTTGGTTCCTCCATGTCAAATTCATGAGAAGCTAGGAGTGGGCAGCAGTGGTTTCAGTGCCAGAGATGTGCCTTTGGGTAGCTGCAGGGGGACGACTAGAGGTAGAATTTCTGGGTCCCCAGGGCTTCACCATATTTTCTCACCTCTTCTTTTCAGCGTCATAGGAGTATTTGTTGTCAATAGGGCCATGCCACGTTGGAAAAGTTGTGCCAGGCTGATGAATGACAGATGATTTCTTGATATTAGCTTCATTTGCAGTTTTCTAAATATGAATTGTATTAGTAACTGTTCTTATTGCTGTGTTCACAGGAAGCAGGGGTGAATCCTGGTGCTCAGCCCACTTTTTCCTTTTTCTTCAGTCCAGGACCCAGCCCTTAGAATGGTACCACCCCCTCAGCTAATCCTCTCTAGGAATACCATCACAGACACCTCCAAAGACATGCCCACTAATGCCCCAGGCATTTTGTCATCTAATAAGCTTGACAAAGAAGCCGCTGAAATGGGTGTATTTAATTGAGCACTCTGTCACAACTGCTGTGTGATGGCTTCTCAACAGCATCTGTCTTTTGTTCATAGAGATGGTGCCACTAAGTTTTGTTTTTTCTTGGCTTTTGGATTTTTGCAATATGCCTCCTGCCATGCAGGCTAAGCTGGCCTTGACTCCTGACCCTCCTGCCTCTACTTCCCAGCAGCTGGGATTGCAAGTATACACCACTCTGCATGCGCAGCTTGTTCCTCAACTTTTACGAGTTTCACATATGAGGGTCATGAACCTTCGTTGCACATGCTCCGGATATTTTCTTCTTTTTTTTTTTCAGGTATCTTTAACTTCTGGAAGTTAAAGACTTGCTTTAGTCTTTTTTTCTCCTTCAGAGCTATTAATTTTTATTTTGTGTATGGGTGGTTTGCTTACGTGTCTCTGCAGTGCCTGTAGAGGTCAGAAGAGAGCATTGGATCCACTGGAACTGAAGTTTACAGAAGCAAACCCAAGTCCTCTGGGAGAGCAGACAGTGGTCTAAACTGCTGAGCCATCTCCCCATCCCCTTGTTTTAAGTTTTTGAGACAGGGTCTTACTCTGTAGCACAGGCTGTACTGTGAGTTGAACTCCAGTTGATCCTCCTGCCTCGGCCTCCTATTGGGTTGACAGGGTTTTGTGACCTAACTGTAGGCTTGTTTTGCTTTGTTCTAAAGATCTTCTTGTTTATAAGTAGTCAGATGTGTCAGTGTTGCTTTTCTTTTTTGCCTTCTGGTTTGAGTTTCAGTTAGAAAATATTTCCCTTTACTTGGTTATGGAGCAAGTCACTCAGGTGTTTTTGATGTTTGCTATTTTCCTGGCCTGTATGTATGTATGTATGTATGTATGTATGTATGTATGTATGTATGTATGTATGTACACATGTATACTCTGTGCTATCTGATACAGAGGTCAGAAGAGGGTGTAGGATTCCCTGGAGCTGCAGGTGGTTGTGAATTGCCTTGTGGGTGCTAGGAATTGAACTTTGCTCCTCTGGAAAAACAGCCAGTGCTCTTAACCAATAATCTCTCTAGCCCCATTGGTTTATTTTTAAATATGACATCAAAGCCAGGTGTAGTAGTTACACACCTTTTAATCCCATCACTTGGGAGGCAGAGGCTGGTAGATCTAAGTGAGTTGGAGGCTAGCCTGGTCTATATGGTGAGTTCCAGGACAGTAAGGTGTACATAGTGAGACCCTGTCTTAAAAAAACCAAAATCAAAAAAGAGAGAGAAGGAGATAAACGTTTTGTTAGTGTTTTTTCTTTTCCCAATTAGCTACCCAGTTATCCAGATAACCTACATTGTAACCAGGTGTACTGGCATTTATCTATAGCCCATCACTTAAAGGCTAAAGCAGGAGGATCGCTCTGAGTTTAGGCCAGCAGAGGATGTATAGCAAAATCTTGTCTTTAAGATGGAGGCGGTGGCTTGACAGATGGCTCAGTGGTTAAGGCACTTGTTCTTGCAGAGGACCCAGATTCAGTTCCTGTCACCCACTTGGCAGCTCATAACCGTCTTAACTCTAATTTCAGGGGATTTGAAGCCCTCTTTGAACTCTACGAACCCTAGGGACACAAATGGTGCACATACATGCAGAAAAAACAAACACTCATATGCATAAAATAAATGAATTTTTGAAAAGCCCATTTATAACCCAGTGATTTGGGTGACAACTTTCCATATAATTTGGAGAGTTTTCTGGACTTTGAACTCTGTGGAATTGGTCTATTTGCCTTTTTTTTTTGTTTCCTTTTTGGGGCATCAGTGAAAACAGAGGTAGATAACTATTTAGAAAGAGAATCCCCCCCCAAAAAAGTTTGAGAGCAACAACAACAACTAAAAGGACTTAATACATAGATTAGAATTTAAGGAGAGATGAACATTGCTTTGTTCTCCAAGTTTGCAAAAACGGAGAATTAGTGTGCTTTCCCAGTGTCCTTGGCGAGGGGTTGCGTCCTAGAAGTAGAAGGGCTGCAGAGCCCTGGGGCAGGACACGTACGTCACAGTGGCTCTCCTGTGTCCTGCAGGACAGGTCAATGTGGAGTCATGGTTGAAAGGCAACTCTGGGTCATCACTAATCAGTTTAATGAAGTTGTGGGGATTACACAGCTGTCCTTTAGGGGATAAGTTTCTTCTAGGCTGAGGGTCCAGTCGGGACACAGATTCATGTCATAAGTCAGCTACGTTTGTTCCTTGTGCTCTGTGTTGTGCAACCATGTGATTTAAGAAGAGCTTTCATATTGAGAAAATTATGTTTCCTTGTAAAACATTTTCATAATTTGGGACATTTCAAATCCAGAAACATGACCAAAGGTTATGCTAGGCCATTTAAAATACTCTTAAATACCCTCTTTAGCCAAGTAGCTGGCTAGGTTTACAGTACCAAAAATGAATCCTCTCCTATTGAGTGGGCCTTAGTCTAATTTCACAGCTGTTGGTTACCCTCAAGATAGTAGTGCCCCTCTTGACTGTTGGTAATTTCTTTCCAAGGCTGTCATTTGTTTACTTGGCAATTTTTGCACAAGTCCCCACCCAATATACAATACAGTCGTGGTGTGTTTTAGTGTCCAGAGTGGTTTCCTTCCCCAGCGTGCTTCTGACCTTTTTTTCCCATGTGCTCTTTAATAGCTATTCATGCTACTCGTGAATTATTAATAGCTTGTTAGTATTTTTGCTGGGATTAAGTAGAATTTTCAAATTAACTTAGGGAGAACTCTCGTCTTTCTAGTCTCAAATCATCTTCTCTGAGAATAGGAGACGTTTAAAAATTAGTTCTTATGTAGTTTGTGCCCTAAAGAGTGTTCTGAGCTGACACGAGGCATTTATCTGTATCCTCAGCACTGTTGGGGCAGAGGCGGGAAGATCAGTTTAAAGTCACGCTTGGCTACATAGCAAGTTCAGGGCTAGCCACGGAAGACTTTATTTGAAAAATCAAACATCCTTCTCCCACTGCAAAAAAGCATGTTAAGTTCTCTGAGCCAGCAGGTGTGGTGGTGGTGGTGCGTGCCTCTAACCTTCCTCTCAGCGGCTCCTGGCTGCCTGTGCTGTCACCGTCAGGGGTCTCTGGGCAGCTGCAAGCATGCGGTGCACCAGAGCTCACACAGGCACACGGGCACATCAATAAAACATCGATTAACATGGAAAGGAAAACCCAACGCATTTGCTTCCTATTTTAGTTGAGTGTTTTTTGTTTGTTTTTGATTTGTCCTGAATAATGATGTTTACATTCCAAACTAGTTTGAGTCTCTCTGGAGATCATTGGGTTACTGTTACCTCATGAAAACTAACATGGATGGTGCTCATGGATTTCCTGGTGTCGAGCCTGTCTTCCTTTTCTGCAGACATTGTCTGGGTCATAGTGTGATTTCCTTAATATGATGGGAGAGGCCATATCTCTTCCTGTTTTGACGTTTTTGCCTTGGTACTTGATGGTTAGTGTTGATTGTCAGTTTGATGGGATGTGGAATCAGACAAACCTCCAGGCACACTTGTGAGGGATTTTCTAGATTAGGTTAGTTTCTGGAAATGCCCGTGGTAAATCTAGTACTTAATCCCAGGTACCCATGGAGAAATGTCACCTCATTGAATAAACCCCATTATATTTCAACAAACCCGACTCTCTGATGGGACTATTGGCTGTTAATGGTGGCTGCAGGAGTTGGGGGCAAGGTGTCATTTTTGTCAGTGGTGACAAGTAGTCTGTGCAACAGTAAATAACTTCCTACCCATGCTCATGCAAACAACCCTAACTAAATCAAATGAAAATGTGCAAAATATACCCTCAAAGACCTGAAAACTGGAGGGAGACTACATGGAAAGAAGGGTTTTGGTGGAAGTGGTGGGAGGATGAGAGATGGTGGAGGATGAGAGCAAAGGTGGAGGGGTCGCGCTGTCAAAGCCCTTTAACATCAGGCTTGTAACCAGAGCGTTTGGAGATTCCCCTGCTGGTTTTCTGTCTTGCTTTTGACTAGGGCCATATTCCCCTCTTTTGGAATGGTAATGTCTATTCTGTGCCCCTGTATGCTGAAAGTATCTCATTTGCTTTTTAATTTTACAGGGGGTTACAGTTAGGAGCTTGTCTTTAGTCTCAGAAGAGACATTGGACTTTTTTAAAAATTTTTTATGGTTTATTTAACTTTTATTTTATGTGCATTGGTGTGAAGTGTCAGATCCCCTGGATCTTCAGACAGTTGTGAGCTGCCATGTGGGTGCTGGGACTTGAACCCGGGTCCTCTGGAAGAGCAGTCAGTGCTCTTAACCACTGAGCCATCTCTCCAGTCCCGAGACATTGGACTTTTAAACAGGGTTGGGACTTTTGAAGTTGCACTAAATGTGTTTTGCATTATAATATGACCACAGGCTTATGGGAGCCAAGAAGTAGAATCTGATAGTTTGAATGAAAAGTGTTCCCTGGAGGCTCCTAAGTTTGCATACCTGGTCCCCAGCTGGTAGAACTCCTCGGGAAGGATTGGGAAGTATGGCCTTGTTGTAGGAAGTGTGTCCCTTTGAGAATTTAAAATCACATCATTTTAAGGTTTATGCTTGTGGTAAACAATGTGGAATCTGAGTATGGTGACACATGTCTTTAATCCTAGCACTTAGGAGGCAAAAGCAGGTGGTCTCTGTGAGTTTGGCACTAGACCCCCTGTCTTGTAAAAAAAAAAAAAATGTGTACTCTCGGTTTTTGGTTCTCACCCCCTAGAATTGAGTTGCCTTGGTCAACAGAAATAGAAAAATAATTGATACAGATGGTGATGATTAAAACACACTATATATTTGAAACTTTAAATAAATAAATAAATTTTAAGAACTAATTAGGAATTATTAAATAAATGACACCCTAGATAACAAACACAGGTGGGGAAACTCTTGATTTGGCATGGACAGTTATTTCCAACTGAGTTGGAGCCATGCAGTTAGAGCCATGCATGCAGTTAGAGCCATGCAGCAAATGTTTCCTGGCTTGGCAGGTGTTCAGAAGCAGGCCCATCTGGGTGGCCACCAGAGGGACATGCTCTGGGTAGATTGGTGAGTGTTTACAGAATTCCTCCTGGCTCTTGCCCAGGACAGGATGGCTCTAGGAATGTACCTTGGGGCATTAGGACATTACATTCTTCTGAAGTATTGAAGGACTGTCTTTGTAATTAACCATCTTTAGTTCATGTGGATGTAGAAACCAAATGTTAACTTTTCCCCATTACCTGGTTACGGGCTGTGTGTGCAGACTCTGAGATCAATAACAGTAATTTGTTCTTCCATGCCAGTAAGAGAATTATTCACAAGTGAGCCATGCATACTGTGTTGAGAAAGAATGCAACTCGATGCTAAGGAAGATGTGTTGAAGCACATAAGTAGTTCCTTGAACAGAATTTATAGGTTCGGCGCATTTTCAATAAACCAGCCACAATAGTTTATTACAGGAATTTCAGCCAAAATTGTTTAAAATGACTATTTTAAATCTATCAGGCCGAGTAACTACAGGCAGTGCTTGAACTAACAAGGTTAAGGTAAGTGATGGCTGTTAGTCCTGAAGTCATCCCCACATATTCTATAAGACTTTCCCGCTCCACAGGGGTCTATGTTGGGAGCTGAAGTTTTCTGAAAATAAATTCAGGCGGAGTGTTGTATGTTGTCTGAGGTCATCAGAAGGGAAATTTTGTGTTTCAGAAACGGGCATGCAGGAGGTCAGAAGCTGGTGGCCATGAGTACAACAGCCACATGGTAAGCACCTGTGCCCTGCTGTCCTGGAGCACAGAGGACCAGGAGCCACGGCCACGAGGCCCGCCTGCACCGCTACCAGAGTGTGGCCAGGAGAGGCCCAGCTCAGTGGTATGTACTTCTTCTTGCCATCAAACCCACTGCAAGCCCATGGAATTCGCTTAATAAAATCGTGGTTTCCCTGTGCTGATGCACGTATGTCTGTGGTTCATTTAATAGAGTCTGCAGAACGGTGGAAGGAGCTCAGCCCAGCCTTGCCTGAGATGTATTGCGGGGGAGTCTGTAAGTGTGATCTTACTGAGACGTAAATGACAAGAGTTCTTCAACATCAGATCTGTAAAGCAGCTAATACAATCTGCAATCACATATATATAAGGAATGAGATACGTGAATAAAACTGAAGGTTGATTTGAACTTTTTTTTTTTTTTTAGCATTCTGTTAAGGTAAAAAAAAATGTTCCAGCTTCAAATTTAGAACTAGAAATCACAAAGAGATGTAAAATCCCCATTGAGAAGCAATATTTGTATGTGTGCACATGTGTGAAGGTGCTGTGACTAGATGTAGGCTTGAGGAAAAGAGGTTGACCCTCTACTTGTCTAAAGGACAGACCTTGAAGGTCAAGGTCATCTTAGGGAAGAAGCATGGCCTTATTTAAATTATCTCAACAGGAGTTAGCATTGGGTTTTCCTCATCTGTTTAAACTTTTCTAGTGTGTTTCCATAAACTTTACATAAATTGTAGATTTCTAAAGGAAACAGTGCTCACATCAGTTCAAAATAAAGGGAGGCCAAAGACCGCCAGTCAATTTTCAGCCTCTGCTGTAGACAGAATATCATAAAGTATATATTAGCATAATAATGCCTTTGTTATTAATTTTGAACTTACTCTAAGAACAAGTTAATATGTTTTTGATAACCTCTATAATTCTTGGGTTTTTTATTTTAAATTTGAACTCTCAATATTGTAATAAAAAATAGACCTGTATTTAAATTCCACATAGAAACCAGGCGGGTGAGCATGTGCCTGAGTCTGAGTGTCGGAGATTGCCCCCTAAAGATCTTCAGAGAAGTGAATTGCTGTTCCTGATGAGCAGAAGATTGAGTCCGTAACTTACACACGTCTTCGGCTGACACAGGACTGGCTGCGGGGTTCTGCAGTGGCAGGCACCGACTCCGCCTTAAGCAGACCTGATGCTCTGCTAGCTGCCATCCACACCAACCTGAGTAGCTGAAGTCATTAGACCAATACAAAAGCCAACTTCAGTGTCGTGCCTCCTCCCGGAAAGTACGCTTTGCTACTTTCTGTTCTCTGTCTGTGGAGCATCATGTTGGATGCGTGCTGTATTTCTGAACAGTGCTCAAGTTCAAGATGCAGTCATCTGAGTTCAGTATAATTTAGGTTGATTCCCATGACTGCCAAATAGACCCGAGGATGCAGCTAAGTCATACTTTTTGAGAATTGTGGCCCCATTTTAGTCAAATAACCTCTCTGGTTGTGACTGGCTAGTTAGTTCTCTTTCGTGCCCCAACCCCATATCCTTGGGATATAGCTTTCAACTCCTCCTGTCTATTGGAGGCGCATTTGGAAGTAGCATGAATTCCTTACACTCTGAGATGTTGTGTTCTGGCATGAATAGCTAAAAGGGAGGAAAAAAAAGAATTAGCTCAAGCGCCTGATTGGATCATTTTGGCTAATATTCTGTTTGAACAACAGTACCTGTTTGCTTAGGGTTTTCCCTTCCTTTGTAATTCCCCAAGCTTGCCTCCTTTAGCTTCATAGGAAATGAATCTATGAGCAGAAAACCTACATTGATATGTAAATATCACTTTTTTGGTTAATGCTCAATATTCTTTTCATCTAAATTTCAGAAACTGACTTTAAAAAATCAGTTTCCCTTTATTTGTAGTTATTCTCAATAAAATTTTACCCAGGCTTGGGCGGTTTAATATTTACACCCACTATTTCTAAAAGTCTTATGTAAATAAAGATTGAAATGTGAATTTGAAAAGTCACACCTCTTGATATTTGAACAGACTACGCTGCGTATATCTTCTTTTCCTAATAATACGGCTAGTTTCTCTCCTAAGCTTTTAAAATAATAAGACACTTACTATTTTTATATTCTAAAACATCCAAAGGTTCAGTGTTAAATAAAAAGCAAATAGTATTTTTAGAGATGCAGGATCCCAGGGAGCACTACTTAGCAGCAAATCACTGACGGGCAGCGACTGCAAACTTCAGAGGACTTTATTACACTCAGGCTTCTTCATAGCCGCTTGCCCACATGCACCGGAGGGCTTTCCTGCCAGCTCACACTCCCAGCCTGACTCCGAGGGCTGCAGAGTCTGTGTCATTGTGCTTCACGTGGAACCCCTAACGGCAGCCCCATCCGTGTGCGCCTCTCAGCTTGCCTGGCAGCTTTTCCCCACAGCTGCTGTGTGAACGGAGCCTCTTGTATGTTTCTGACTGCAGTCTGCTGATCCAACTGATGCTTCCCGCTCCGAATCCTGGCAGAGCTGTCTCTGTGGAGCATGAGTTCCTTGCTCTTCAGCTGGCTTTTATTTGTTTATTTGCATGTGCATGTATTTATATGTGTGTTGTGTACTTGCATGAGTATGGGCACAAATTTCACAGTGAGTGTTTTCCTTGATAATTTTCCACTTATTTAGTGAGGCAAGGTCTCCCATGAAAACTGGAGCTCACTAATTCTGGCTAGTCTAGCTCTCTATCTTGCCCCAGGGATCCTCTATCTCTGCCTCCCAAGGACAAGGACTACCAGTGGGCTACCATGACTGCTCGTCTTTCCCATGGGTTCTGGGGATTGGAACTGAAGTCTTCGTGCATACATGCTGGTGCTTTATCTGTCAGGCCGTCTCCCAGTCTTCTGTCATGTTTTAGTCACCGAGTTGTTTCTCATGAGTGCATGGACCTTTTCTCAGTATGTCCTCAGTCTCACTCTGTATGGTTGCGCTTCACTCCTTCCGTCTGATCCATTCTAGTTCATTCTTACAGTGCTTTCCAGCTCAGTAATGCTGGCATGGGTTCTCTCTTTTGTCTGCTTACCATAGTCTTATTATATAGCATGAGCTGGCCTTGACCTTATCTGGTAGCCTGGACTGACCTCAGCCTCTGAGTGCTAGGATTATAGACATGAACAATTGCTGACAATTTCCCTATTATAATGGTCACAGTTCACCTTCTGTTAAAAATATATATCATTGCTCCAGACCATCCTCTCTCAGCCTATTATCAGCTGCTCTCAAGGACTGGAATGAGTGTGGCGTACAGGTGCCTGTCCCACAGTTGTCAGCCCCCTGCCTTCCCTGCTCCGCACTGCCCTGTCTTGCACACCCAGACACAGTGGTTGAGGACTGTTACCAGCAGATTCCCTTTCATTCCACAAATGACCTAATGCTGGCCTGTCGTTGAACAGCTGACTTCTCTGTAGTCAGCTTGTCCGTGGGAACGCTCTTTTGTCGGTTGAAACCAATTAAGTGAGCCATAATGAGGCTATAGGAGCTATAGAATAAAGAGAAGAGAATCTGTGAGGGGTCGGGGATTATAATGCAGATCATGAAGGATGTGGGTTATAAGGCAGATCCATGAAGGGTGGGAGATGATAAGCAAGGTCCATGAAATGTGGGGAGCAGAGGAAGCCCTCTCTCCAGCCCTCAGAGTTACAAGGGAGCCCTGAGTGAATGTTGTTGACATGGGCACAGAAATATCAAGGATCCTAGAGCCTTAGACCCATGGAGAAAAATGGTACAGTCTTCTCCCTGGGAGTGAGACTCAGAGGAAAGATGGCAAAACCTTCCCATTTGGTCCATGTGTGGATGCTGATAGTGTGTGCAGAAAATGTCCTAGCTTTTTCAGCCAGATATTTAGAGCCTGAAGACGGCTCCCCTACAGTGATGACTTTGCTGAGTTCAGGAGTCTGTAGCTTCTGAGCAAGTGGCTGCTGATACTTAGTCACCAGTGATGGTTCTGGAAGGGAACACACACTGGCTAGAACATTGGCAAAAACCAAGAAAGGTATCAAAATGCTACTATTCTAGGTAGTTTTGTTGTTGTGCCTTTGGTTCTCGATACCCAGTGTGAAAGGACACTTGGATGATTTAACATTCGAAAAATGAAAAAAAGTGCTCATTGCATTCCCCTATTAGATCCAGGACCTGTTTATTGTAATTTCAGAGCTGTGTGTGGTAGCTCATTCCTTTACTCCTTAGTGCTAGGTAGGCTGAGCCAGGAGGATTGTGGTGAATTAGAGATCATGGCCACATAGGAGTTCCAGGCCAGCCAGAACAATATAGCAATTGGCTGAAACACACACACACACACACACACAATCAAATAAACAAAACCAAACTGATAACTTACTTAGCAAACCATGATCAGAGTTTATCCTGCTAGAAGCTGAACACTATACTTCATGGAATTGTTTCCATTGTTAAGGAGGGAGACAAGGACTCTTGCTGTGGCTGGTCCTGCTCTGTGTACTGGAATTTCCAGCCGGTATAGTAAGACAAGAGCAAAGAAAGAATGAGTAGAAGAATTGGGAAGGAAAGACAAACATTTGCATTGTTGTTGTTTCCAGATTATATACATAATCCGTCTGCATAAAACATCCAAGAAAGCCTGCAGATAAACCACTAAGCAAGATGGCGGAGTAGACAAATAATGTAAAACCATAGAGTTATATTCACTAACAGTAATTTAGAAAAAGAAGCCCCATCCATGTTCTTAATTGTGCAGGTGGTTACTGTCATCCATCCTTTGTGGATGCCAGTATTTCAATAGGCATTCTGCAGGGGATTGTCTAAGAATGCCTTAATTTCTAAGTCAGTTTCGAAAGTTGTTTTGTTGGATAGATTCTGTCCCCGAGGAAGCACTAGGAAGGCGTCCTGCAGTGAGTACAGCTGGAAACCACTGGGCACAAGTCCATTTCTTTCCCAATACTAGAAGCAAATAAGAACGTGAGGCCCTTGAGATGGTTCAACAGGTAAAGGTGCTAGCTGTCAGTTCTGTTGACCTGAGTTCATTTCAAGACCCACATAAATGGGTGGAGAGAACCAGCTCCCCAAAGTTGTCCTCCGACTTCCACATATACATCATGGCTTGCACATATATGCACATACATACACACAAAATAAATATCATCCTTCAAAACTATCAATCTATCTTGCTTAGTGAGAATAGACTGGAATTTTGGTTTATTTTTCACTGTTGCTTTAGATTCCCTATGTAAGTCTTACCAACAGAAGTAGGCTGTGGCAGGGTCTCTTTTGGGCCACCAACCAGCTCCCAAATCATGCCACGACAACTGAGTGTTGCTCTGAATGCTCGGCCTCAGCTTGTGCTTGTCCCGCTAGCTCTTATAAATTAAGCTAACCTGTTTCTCTTCATCTACATTTTGCTTCTGGGCTTTTTACCTTTCTTTCAGTCTTAGTGTCCTACTTTCCTGCTTCCTCCGTGTCTGGCCCTAGATGTCTCCTCTTTCTCCCGCATTCTCTCCCTCTCCTCTCTTGAACCTAGATTCCTCCTCCTACTTACTCTTTTTGCCTGCCATCCCTGCCTATCTCTCTACTGCCTAACTATTGGCTGTTCAGCTTTTCATTAGCCCAATCACAGGCCTTAGGCAGGCAAAGCAACACATCTTTACCTCGTTTGACAAATGCAGCATAAACAGATGTCACGCATCCTTACATAGTTAAGTAATAGTCCACAGCAGCAGGCTTCCTGGTTCTCTGTGGTAAGACGTACTGCCAAGACACAGCAAGCCCTGCTTAAGACCCTTGATTTCACCAAAGCCTAGACCCAGGGATAGCATCCCTATCAGACATGCCCCTGGTGTTATGTATATGTTATTTGGGAGTCCCAGAATCTCAGGGCTTCATCCCCTCCCCTTTGCAGATCAGACCATGTGACCTGAAAGACACTGACAAACTGGGACAAATGTGGAAATTCAGGAAGCAGAACTGGACATGGTGACGCTTACCCGTAAATGTAGCGCTTGGAGTATGGAGGCAGAAGGGCCAGGAGTTTAAGGACAGCCTTGGCTACATGTGGAGCTGGAGACCAGAATGATTTATATGAAACCCTGTTTCAAAAAACAAAGATATTTAAAAGAGGGAAAAAGAAATCAGGAGTGAGTTCATAAGTGGGGATTCGGGATGCCATGAGGGAAGTCTGAATGGGCAGTTCTGAAGACTGCAGGTCACTGTGCTCATATTGATGACCTGTCTTGGTCCCTGAGTCTATGCATTCTGCCTGCAGCCTGTCTTCAGTGTGTACAGGACTGTGGGAACACGGCCTGTATGTTCTATAATCTTGTTTATTCTCATATCTTCTATGATCCTGGATATTCTTTTATGGTCTTGTATGTGTTTGTATAATCTTAGATGTTCTCCTATGATCTTGTATGTTTTTTCTATGACATTCTTCCATGTTCTATGATTTTATGTTTGTTTATGTTTTTATATATTCATCTATGATCTTGTATTTTCTTGTATGTGCTTATATGATGCTCTTGTGTGTTCTTATATGTTCTTTTATGATCATATATGATGTTCTATGATCTTATATATTCTGTGTTGTTATTTGTTTTTATGATCCTGTATATTTTATGATGTTCTTTAGATGTTTTTCTATGATATTGTATGTTATTGCTTGTGCTTATGATTATCTTCTGTGATGATGTATGTTCTTATATTCTTCAATGACCTTGTGTGTTTTTTGTCTTTTTTTATATGATCTTCTATAATCTTGCATGTTATATGTTTGTGTGTATAATTTTTTTTTTTTTTGGTTTTTCGAGACAGGGTTTCTCTGTGGCTTTGGAGCCTGTCCTGGAACTACCTCTTGTAGACCAGGCTGGTCTCGAACTCACAGAGATCCGCCTGCCTCTGCCTCCCGAGTGCTGGGATTAAAGGCGTGCGCCACCACCGCCCGGCTGTATATATTCTTTATGTCACATTCTCATCTGTTTTCACATGTTCCCCACGCATGCTTTTACATGTTCTTGAGTGAACTCTTCACCTTTCCCCATCATGATTTATAGTGTCCTCATGACCTCAATGAGCTTGACCTTCTAGACAGATCATCCAGTCTTGCCTGTGTGACACATGCACATGAGGCTCCTGTTTCTGGTTCTAGAACATTCTGACCTCAACATTGTTTTCAGTGCCTGGGATGCCTTGTGCAGCCTAAGGTGGGCACATGTGCTGTCCTGACTTTCATAGCACTTTGTTCTCATGGCCTGGGTGAGTCATGAGCCATTGGTATAAAATGGGTCCATGGCCACCTCCCCGTCTTCTCCAAGCAATGTCTTAGTCTTTCCCGTTGGCCGCACTTGCTTTTTGGAGGATGGATAAAAGTCTTGACTGTATTGCCATCCCCTCATTTCCTGACCATCCAACATTCTTGGACCTCAGCCCCTCAGGGAACCCATTAGTGTCTTGATGTGGACCTTACAGGCAGGGATGCCCATCCCTCCTTAGCCTGTGGCCAGAAAGCACACTGCTGTGTCTCAGTGCCCATAGCCAAGTGTGACAGAGACTCTTGGATGTTGAGGAGACCTCTTGCTGCACAGCAGTATGGCACCTGGCCACTGTCATCCTCAACCATCTCATTCCCCCATCTACTTTTGTGGGGATATGAAAAGAGGCCTGCTCCAGGAGGGTGTGTAGTAGGGACCATTGTGATCCTGGGCTACTTCCAGATTTCCACATGAGGATCAAGCCACACTGCTGTGGTTTTGAATCCTGATTCAGTATTTTGACAGTGCATTTTAAAATTTTATTTTATGGGTAACTGAATGATATTTCATCCTTTTTCTCCAAGTAATAAAGAATGTAACATTTGTTAAGAATATTCTATGAGTAGGCAGTTTTAGGAATATTTTACCTTAATTACAGTGCAATACACGTTAATGCATCTTAAGTTGTGCTTGGAAGTCATGACAAGTACAAGCCAGGATCAGTGTCCCACCTTGTATTCCCAGTGCTTGAGAGGTAGCACACAAGAGCTAGCCCTCTCCCCCTCTCCTATTGGTATAGTAATTATTCTTATCTTATTTTTGAGACAGGATCTCACTCTGAAACTCAGGCTGGCCTGGGACTTTTATGTGGCCTACACTGGCAGTGTGCCTGTCATAGCTTTACATGTGCTGGCAGGCGTGTGCCACCTCACCCATCTTAGCCCAGTTATTATAAATGGTGTCCTCTGTGTTGGTGAACACGTAGCTGAAGCCTGTTTATGAGTACAGGGTGAATCGATACTCACAGTATGTTCTCTCACCATTGCAGGGCCATTTTAACCATACCGCGAATCATTAGAAGATGCAAA